>VZTN01009001.1:12936-23003 GCA_013400515.1 Erpornis zantholeuca | reverse complement strand
AATCCAAGATCCCTGGGACCCACAGACTTCTCCCCAGCCCCAGGCTGCATGCCCTAAGAGCTGTTCTCTCCACATTCAGACCTTCACACCTGTCATCTCTCATTTCAGTGTTCTGTTGCTTTGTGCTGAATATAATGATAACTTCATATCCAGAGAACTTTCTGAGAGGTGCAATTCCTACCAGCACCCACCTCTGTTCAGGTTTTAATAAATATTCCTTTCAGAAACCGCTGCAGCTTCTCTCTGAGAAGTGAATCAAATACTCCTTCTCCTTCAATTTTACTAGAAATACATAAAAAGGAACACGTTGAAAAAATTTTAACAAGCTGAGCCTATTTCAGAATGTGTTTTCACATTTCAGGTTCTGGCAAGTGAAAATGAATCTTTGAAAAGAAGTTCATCTGCTAATTTGCTATCTCTGTGAAAATGTGGCATTTGTAATTTGTGAAGTATTAGCATTTCTTTTGCTTAAAAGCTTTGTTGTTGGGTTTGTTTTGTTTTTCTTCTCATATGAAGAAACCCTTGGATTTTTCTTTTTCTTGACTTGTGCAACCTGTCTTTCATACCTGTAAATGTTAACTTTTTTTGGCCTGGAGAATCCTTTTCACTGCAGGGATGTTCCAGTGATGATAGAAATGAGACTTAATTTACAGAACTTCTAAACAATCATCCAAACATTTTTCTTATTCACAAACAAATACAAGATTGTTGGAACTTCCTTAAAAAAATTAATAATGGATGTGAAAGGATCATTGAGATTTTACAGTAGTATATTCCACGCTGCTAAGCAAAATAAAGTCTGGTTATTTAGGCCAAATGAAAAAAACAATATTCTTGATTTCCCAAATAACTTTTCTATGATTACTCTCACAGCATAGAAGGCATGTTGATGTAGAAAGAGACCCCTTGGGATGTGTCTTGCTTCTGATTGTGACAGATGTCTGGTGTAGCTGTCACCCATGTGTTCTCCTAGAGGAGTCTATTGGCCTCTTTTCTTATCATGGAAGTCCTGTTGTTGCTTGTGGTCTGTCTTTGTCTTGCCTTATCAGTGCTCTAGGTTGTGGTAACAACGAGGCCCTAATGTTAGGGCCTTCTCCACAAAGACTCCAATAACAGATTTGAAAATTCAGAAGGCTGTTTTATTTTGACATTTCATTTCATGCATTTAAATAAAGTTGCAGAAAGCAAAGCAGAAAGCAAGAAGCTTTTCTCTCTCCCTAGCAAGCAGCAGCTTCCAGAGAGATTGTCCTCCACGTCTGTCAGCTGACCAGCACAGTGTCCACAATCATGAAAACAAAATCCAAGATAGAAAATCCAATTGGCCAAGGAGAATAGCAATTTCAAAACATCTGTCATATTTATATTCTTTGTCAAAGGTTTCTCCTGAGAACTTTGCAAATGTTCCCTTTAGAAATGGAGAAGTGTTACCACCCAGTATATTTTAAGAAGAAAACTGCTTTTTCAAGCTTGTTGCTGTGATTTTTCCAAGATCCACTAAAAATCAGCCCACAGTAGCCCACTTGACTTAGTGTTAGTGACTTGTGTAGCAAGAGTGCAGATGCTTTTGAGGCACTCCTTTTACTTAGCCATAGCCATAGCCTAACTGATATCAGGCTTTCTTTGTTAAAATTCAATGAAAGCCCCTTCTTAATGATTCCAATTATTTCCGTGGTATTCTGGGTGTCAGATAGTTATCTATCTTTATTTTCAGTGCAATTAATGTAGAATGATTTGTCAACACACAAATATGATCTTAGAACTGAGTTCTACCACAGTCATACTTGTGTGCTTTCTTGTTGACTTTAGTAGGGATCTGTGGCTGCAGACTTATCAGAGCTGTATTAAGGAATAATATAATTATCTTTTCTTTTTTTTAATGTAATCTTGGTTAACTCCACAGAGGAATACAACTGCCATGCTCATTATACACTAAGTTAGAGATCTTGTGAAAACTTTTAAAGAATTTTTAGGATGTACTCCAAATCTAAACAAATTTACTGAACAGATTCCAATTTGTCTCGGTGATTATGCTGGTTAGGGCACTCGTAGAAAGGCATTTTTCTTTGAGTACTTGAAGAAAAATAAAGGTGTCAAGAAGCTCAAATTATCAAAACCTGGAGCTGCAGTTCTTTAAAGAGGATGGTAAGATTGGTGATCAGTACACTGACACTGTAGGACACTGAGGATGAGAGATATTTTAATGGATGATGGATTTGTCCTACAGCACACTTTGCATAGCTTAAGCATAATTTATGCTAAAATAACTGTTGATTTTGGAAGGAAGACTAACACCCATCTGAAAACTCTAAGAGTAGCCACCCAGAAATGGGTTATCAAGGGTCTGAGGACAGTTAATAAACTAAGACACTTAATTTTATGCCAGTACTTTAGAAAAGAAATATAACCTTAAAGTAAACCCCTTTGATTTAAAAAAAATTCTAATTAAAATAGGGCAGTAGCTCAGGATTTTCACCTGCTGTATATGTGCATACATAGTTGTTTAGGTTTTTTGAATTAATTTCTTTATTTTAATTTTTTTTTAGTATTTTTGATTCTTTGTTTCTATTCTGTCCTGCCGTTCAGAGAATCTTTTTTGTGTGATTCATAGATGATTGAAGCTAAGGCAAAGATCCCCATACACTCACCTATATTTGGGCCAAGTTTCTGATTTTCTAGGTAAACATTAATATTCAAGGATTTGTGGGTGCTTTCAGACCTGACATAAGTAAGCTAATAAATATACAAAGTCCTGGCATATTTTGCCTTCAGGAAAAGGGTCAATGAGGAGTAAAAGATTGAAAATAACTTAATGCCAGTCTCAGCTGGAATAATTAGTGTCCTTCAGCATTTGCAGCTCTGTATTTTCTCAGAATTTCTTTGGTTAAATGCTGATGGATTTTCATACTGCTCAACTCAATCAGAAGCCCAAATGAAAAAGCAGCATTATGTGAATTTGTAATGCACTATGAAGACCTTATGTCTACTACACCAGCATGAATAAGTGTCTTTGTAATCTCTTTCACCCTTTGGCAATTGACAAACCCTGTGTTGATACAGATGGCAGGACTGTACTGCTTGTGTGATCTAAATGTGTTTGTTTGTACAGACCCTGGGACCGTTGGGTTTCTGCTCCTTGTTCACAGCAGTCTTGTGTTTTTAGAAACCTGTGAAAACCAAGCTGCAAACTCAAATAGAGCCTTGTCTTTTGAGACAATTCACATATGAATTGACAATTAGTGAAAGTTTTCGTATCTGTCAACTTGCCACATGAAAATAGTCTGACCTGCCCACCAAACTTGCTACAAATGTACAGTAGACTTGCTATGTTACAGATCAGTCCTAAAGACACACAACCAATGTGATCTGTGATGTTACACCCAAACTGTCCATAAAATCTGAATTCAAGGCAGCTTGCTCAGTGGTGAGACTTTGTGGGCAATCGTTATGAACAGGTTGATTGTTCACGAAAGAGAGAGATCTGGGGAAAACAATTTTTTTTTTCCATGTGATTTCTTGTGCTGCAAAATGCAATTCTTCCAACAATAGAATAAAACAAATTTGGTCCTGTGAAGAGAGGGCCAAAAATTGAGAGAACATAATCTAGTCTACCACTGTAACTGTCCCTGGTGCTATTGAGGTAACAACACCTTTTGAGACAAACATAGGCTGGTACCTTGCTCGTGAATACAGAAGCAGATAACACGATGTTACAACAGATCCAACCAGTTTTAACAAGAAGGAGTCTGAACTGGAAATCATGCATCAATGATTTTGGAACTGCTGAACTGGATATAACTTGAGGTCAATCTCTTGAAAGTGATACCAGTAGGAAAGCATTGCAAATAGATAAATTTTCTACATTTTTGAGAATTTTTCTTAGCCTCAATATCTTACTGTCCCAGCAAATCTGATATTCTGATGATATTGTTTTGAAATAATCTCTTATTGCCTCTGTCTTTTAACTGAAATGAATGTAGTTTCTTGTCCTGAGACTGAAATAGCACTGAGGTGTTTTTCTGATATGATCTGGAATTTCTCACTGTGTGTAAGTGTTCAAAGTCTTTGTTTTGTTCACCAGTGGGACTAAGGCAAAAACTGAACTCATTCTTAAAATATGGACATGAGCTCTAATTTTTGCCAAGTCACACTTTGATGTGATTTTCACTACTCACCTTTAGCCTACAAAATAGGTTTGAGTCATGGGACAATGAAAGTAGTTCCACAGATTCAAAGAATTCACTAGGTTGGAAAAGACTTTTGAGATCATTGAGTCCAACCTGTGACTAAGCACCACCTTGTCAACCAGACCATGACACTGAGTGCCATATCTCATCCAGTCTTTACTTAAACACCTCCACAGATGGTGACTCCACCAGCCTCCTGGGGCAACCCATTCCAACACCCAATCACCCTTTCTGTGAAGGACTTTTTCCTAGTATCCAGCCTAAACCTCCCCAGGCTCAGTTTAAGACTGTGTCCTCCTGTCAGGGGAGAAGAAACCGACCCCCACCTGGCTATACCCTCCTTTCAGGGAGTTACAGAAGTTGATAAGTCACCCCAGAGCCTCCTTTTCTCCAGGCTGAACAACCCCAGCTCCCTCAGCTGCTCCTCAGAGGACCTGTGTCCCAGACCATTCATCAGCCTTGTTGCCCTTCTCTAGATGTGTTTGGGCATCTGGATGCCCTTCCTAAATTGGGGGTGCCAGAACTGGACAAAATGTGGCCTCACCAGTGCCGAATACAAGCAGAAACCACGTCCCTGGTCCTACTGGTCACACTGCTTGTAGAGGCCACTACAAGGCCAGGATACCACTGGCCTTCTTGGCCGTGTGAGTGCCCTGCTGGCTCCTGTTTAGCTGCTGTTAATGAGCACCCCAGGTCCCTTTCTGCCTGGCCACTGTCCTGCCACTCTGACCCCAGCGTCTGAAGCTGCAGGGAGTTGTTGTGGTCAAAGTGCAGGACCTGGCACTAGGTCACAAACTCACATGGTTGGATTAGGCCCAACTTCGGGACTATTTGTCTTGTTACATCTCCATAATTGTTCTGCTGGGGTACTTCAGATGCGGTCTGCTTTGATAGACCACGCCTTTGCTTATTTATGTAAAAATGCCTAAATGCTTGTGATATTAAAATGCATCCTTTTTGAAACAGTAAGGAAAGGCAGGATATAAATGGTATTGGCAGTTTCAGAATGGCATATTTTTAAAGTAGCATGTGAAGAGAGACATATAATTTCTTAAAATATATTTCGTTCACTGGAATTTTTCTGAGTTCTGAGATCTATACATATTTGTACACTTCATATTCTTTGCTGTCAAAACAACAACCTTTCAGGACTGTCTTGTAAAATCCATATATGCAATGTATCTGGGCATTACTTTATAAATCTTTCAGTATGCTTAAGAGGAAATAGTCTCACTAATATATATTAAGAAGATTTTCCAAAGCTTTCTAGCTACAATAACCCTTTCTCTATATGTAGCATCTGGAACTTTGTTAGTTTTGAAGGAAAAAACATGGTCAAGCAGTACACCAAGCTCAGGAATTTTCTAGCAATCGAGTTTTTGAATTCACCAGTTTCTCGACAACAGAAGGAATTAGGAATATGTTATGCTGAGTCTGAATCTGGATTTATGTCACTCATAAAAAACAGTAGCACTGTCTAGCAATTGTGACTTGCAGTGGTTACTTTCTCAGAATTATTAGAAGTGCACTGTGCTTTATTTACATAGCTGTTTGATAGTTAATCTCATGAATAATAAATAGCACATGAAAATTACAGTTCTGCTAATCTCTACCAAGTAAACAATTTTCAACCCCTAACATTTTATGTAACATAAAATGAGATTTTCGAAGAGAGGCAATTACAAGTTATTTTTCTGAAAAAGAATGGAATTGTTAGCTCAAGCATGCTGCAAATTTGACCTTTATTTCAGACTCATTAAAAGGTTTGCTACCCTTCCATCTATTTAGGTGGTTAATTGCCTACTGGCACTGTAGCCAAGTTTCTAATAGTCACAGACTTTGTATGGTGGCACTGAGAGTTGTGTACAGAACAGGTGAAACACCGTATCTTCAACTGAGATTGGTGTTGGCTGGAATAACTGATTTAACCATACCTCAGGTTGTGGGAATATGCGTGTGTGGTGGTGAGACAGCGTAGGGAAGGGAGTGGTGGCTCACCTGCCCATGGGGAGATCACATAATTGCACTACACCTAATAGACTAACTCTAGAGTAGGGCTCCCTGAGAGCCTATCTTGGGAAACTGCTTGAAGCAACTTGAATAAGGGCAGATAACCCAAAATATCTACATGTAAGAAACAATTTGGAGATCTCAGGAAATAAATAACGATGGGCCCGATTTTGCTTTTAGATAACACTGCTGGGTTTGGCACTAAGTCATAATGCAAAATTAAAATGAAGAGCAATACTGAATAGAAATTAGTTGAGTGGGCTTTTCAGGATAAAGCTCCACTGAAAATAAAAACCCACAAATAATCTGGAAGAAGGCAAATAAAAAATAACTGTATTTCTTACAAACTAATGGAAATGAAGACAGATTTATATAGGTAAATGTTCCTAGACTTAAACATTTACTCTCAGGTGGCATCAGGACTGGAAGGAAATAATTAAAACATGTAGATATAACCTGCATATTTCATCAGAGCAGTGAATCCAGACACTGTTGGGCTAAATCTCTTATAAACGAAAGAAGGATTTTTCATAGTATAATTAGCTAATTAATCAATAATTGAGTAATTGCTTAGTTACATAAGGCAACACACTGTTTGAATTTCCTTGTCATGGATCACTATAAATTACTTGCAATAGCTGTGAAAGCACTATAAGGAACTCATAAAAAGGAGATAGCCTCGGAGGTTTATGAGACAATAAAGTTTAATTGGCTGTATTCCATTAAGTTTAAGAAATACCCACGTAAAAACACAAAACAGTAAGCTTTTGAGACCTTAACTATAATTCCATTTACCTTATAGGCTACCTCTTCAGGCACATTCTAGGCTAGCTATCAGAAGAATACAGCTTGTAAAAGCTCAACCATTTCTCCAAACACCAAGAGTGTTTTCAGGTTTCTGCGCCTAAGTTCTTTCAGTTCATTATCCTGTTATTGTTCTGCTCCTTTGCTAACTTTTTTTTGTCATAGTTTTCCCTCTAATTCAGATGCCTAATGCATTTTAATTCTGTAATTCTGTTAAATTGGTAAAAGTGTCTTGATGCCATTGGGCATTCAGTGACATTGGTGAGATTATAACTGATAAGAAAGTCAGCTTAGTTTTGTAACATTTATACTTCAGATTTTTTAAAATCTTAAATTAGAGGGAATAAGTTAATAAACATTATTTAAATAATATTCTGTCCAAAATTAATAAAATTAATTTAAATGATTTAAAAATAAATTTGATTTTACTAATAAAGCTATGAAGCTCTTTTACAACAGGGAGAGAACATGACAGAATTTGAACAAATTGATTTACACCATGTCACAGTAGTAGAGTTTGTTTAATGAAATCACTGTTTTACTGAACTTTCACTGAACCATTTCCTGAAGAATACATGAACAGTGGGGTTGAATAATTTCTCAGAGATTCATTTGACTTCTAAAGGTAATGCCTTACTGTACTCTGCCTAGCAGAGCAGCTCCTGTGTTTAGCAGAAAAGAGTAGGAGTGGAGAAAGCCGTAACATAAAGTTATTTTGTGTTGTTCTGAACATGCCTGATATTTTAACTCTCAAAGGTCATGTTGACCAAAATTATGCCTGGCAATGAAATGATTCCTTTGAGTTTGAGTTTTGAGACATTGCATATTTATCTTTTTTTTTTTTTTTTTTTTTAATAAAGTATCTGAAACTGATATTGGGGAAGAGTTCAGAACAATTCTGTAGTGACAATCCTTTGCAATGATGCCAAGGACTGTCACTTCTTTCTTTTGCTTAGGCAAATTAATCAAGTGCTGCACAGGTGAACTTAAAGATAAATAAATCCAATGGCTCCTTCATTTTCTACTTGGATGGCTAAGTGTAGCCATCAGCTAGAGTGTTATTTCTTCCTTTCTCTCTTTCCCTTGCAAACAGATCAGAGAGTAAATTTAATTAAGTTAACATATATGGTGCTTTCCATTGAGAAAACATAAAGCTATTCCCATTTTGGTTGTGCAGCTAATGACTGCAAAAGCTAGACAGTCTTAAACACAATACTGACGTCTCGTTCAGGAAAGTGCTTAAAACAGTTTATGCAGCTAAACTGTTCCATGCCCTACCTAAGTGTGCAAGAACCTTATACGCCTTTGGGTTGGTTTTCATGTCTAAATTCTGACAAGCATCTGATTTATACACGAGCTATACATGTTTGCATTAAATAATGTGTATCTGTGAGAAATTATCTCCTTGATAGGAATGTTCCCATCACATGCAAGAGTGCTTTCTGCTAGTAACTGTGGACAGCAGATGATAATCACTTGACTGCTGCTGAAATGGCTTAATTTCTTCCCCCAAGCCTTACAAATTCCACTGCAGAAGCACAAACACAGTGACAGCAGATACTGCACATGGTGTAGCCAAATAGTAAGCAGTTTTAAGTTGTTAAGTGTTAAATTATTGGGTGGTGATGAACAGAAGGATTAGAGACTGTTTTGAGGATGTCCTTTTAATACAGACAAAACAGATTGTCCACTCATCCCTAGACTCTTCTGCTGCTAGGAAGGCATCTACCACAGACTTTTCCACATCAACATAACCTGCTACAAGACAGCTGACTCAAAAATTTCTATTACTATGCCTTATTGAAAGATGAGTTTTTGTGTGTGTTTGTCTTCAGACAAGTGAAAAAAAAATTAATGGATGTTGCTTGTCAGACACAGCGCAGAAATTAGTTTCTGAAGCATTCTTAAGTCTGATAGCAGTTTCTCTGTGTGCTAAAGGAGCACAGAATAGAGAGAAGTCCCTGAACTAGGATCTTGAATGTCTTCATGGATTAAGAAATAATACAAAATAAATAGATACATCTAGAAGCCACTTTCTCCGAGGATTCATAATTTTCTAATTTATTCCCAATTCAGATTTGGGTAAAAAATAACCCAAAAAACCCTGTTGAGCATGATCTCTATTAACGCCAACTCTGAGGCATTCCCATTACTTCTGTATGGACCTAACAACACTGAAAGAATTTAAATGCTTTTATTTCCTTTAGCCATCACTCTTGATTTCTATGGGTAAGCCTCCCAGTTTTTTAAATACCTGACAAAGTCAGTACATTTCACCTGAGCTCTCAACTGATGACAAGAAAATAATATGTAGGATCTCTCACTGCATTCTTTTTTTATTTATTATTCATACCTTAGTTGAGTGTCCCGATATTGGGTGGAAAATCTGAGTAGGAATTTTAATGGTATCTTGTTGGAATTAATTTATTTTACAATTTTTTAATATTCCTTTAAACCATTAAAGAACAAAGTAAAGTATCAATGAATACCTATCCCTTAAGCCGAATTATTTAAAAAATATTTTAGTATAACCTTTTTATGTGTCAAAATAATATAGTCCTGATTGCAATACATTTATTAAAAATTAGCAGTTTTTCTGTAGGCAAAGATAATTAAAGAAATTATATTCATATTAGCTACTGCTTGATTTTCAGAAAGGTACTAGATTATTGGAAACATTTGGCACTTTGACTGGAACTGTTACTTTAAATGTATTAATGGAATCCTCTACATATTCCCACTCCCTGCACCCCAGTCATGGATACTCTAAGTAAAATTGCAGGCAGAAAACTACAACACATTGAAATCAGATGAAATTTTTTTCTATTTTTCCATGAAACTAGTGTGCAGTACTGTTGTGTAACATTATTCTTATGAATACAATTGCTTGCTCTCATTCACAATTAGGTTTTTTGACTGTTACTAAATTTTTCCTTTTCTGGAGTCTTCATTCCTTAGGGTCCAATGCTTACTCCAGAAACAACTGAATTAGTAAACTGCTGCATGATAAAAAGTCTTCAATTTTACACGTTGTTCTCCAAGAATGTAACAAACCAAATGAGAGACTCC
>VZTN01009001.1:680-12910 GCA_013400515.1 Erpornis zantholeuca | reverse complement strand
CAAATGAGAGACTCCAGGGAATAAGAATAATTTTCAGAAGTACAGTAAATTTGATCTAAAGTAAAACCTGTGTGTTTTCCTTTGCTTCTAAAGAACAGTGGAAGTATAGATATTTGACCGGCAGAAAAATTGCCTCAAGTAGAAAAAAAATGCTCTATCTTCTATTCACATGGAGGACAAAGTAAAATTTATCAGTCATAGAAAAAAGAGACAGCTTTAAATTATGGATTAGGACAGCTTTCCTAGTGGCTGATAACAAAGAACTCAAATACATTGTCTGAGGATGACATGGAGTATCCTTAACTGTAACTTGGACAATGATCAAATCAATATTGCTGAGTTTGCCTTATGCGAAGAGACAGGGTAGATGATCTTTAAATTTTGCCTTCAATCTTGTCATTCTGTGGCAGTAAATATCTGCCACAAAAAGGAGGATCATGATTTTAATAAGGAACAGTATATTGCCTGTGCAGTGTCAGTTTGGGTGATTACAGATAAAAATGTCTTTTCCCAACACAATTAATTAGTTTTTGGAAAGAGTGGTGTAGAGTGCGGTGCTGTAATTTAGAAAGACAGAGTTATTTGATTTGGAATTAAAGTTTAAGTCCTGCTTTTCACATCCATGTGGTGATAATTTGTCATAGATGAGCAAATGATAAAACCATGTAAAATATGTTATTGTTTCAGATTATATGAACAATCTTAGTATATTTCAGTGTTACTTACTTGCTACAAGCACTAGAAAGATTTGAAGTACTGGTGATACAATGTTCTGAAATTCTTCCTTCTGGGATTTCTTTTCTGACTTTTATCATGAAAGAAGAAAATTCTTGTGGAACTAGGCTATCAGTGCTCACTATTTTGCGTTTCCGAAGTAAAGTACTGAAGAGCACACTGCTCATCCTTAGCAGAAATTGTGGACTTCTTTTTAATTTCTTAAACAAACTCAAACAAAAGAGAAAAGGAGATAAGATAGAATCCACTGTGCTTAAAATATGATTAGTTTATCATTTACCCTAGAGTAGAATAAACTAGATTAGACCAGACTAGTTTGCTATGGTGCCTACTCCAGGACAAATAGCTAGTCTTGTTAAAGTCTCTTTTATTCAGTGAAAACTTAATTTTTTATTAGACATAGCATGTAACAAGAGTGCTTCCATAGGACATTGTCTATAAACACTGCTTCATTAGCATGAAGTGGTGAGTATATGATGCTGTCAGAATATGCTGTCAAGAAGTGATGATCATTAGTGTTGTATTAGAAACCACATTTGTTTTGACATAATTGAATTCTCTTGTCCTGCACTTCAGTTTCACAGTGGACAGTTAGATGTCCAGAACCACAATTTAAATAACTCTTCTAATTTATGTCCTGTGTCTGCTTTTTATGTTAAGAGCTTTAACTTTCTCTAGCAGTTTGATGTTTTTTAGACTTGAGATGCTAGATTGTTATAATTAACGACCAATCATATATATATCAAAATTGTCAAATAAAATGGGATTGAATCATGAGCCAAATTATGAAATAAATTTAAGGGTTTTGAAGAGCAAAGTAAGATCTGTGGATTCACTTTTACTAAAGCAGTAAGAATGTGGGGGACAGAAATCCTTTTTTTAGTCAAAGGCCAGAGATGGTCTGACTGACAGAAGTGCTAGAAAATGGGTCAAGCTGTGGCTACTCAGGGCATTGTTGACCTCGAGCATGTTCACATTGCCTTGAACAAATGTCCTACTTGATATGTGGGCTGCAGCTTGACATCTGAAGCAAAAATGTTATATCACAATTTCTCATTGGGTACAATAAAACATTTGCTATCATAAGGCACTTGCTAGACAGTTTCAAAAAACAAAGGCTGTTGACATCTGCTCTGACTTTGCCAGTCTCCTTTCTAGAGAAAATCAGAGCCATTTTTCATTGTGTAAGCTGTTTTTTCTTGGAAGCTAAGCATTTACTCCTCTCATTAGTGAGACTTTTAATAAAAGTTTTCCACCAAGCTTTCTGTATCCAAGTTTTTGAACTGCACTTCTATTTAGTATTGGAGCACAAATAGTTGTAATAACTTTTTTATAAGGCTTCTGATAATTTCTTCTGCAGTTCTGTTGATAGCAAAAATGTGAAGAAACCTTGAAAAAAAATTCACTGCAGGATGTTTTTCTAATCTCTCATTTTCATTTCCATTATATCTATCTGCTCTAAGCAATTTTCTTCTACAATGTCAAATATAACAATCATAGTTGTAATCTGCTGGGTTAAATACAGTGCACTAAAGATGACGCATTTTCTCTTTAATGTTCAAGAATATTTGTATTTCCTATCATTTTTATTTTTTAAAAAAAGAATGTTATTTTTCCTTAATATGACTACTACTGTTCAGTTTTCATACATACATGGCCTGTGGACATTTTACAAAAAGTGTAGTAACTTCATGCTGCACAGGCAAGTGAAAGGGACGTGTTTGTTAAGATTAATGTAGATCAGATGAGACTAGGCGCTGCTTAGAGAACACAAAGTTATTGTGAGACTTTGAAATTCTCATTGACTGGATTTGGAAAAAAATAGCATTTGTTTTTTTTACAACAGGAGCAGCTGGATGCTTGAAAATCTGGTCTTTCATTTGTAGGCTTTAGGCCTTTTTCTAAGCAGAGATTTTACTCTGGCTTCGTTAAAGTAACCTCAGGGCTTATCTACATGGGTATGTTTGTGAGACATAAGCTAGGATATGAATTTTTAAGTATCACAGCTGGTTCCCATAGAGAGGATACTTTGGGATATAAGTGCCTTGCTGTAGTTAAGGTTCATCTACCAGCAGAACCAGTTCTTTCTGCTTTGTGCAGCTATATAGTCAATTACTCCTCAAAAGTTCCTGTTCTTAGAGGTTATTTATTTATTTATTTATTTATATTTCCCCAGCTATTGAAATTGGTTTGTTATCTCTCCTGACAAATTTTCTTTCATTATCGCCTAGAATATTTCAGATACAACAACCATGTTGTGAAAGGATTATACCAAGTTGGTTTTGACTTCTGGGACAGCTTGTGTGCTTCTGCATTTATGTATTGTGTTAAAAAATAAGGATTGAAAACTTATATCTACCAGATGTGATAAAGAACTTACTAACTTGAACCTGAAGCTCATTCAAATTCAATTTTTTGAATATTTCTACTTGCTTTGTACTGATCCCGGAATTCAAGAAAGTATCACAGAGCACACTGAGTGTATATTTCCAATTCCATGGAAAACCTTTACAATTGTCAATAAGCTTCTAAGATGCTTTAGCTGGGACATAGTCCTTTTTTTTTTTTTCTTTTTTTTTTGAAAGCAGATGTGAACTTCCTGTATTTTCACTCTCAATTTGCTAACTGGAGAGGGATGAAGGTGTAGTAGGTAATTTATGGGAATTACATCAGTATGTTAACTATTTGTATTTGTTATTCCCCTCATCACTTTAATCTAGAAATAAACAACCTTCCTCAATTTTCTCTCCAGCTTCCATGGGCAGGCTTGCAAAACATACAAAATCCTGAACTCACTACATAATAAAAATACTTACTTTGTCTGACAGAAGCACCTTTATTTTCAGTATTTTCAAACTTTATTTTTTGATGCTTGTGTGGTAGCATGATGACAACTCTACCAAAAAACAGTATCAGACTTGGCTCATATAAAGCTCCTCCTTTTCCTTTATTGGTTTTCTGTTATCTGCCATCATGCCTTCGAGTGATGGAAACAAACGAAAACAAACTCTGTGCTATCAAGGAAAAAGAAAGAAAGGACATGTGCTTGCTTGGGCAGAAAGAAAAGTAGTTAAAACCAAATACTCGTTTACACTTACAACCTGCAAAGTGGTGATTTATATCATTGTGAAGACTGTATTGGAAGACTGCTGTGCCTGCCCCTTATCCCCAGCCTCCAAATAAAAAGTAGATTTTTATGTCTATCCTGCATTCACATTGTAGACTGTAATAACTGATATTTTTCATAGTTATTTACCTTAACAGAAGTTCTATCCACATGGGTTTGGGGTTTTTTGCTGGGTAAAGGCTAGAGCTGACAGAGAAAAGGGGGATTATCAGTGCTATGGATATATTTTTCAGAGTTACAGAAGCAAAATGGATTAGTTTTTCACATAGTGAATGAAATTCTTAAAAGAACAGAGTACATCAGTACCTTTTCCCCGTTTGAGGATGAAGTTGGAGGTGCATTCCTGCTCCTTAAAAGCCCCTTTTAAATGCAACAAGAGATAACAAGAAGGAGGAAGGTGGAGAAAAAATATGTGGAAACACAGACAGTGGGCATGTGTACTCGCTAGGAAAGCAACTTGGCAATTTGCTACACATCTTTGTTACCCCTTGAGCCTACAATCAGGAAACTAGCAGCCCATGTTCCTGGGGCACCAGGTTGCACTCCAGAATCTGGCCAGGGGATCCCCAGGTTGGAGTAGCTGGAGTATGTGGTAAAGCTCCTAACACCCCAAAGCAGTATCTTGATAATTTCTCCCTCTTTTGAAATTGCATAACTACACAGAAATTGTAAGTTATTCTCTTGTTTATTTGGGACAAAAGTTTTTTGCCAATGTGGCTTTAGTTGCACAAGGAGTTGTGGTAAGCTCTTCAAAGCTGCTGTTATCTATGATGTGGTTTAATCCCAGCTGGCAATGAAGCACCACACAGCCACTCACTCGTGCCCCCACCACCGAGGGGACTTGAAAAGTGAAAGTGAAAAAATCTCATGGGCTGAGATAAAGACAGTTCAGTAGGTAAACACACCAGCAAAACAAAACAAAGAATTCATTCACTGCTGCCAACGGGCAGACAGGTGTTCAACCATCCCCAGAAGAGGAGGGTTCCATCACACCTAACGGTGACTTGGGCAGACAAATGCCATCAGTGCAAATGTCCAGCCTCCTTTTGTGCTCCCAGCTTTATGTGCTGAGCATGATGCCGTATGGCGTGGGATATCCCTAGGGTCCCTTCCAGCTTGGTCCCCTCCCAACTCCTGGCTCCAGCCTCCTCTCTGGCAGGGCAGCACAACGAGAAGCAAAGGTCTTGATGCTGAGTATGTGCAGCTCATCTGTAACATAAATATCTCAATATTATCAACACCTTTCTCAGCACAAATGCAAACATAGCCCTATACTACATACTATGGGGAAAATTAACTCTACCCCAGACCAAACCAGAAAAATGATAATACAAATATTTTTTCTGAAAGCTCACCTGAACAGGTGGCTGATGAAGAAAATTCCAATTTATCTTTCTTTGTGCTGAATCCATTATAATGGCTATTTCAAAGACCGATTCCCCTGGTAGCTACCAGCTATTTGAATTAGTTATTTCTAAATGACATCTGTTTTACAGTTACTCTAAAATATGACAAACTGAAAAGATATGCCCAAAGGATCTTTCATGCATTTATGCACAGGGCAGGCTTTTTTTCAGCTGTTTTGGTAACTGAGTACAATTAAGGCACTATTTGTTAAGAGAGGCATGCAAAAGTTTGAACGTTCAAGACTAACACACTTAGTTTTGAATTAGGGAAGATCAGCCTGAAAAAGCACAGTAACCCTTCTACATGTGGTGCCATGATGAAAGGAGGCTTTTGCAGTCTAATCTTTTGACTCAGGAAATATTTTCTGACAATTCAGATATTCGAACAATCAAAGAATTCATTATTTCCATTAGTAAGTCCCTCAGTATAGTGACATCACTCCCCTTTCATTCCCAGAACTTCATTTTCTTAGAATTTCATCCTTATTCTTTTCCACAAACCCATGAACCGTCAGCTCCTTTTGCTGTTTCATCCACCAAGCCATAAGTATGCTTTCAGAGCTTAGCAAATAGTACACTTGTGCTGCTGCTTTTACTCTGCTGCATTTTCAGCTTTTACGGCTGTGAACGTGCTGGGCACAGTAATGACAGCCTGGAGAGCTCCAGTCATTTATTGCAAGGCTGCTTCTTTTCAAGGCTTGTGAACACCCACAGAGACTCCTCTGTCTGCAGAAACAAAAGGCTGATCACACGTCTGTGAACCACACAGGTGCCAGCAAGGTCTGCTAGAGCTGGGCAACTGCTGAGGTAGATTTCTGCCAAGAAACAGAGTGAGATTTCCAATTTTTATCACAGAGAGTTTTGATTGACTTGCTATCAGCAGTTATCATTCTGGAATAGCTTTGGAGCATCACTTGATGCACAAAAGATTATAATCGCTCTCTGGACAACTAATCTTTTGCAATCCATCCCACCTCATTCACTTTAAAAATGCATTCCCAATCACCAGATAGCACATGGCTAATTTTGCAAGCAAACCCAAAGGTTTAATCAAAACTGAGCAATTCAGCAACTACAGAAAATAAACTCTGCAGTTTCTATTGCCTCACTCTGAAATTGCTTCCTGTACTTCTTGTTGAGGAGACAAAAAACCAAACCCTAACCCGATTGTCACTTATTTTACATGGGAATGATGTATTGTTTTGAATATGGCATACCTGTTAGGTTATGTGGTAAAAGCTCTTTGCAAACCTACAGTGGAGTAAAACAGCTACCAGTAACCCAAATTAGTGGGTTTTACCAGTTTAACCCAGAGGAAAGAGCAAACTCTCTGGACCTCAACCAGTTTCAGTCTCATCATTCGGGCTGGAGGTCTATCAAGACTGAGATCGAGGAGTTGCTACAGTGTAAACACAATATCTGAGTCTAGCTGCTGGGTGGATCCACTCACGTTCAGCCAGCAATAAAGAAGGCTTCAGGGTGATATATTTGAGGCCTTCCAGTACTTGAAGGGAGCAAACAAAAAAGATGGAGAGAAATTTTTGAAAAGGACAGGTAGTGACCTGACAAAGAAGAATGACTTCAAACCGAAAGAGAGTAGGTGTAGATTAGATATTAGGAAGATTTTTTTTACTGTGAGGGTGCAGAGGCCCTGACACAAGAGGAGTTGTGGATGTCCCATCCCTGGAGGTGTTCAAGGCTAGATTAGATGGAGCTCTGAGGAACCTGATGCACTGGAAGGTGTCTCTGCCCTTGGCAGGAGGTTTGGAGTTGGATGATCAATAAGGTCCCTTCCAATCCTAAACGTTATATGATTCTGTAATTCTGGCTTCATGGCACCTTCCAACTCAAACCATTCTATCATTCTATGAACTTTCCTATGCTATCTCCATTGCAGTTTCCGAATTAAAGTCCCTGGCATTTGAAAGAAGGTTCAAATGGCATATAGTTCCTGAAACTCTTTTTGCCTTTCTTTCACTTGTTGCAAACTAACTTTCCCAAGGACAGTTTTGAAGAAGAGTTGACTTTGTTCACAGAAGACTGGTCCAAACTCTACACTGAGCTGCTGAGAGAAATATTATGTTGATATGCTTGCGGGGTGATGAGATTGATGTAACTTTGAGGTTACAATGGTCCCTTCACTGACTTTTGCTTTGCTAGGTTCTGTCCTTTGCTCCCCAGGTCCTAAAGGGCACATTTTGTCTCGCACTAGCCCAATTTCTCACCTTGAGTATATTTAAAACAAAGTGAAATGGCCTAGACAGACATTACTATGGTTGAAAACTTGGATTTCATACTTTCTTTCAGTCTTTCTCATAGAAATGCTTTTCAGATACAATTCACGCAACTGTGCTTCAGGCCTGCCCATAGCATTTTTCCACTCTTTTTCCTTTGTTCCTTCCACTGCACCAACATGCTCTCCACTCAAGTCTGTTCTCTCACATCTTTACCTCTGGGATTCCTTGGGCACTAAGTCACCTGGGGCTTGTGCTTTCCTTTATGCATTTATCACTAAGTTATACTAATCTAAATTACTATTTTTAGTCAAATAATGTTATTCTAGGATTATTAAGAAGGCATTTATCACGTTTTTCCTCTCCTGTTACAAATACTCATAGTCTTACTAGAGCAATTCTGTAACGATAGAGAGCACAGTCACACAACAGACACTAATGTGTATCTGTGGGTGTGAAAACCCAAACTGCTGTCTATCTCTTTCAAATGTATGGATGAACTACTTGATCAACGAAGCATCACAGATTTCAAACATTTATTACCATCCTCAGCTCCTCCACCATTCCTTGCTTAATTTTGATGGGTTGTCTGTTATGTTAAGAGGGGTTGTAATTTCTTCAAACCCAGATTCATTTTGCTTCTGTGCTAAAGTGACGTTGCATAATAAAAGCCTCAATTGTTGCACTGATTGTCATTCATATCATATTGACAGGATAAAAGCATCTGAAGCCAGGCAGAAAACATATTTTATACTTCATTACAAGGAAGGTAGATTTCATGTTCTCTTATGTAAGTTAGAGTTTATGCCATTTTGGTAAGTCTAGTTTTAGCTCTTTAACTGATTGGTCCAGGACTCAACGTAAACATGCAGTTTTAAAAATGCTGTTTCTACTTTGAGTTCTTTCAAAATCTGGAGAAAACACATATGCAAGTTGTAGAAGTTAGTATGGTTTTCTCTTACTAGGAGAAGATGTAGGCAAATCTGGAGCTATCCATGATATAGTAAATTATTACTGTGTTCCATGATTTCTTCTCTAGTTAAGGTCTTCAGGATAAGAAATACATGTCAATTTCTGCATGAGTTCTTTTGTAGGGGTTGATGCGGGAAAATTGCTCTTTATGCGATTTGAATTAATAACAATGGTGGGGAGAGAGAGAGAGACCCCCTAAAGATAACTTATTTATAAGAAGAAAAGTATTCTCAAGAATGGATAGAAATTCTGGAGAACAGAAGCTAAAACAGGATGAGTAGTCACTGTGCACTCCCATAACTGTCATTCATTCCAGAAATATGATGCAATCGAAATTTTCATAATCTCTTTTGCAATATATTTCTCATAATTCTACAAAAGTTATTAATTGATATCTTGCTGTTCAGGGATTGCTGTGTAGAATAAAATAATTTAATTTAGGTCCTTATGGAAGACAGCAAAGACAACAAATATAAAACTCCTACTTCTCCTCTACATTTCCTAAGTTAGCCATGATCAGGACAAACAGTTTCAGACTAATAGGTTTTGACAATGGAAATCCAGATTGCTCATCCAAATGCTGCAGAAACACTGCAATAAAATTTGGTCTTAAGGGTAATTGATATTTACAATCCAATGGAAAATGTGGGTATTGTTAGGAACCGAATTATTCTGTATTGCTATTGTATCCTAAAAATTTTGACACAGAAATAGAGAGCATTTCTTCTGGGAAAGAAGTTAGAGAGAGACCTGAACTGGTAAGACCTCTCTGAAGGAAGATATTCTTCCCTCAGCTGTCTATTCTGTAAAATAACTATGACGATCTGTGAAAGAAGCTTGGAAAATGCAGCTCTTTTTGCAAAGAGCAGCTGATATGCTGTTCACTTACCTGGAACTTAATATTCAAACCCCTCTCCTCAGACTGAATTTACCCTCTCCATTCAAGATTTTATTTCTCCACCTCAATGCAATTGTGAAATAATTACATTAAATGTGATAAAGTGCTGGGAAGTTTTGGATACCGGGATGCGTGCTAAATGTGAGAAATTAGGACAGATAGTTCTCCCTTCACAGTAAGCAGACAGGCTTTGACCAAAATATTGTAACCATGACTCTATAGGGAAATACATTAATCATATACAAGGTACTGATGTCATTTTTCTCCATACCCTGTGGTCTGTCAGATGAGAAATGCTCTTGTCACTCCAGCATAATTAGCTTGCTGGCCCCAACTATCTCTCAGATCAAGGCAGAGGTCTCTAGGACCCAAGTAATGTGTTTGTTTTGCATAGGTAATCTGTCTGTTAGAAGGAGACTTCACAGGTAGGACAGAAAAAAATGTGTTACAGAGAAGAAAAAACACAGTTTACATACTTACTCTCATTTTTACTTCATAGGAAAGTGAGAGCATGCCATTTGAGATATTCTTTTTACACAATCTCTGTGTTATTTGGTTTTGCTGCTAATTGCCAGAAAATGAGCCCCTCAAAAGAAGATCTGAAAATGAGAGTTTTTCATGTGCTAGAGGGACATGTTGTGGGTTCAACATTGATTTGGAGACGTTGGGTCCTATTCAGTGACCTAGAAGTGAGTTTAAGAAACCAGGAAACACTTAAAAATGTTTAGACACCGTGGGCTTTTCTTGAAAGAAATTCTTCTATTCATATATGGTGGCCTTGGGAGTCACTAGACCAAAGGTGTGATCAGTTTTCTCCAGACCACAGAGCTGTATTATTGAGTGAATTTATGGTTGATTATTTCACATGTATGTTTATGTATTTAGACAAAAAGGTTGTATGTATATATTTGTATTTTTCCAGTTGTATATACTGAAAAGTCAAGGACTATCTAGAATGTTTGACTTGCCTGAGGTTACTCAGAGAACTTGAAATACAGGGTAGGAAGATTATTTGTATTAATTTTAACTGTACAGATATGCTGTGTCCCTGTGTGCTCTACACAATCACACTCTGCAAAGCCTTTTCCAAGCTACCACCATTCAGGAGTGACTAGTGCTGATGATGAGGAATAGCTGAATTTGGGGAACATCTTTTTCAACTTGTTCAACTCCCATTACTTTTCTAAGAGGGTAATACAATGTGCTGAGCTGGTGAATTTTGACTGAAATTGTGGTTTAAATTATAGCTCTTCTTCACCTGACAATAAGAAACACAGCAAAAACAATTTGAAAGGCAAATGTCTGAATGTTTACCATGGTCGTAATTTTTACATGTCTGATCATATTTGTAGCCCCCAAGAATTCAGATGTCAATTAAAAATGCGTTCATGTATAATGTGAGCTTCACTGTGCATGTAGAAACACAGCAGAGAGGTGTTTCTAGGTAAACCAGTCGTTGAAATGAGAAATGTTTTTTATTTCCTGTTAAACACAGACTTTGTATGTGAGTTCAAACACATCCCTTAAAATCTCTGTCTCAGCTACTCCTTTCTCCCAGCCCTCTAATATGTGTATTTATATTCTGAATTTTTGTGGGGAAAGTACATGACATCATTAAGAGCTCTCCTACCCTACTGTGAATGGGATTTCTAGAGCTTACTGCATGATGCAAGCATGCAAAAAAAACCAACTGTGGCAGGCAAAACAACTACAACAACGAAAACATGTTAAGTAATGAATGCTGACTGGAAGCATATTATTGTGTGTGTTTGTGCATCTGAGGCAGAGACTTGAGTGAGAATGTGAACTGAGTAATCAGGGTAAAAACTCTGAACTTGCTAGTCTTTAAACAAGCCCCAGTAGACAGATAGCTTGTGGGTGCCCTTGAGCACTTAAGCTTTGTGAGAAGGGGCAAGGAAAAGAGTGAATTTGTCACTGAAGTGCTTTCTTATTTGTCCCCAGATACTACCAAAACTGCATTAAGATTGCTCCAAGCTGACAGTTCTTGCTGGGTAGCAATGGGGTACAAAAGAAAACACAGGAAACCCAAACAGATATGGCATTAAGTCATATGGACTCAGGATAAGTGTACTGTCAAATTAAAATAAGGATTGATTTACTGGGGCTCTCAGGAGAGCCATCTGAATTCCAAATTAGCCTGGCCGGGTGCCTGTTGGATATTAGAGGTCTATCTTTATGGCATTTTGAAGACACTAGCTTGGCACAGTTTCAAGGGAAGCTGGTTAACTATAATGATAGCATGGAAGCAGAAGTTAGCACCACAAATTTTATTTTGTTAGTGGAATGTGTTATGGCTGATCCGCAGTATGAGAAGTTTGCCAGTAATCCAGGAGTAACTGCTGGAAGTTATGGTCACAAAGACATAGGGACTTCATGGTGCTGGCTTTCAGCTGGCTAAGCACAGTTGTTCTTGGGATATGTGACAAATTCTGTGAGCCTCTTGTTGCTACCAGGGTAGCACTTATCTCTCGCCCACTGCCACTACATGTTTCATAAGGGTGTTATAAAAAGCAAACAATTCTCCTTCATTCAAGGTATGTCCTTGAGCGGAATTTAATTTCCATGGAAAGACTGAATAGGGCTTTGTTCCCCAAAGAAAGCTGTCTCAATGTTCATGTACATCATACAGATGTCCAGCATAATAACTTTAAGACAATAGAAAGCTGGTGTCCTACCATTTTTTTACTATATTGTGTGTACTTTCTTTCAAGTATTTGTGGTGCTGAATTTATAATTTTATCATAGAGGTAAGCCTCCATGCTTATATAATACTGGTACACATAAAATACCAGCATGGATCATCAACACCTCTCCTAAATAGTGATCACTGCGCTATA
>VZTN01009000.1:270739-290820 GCA_013400515.1 Erpornis zantholeuca | reverse complement strand
AATGCACACTAATCCCTGCTGATTTCTCTCTCCTTTGTCTTATCAGGTCAGGAAACCCAAGCTGAGTCTTGGGTTAAACTGGGTTACATAAATCCTAGATAAATAAAAACCAGGTTTCTTTTCCCTGGTTTAATCCTCATGACCCTGTGGCAGGCAAAATATGCTTCCCTCTTAATACCACTCTCAACCCCCCAAAATGGTGCTTTAGAACCACTCCTCATCCCTTTAAACATTAATTTTGGCTTTTTTGGTGGCTCTTCATCTTGCTTTGATAAAATACCCACTGCCCAGGCTGACAGGGGATTCACATTTGTGAGGGAGGGATTCAAGTCAGCTGAATGCACCGAGGGAATAAGAGCCCAGGCAGCCCCAGATCTGCTCTGTCTCCTGAATTCCCAAATCCCTGCCCATGGGGAGGGCTCCAGCACCACCTGGGGGCTCAGCACCAGGAGCAGAGGGCAGAGGCACCAGCCCCCACGTCCTGCCCGGGGCTGACATCAGTTCCTCCTGCTTTTATTGACGCGGTCCCAGCTCTGGCCTGAATTTTTTTTTTTAATTACCTCATAATTCCTGCAGCACTCAGAGTTTTTATAAGCCTCCTGCTTTCCTCCAGGTCAAGAATGTGTGGCCCCAGCTGCCCCATTTTTTAATCACCCAATAGCAGCGAGCAGTAAAAGAGGAACGCAGATGCATTTCCTTGCACTGGTGGGAGACTCGCGGTGGGGTTTAAAGGAGGAAAAATTACTCACATTTTAAGCAGTTTTGGGGCCTTTCTTGCCCCCTCCATCCAGGAGGTACTCAGAGAGGTGGAGATGCTCTAAAGCCACAGACACCCTCCAGGCCCTGAGAGCTCCAGGCTGCCACTTCAGAGAGGTTTTTGAGTGTATTTTTGTCAGGCACTTTGGAAATGTCTTAGAGGAGAGGGCAGCAACCAGAGGTGAGTTTAGACCTGGCAAGTGGAGGAGGAGTGGGTCTGCTGGGCTGCCTGTGGGTGGTAGGATGCAGGTGGGGCTGGGCTCGTTTTCTGGCAATTAGGAACAGATCGAAGCCGTAGGAGAGCAGGGAGGAAGGGCTGGTTCGAGCTGCAGCCAGGCAGGGTTTGCAGGGAAGGTTTCCCATTAAAACACTCACCGTGCTGCAAACCCGAGCACGGCCACGGGCACAGCCCCATCCCACGCTGGGGATGCTCCCCCTGCACACAAAGAAGCACAGCTCTGCTCCGGGATCTGGCCAAGGCACAGAGAAGAGATTTCCTTCCCCAAGCAAGCAGGCAGGTCCCCCGGGGCCCGGAGCCACCCTCTTCTCAGGGCACAGAAATTCCTCTGCAGCAGCCGCGCAGCAGGCAGCAGCCCTGAGGAGAAGAGGATGAGGTTATAATGCAATATAAAATATGTCCGTGGGTCACTCGGTGCTGTTTGGGTTGGCTGGGGGACACGGGGACAGCACAGCCCTGGGAAAGCATGTCCTCCCTGCAGGGAGGGGAGGGGAGGGATCCCTGGGTTTGTCTGTGGGAGATACTCATGGTGGTTTCATGCAGCTCGTAAAAGTGACACAAGCTGTGCTGCAAGCCCCACCTGAGGCTCCACAGGGCAGGTCCCAAAGGCAGGACAGGAGATGCTTGTTTTTTTGGGAAAAACGAAGAGAAAGGCTAAAAGTGATGGTGTTTGCAGAGGGGCAGGTGTCGGAGGGTATTGCCTGGTGTGGGCTCTGCGGCATGGAGCTGGCTCTGTGCCTCAGCAGTCACACGTGAGCCTGCACAGAGACAGACCCCGGTCACTTCCAACACAACAAAGCTGCAAATGCACCCACGAGGTTTTGGGGGTTTTTGCAGCAGTTGGGGGTGGTTGCAGCATTTTCACTCCAACACCAAGAGCCCGGAGATGTCAGCTCCTGCCATCCTCCCGCCCTTTGGGAAGTGCAGACCCAGCACAGAGCCCTTCCCCGTGCCACAGGTGAGCAGAGGAGGAGGGCAGTGCCCAGGGTGCCCGCACTGAGCCCATTCCTTCCCCTGGATGGAAGCTGGAAGGAGGATGAGCAACTAAACATCCCTGAAAACATCCACCAGAGAGAGACAAGTCCTTCTGCCCTGCCAGTCAGACCAGTAGCCCAGGCTGGGGAAAAGGGCCAGCCACGTGAATCCTCTGCTGGGGCACTGGAACAGCTGGCAGCGGCTGATTGTGTTTGTTCAGATGAGAACAATTTTCCTTTCCTTGTGCTCTTGACAAATCCAACCTGGAGGCCTCCAAGCCTGCCTGCCAACAACAACACCAGGGCGGGATGGGACCGTATCTATTTCCAGCAGAGCTGTCAGCTGCACTGGGGGCTCTGGGGTTCACTGGGCTCTTCATTCCTACAAGTCTCAAAGGGGAAGTGTGAAATCACACACCCTCCAGAGCATTGCCAGACCCCCCCTTCCTTCCTCATCACCCACCTTGGGGGGGTCCCACCCATCCCCAAGGGCACGGGGCTGGAGGGCAGGGGCTCGGCAGTGGGGGGAGCAGTGTTTGCCATGGGGGGAGAGGTGTCAGGACCACAGGCACAAATACACGAAGGCAGAGGTCCCACGGATGGACTGAGTCTGCTCTTCCCATGAGAAAGTCAGCCTGGAGGTTCCAGTGAGACCAGCTGATACAGAAATACCTCCTTATCCCTCGCCAGGCCCTCCAGGAAGGGCCAGAGCTCCTCCTGACCCCAGCATTCCCCGGGTACCAGGATGAACAGAAATAACACAGGAAACATGGAATAGAATCACAGAATATCCTGAGCTGGGAGGGACCCACAAGGATCATCGAGCTCAAATCCTGGCTCTGCACAGGACAATTTCAAAAATCCTACCATGTGCCTGAGAGAGAAGGACTGAAGCAGAAATGTGCCAAGGGATGCTCTCAAGTCCCAGGACATGAGGCAGGAGCTGCTTCCCTGCACACAAATCTCTCCATCCCTTTGCACACTTCCTGGGAACACCGTGTGCTGAGAGCGTCAGCAAACACACTGTCACTACCCTATCCATACCCCTACATTATCCCTATCCCTATCCCTGTCCCTATCCCTGTCCCTATCCCTATCCCTATCCCTATCCCTATCCCTATCCCTATCCCTATCCCTATCCCTATCCTTATCCCTGTCCCCATCCCTGTCCCTATCCCACTTTTCCCTATCCTTGAATTTTCAGGGATATCTAAGAGTGTTCCATTTCCCATGCTGACCAATTTCAGCAGCACCTTCAGTGCCAAATAAAACACATTTCTGGTTCTGAAACTCACCGGGAAGCCCCGAGACACCCAGGAGTGAATCAAACCACAGCAGGAACAGAAAGCATAGAAATGAAATTAAAAGGAGAGGCAAATGCTGATTTGTGAGTGCCTCGAGATGGAGAGGCAGAGCCCATCTGAGACAGGAGCACAAAAATAAGACTTTTTATGAGGTCTAGGGAGATAAGTTCATGGGGAAAGCTTGGCAGTGCTTTTCCAGCTGAGCAGAGCTTTACCAGACAGCGTTTTGCAGGCTCATTTTGGCTTGATGAACACCTCTCAGAGAACATCTCCTCAGGGTTCTGAGGGTGCTATGGCACAGTGGTCAGCGAGCTGTGCACCATGTCTGTCCTGGGGAGTGTCCTTCACTGGTCAGTCCAGCACAGCTCCCCAGGCTGCTGGCAGCACACAGACACACTCGTGTGTGGAGCTGACATTTAGTGATTCTCAGTGAAATCCAGCACCAGGCCTGAATTTTCCCAAGGAAAAGCATTTTACCTTTAAAGAGAACAGTTTTGTAGGCATTTCATGTTCTCAGGAAAAGATTGATAGAAGTTTTGTAAACATCTCTTGTTCTCAAAATAACAGGCGCTGTTTGTTACTTTAGTTTGTTATTTTCTTGTGTGTGTTTTCAAAATATGCTCTCTCTACCTCATCCGATGGTGGTAAAGAAGCACAAAGTGGTTGTGTCATCCAGTGGGGCACATCCTTCACTGGTCAGTCTGGCAGAGCTGCCCAGGCTGCTGGCAGCACACAGACACACACAGGAGCACGTGAACACACTTGTTGCAATTACGTGGCCCTTACTGGGGGCAGAGTGGTGAAAGAGAGTCCATTCTCAGAATCCTCAGAAGGTTATTTCTTTTATTCATGCAAAAGCAAAAGCAAAAGCAAAAGCAAAAGCAAAAGCAAAAAGCAAAGAGAGATCTCTTTCTCTCAAGCCCCAGGCTGAGCCACTGCAGCAGTGCTTCGGGAGGATCAGTGCCTCGTGCTGTGCCTTACTCCTCTCTTGCATTCAGTGTTACTGGTAAAGACAAGAGGAGGTTTTCCCTCTTGTGGAGAGTTCTCTGTAAGTGAAATTCCAAAATTCTGTATTCGAAGATGATCCCCACAGTCAGAAACGTTTGAATTTTTGACAGGATGGAAATTCCATATTTCTTCAGCACCCTCTGTGCTGCACCAGCAGAAGCTGGTGGGAGTGAGGGATTGTGCAGCAGGAGAATCCTCTGGGATCCTCTGGAAACCTCCTGCCTCAGTTTCCCCCAGCAAAATGCGAGGATATGTTGGGAAGGGGTGAGCACACCCCTGGCACGTGCACTGCTGCAGGGCTGATGGTCCTTGCGGTTTCTCTTCCTGACGGAGATCCAGACTCTCAGGCTGCTCTCTCCTGGCTTTGGGAACACCATTGGGAAGCTGGATGGAGCGCAGAGGGTCTGTGGAGGGCTTCCCTCGGTGCTCACAGACAGCCTCTTCCTCCTCAGCAGACATCCTGGCTGACGCTCGCCGCTGCTGGGGCGGGAGAAGCGCCAGCTCTGTCTCCTGGCACTCTGCGGGGCGGTGATGGAGCCATGGAGGGGAAGCGGCGCTGGGCCGCAGCTCTGCCTCCCAAATTGCATCTCCAGCACGAGCCCGCCCGGCCCGCGCCGCTGCCGACAGCTTTATTGCTGCTGAGACAGGCCCGAGGGGAGAGCTGGCCCTGCACCATCCCTGCTCCACAGCTGGGAGAGGGGGCTCGGGGAAAAGGGGGAGAGGTCCCCTGGAAAGCGGCGGTGGAAAGTCGGCCACCCTCAGGGAAGGTCCTGCTCGCGCCGAGGAAGGCTGGTGGGAAAAACTGCCGAGATGAGGTTTGTGTAACGGGGAAAAAAGGGAAAAAATGCCAGAGGTTTTGCTGCTCATCAGCTGCTCTCGGCCCTCCTAACCCTGGCCCAGGTCTTCCCACAGATGGAGAGCCCAGCACTAGCCCAAAGACAGTGTTTGATAGCCTCAGGCAGCTGGGGGGACATCAATCACCCTCAGCCCTGCTTCGCTCGGATTCCGCCCCTTCCCCAGACCTTGTTCCTGCTGGGATTTGAGCCATGCAAAATGCACATTTTAACCTTTTAACAGTAAAGTTGTCATCTCATGAAGGAAAGCTCTGCACAGATGGAGAGAACTACATGCTGGGCTGGGCTTAGTGGCTTTTTATCCCTGTTCTTTCCACATTGTCCTCAGCAACTCCTGGGCATCCTCATGGCTCCTGCAACCACCTGCATCCTCCCCAGGCTCCTGGTACCCACCACGCTCCCTGTCATGGCCATTAGGGAGCATTTCAGAGCTCATTACCACGCAGAAGATACATGAACCAATGCAGGGCAGTATCTCATGGAAAAGGAGAGTGGAAGCAGCCGTGCTGGAAGGGATCTCAGGGAGGGGGACAGGGAAGGGAGGTCTCTTCCAGCATCCCACCCACGCTCCAACATCCACCACTGTGGGGAGGTCAGGCATGGAAGCAGCACCTGGCCACGAGAATATTTGGCTGTGCTGATGCCTTAGGTTGGAACTTTTCTATGTTCCCAGCCCTGCCCTGCCCAGTGTCACTCTGCAGTTCCCTGGAGCTCGTTCAGTGCTGTTCTCTCATGCTCACACACACACAACAAAGCCTCTCCAGCTCTCCAAGGACACCCAGACCCTCCTAGGCCCAACAACTGCAAACCACAATCTTGGCAAGAGGGGGGCAAGCTTGGGCAAATTCCATCCTTGCCTGGCTTCTGCTTGGGGAATTGATGCTGAGATCCAAGTGGGAAGAACTCGGGAGCTGTCCTTGTCCATGTTGGGATGCACTGAGGCAGGAGCCTCTGGAGCCCAGAGTGTACCTCTGAAGGCCTTTCCAATCAATCCCTCCTTGATTCCTTTATCCCTGTCTGCTCTCTGTTTCTGGGGAGCCATTTAAGGCAGCAGTGCCACAGCCCAAGGAGCTGCTGGCTGTGATGAAGGTCAGGAGTGGGGCAGTTTGGAAGGTGGACTGTGGAAAGCTGTCCAGCAGCTCTGCAGACAGAACCCTCCCTCACTCCAGAACAAAGAGCACGTGGGGCTGGGGGTCTCCCACACGCTGTGGGATGCCAGTGGGACACTGCAAGGTGAGCTGGGCACAGCTCAGTCCCTTCAGGGCTGCCTGGGCTGCTCCTGGGCTCGCAGCTCTGCTGGAGAAGGGTCCAGTGGGATGTCACCTCTCCCCGGCTGCTGCCTGCAGTTCCCCGAGCACTGACCCTGTCTCCTCACCCTCCCTCGGTGCTCAGCTCGCTTGTGGTGCCCCAGACGGCCCCAAAAATGCCAGTGCCCGCCGTGACCCAGGTGTGGAGGGCAGCGTGGGCGATGGCTGCCCCGCCATGAGATCTCCCACTGTTCTCCAAAGAATGTCCCCTTGTCCTCCCCGACAGCCCCCTTGGCCTGGGGGCTGGGGGCAGTGGGGCAGGGTGGGGTTGGGGACAAAACACATCAGTGTGGAGTTCCAGACACAAAAGGGCCACAAGAGGGTCAGACAGGGCTCCCAGCAGGGGCAGAGGGATGGCTCCGTGCCAGGGCTCTCCAAAGGCAAAAGCTGCTGCCCCTTCCCTGTTAGGGCACTGGGAACACAGGGAATGAGTGGCACCTTGGGGACAGGGAGAGGGGGTTTGGGTGACTGAGGGGGTCCCACACATCTGCACTTGCTTGGCTCAGCACTGGGATGGCAGGGAGCCCTCCTGCTGCATGGCAGCACCTCCTGCTCAGCCGGGGAGGCACCAGGCCTTCGAGCTACCTCAAGAGTTTGTTTTTCCAGCTAAAATAATTTAATCCAGTGGAAATTCTTTCTTTTCTCAACCTGTCTTCTCCTGTAAGCAGCCCATCCTGGGGAATGGCTGGTGAGCTGATGGGAAGCAGGCTGGATGCCATGGCAAGCCGGCAGGCACAGGAAAAGTCAGCGTTTATGTCATTTATTTTCCTACCAAGCACAGCTGAGTGGGTCGGGGCTTGTTTTCTTCTCACCTGCAGAAACCTAAAGCCCAAAGTGACATTTCTAACGGAATTTATTATTCCTGATGTCACAGCAGGGGGGGATATGTTGTACTTCCAGCTTCTTGCAACCCCAACAGGCAGCATGGCAAAGGTGGCACGAGGTGCACTGAGATATGGTAAAAATAATCATGGGTAATGAGTCCACTGGTGCAGGAAAATCCACTCACCTGCTCAAGGCTCGGCAAATCCCTCTCCCTGTGAAGATCCTTGTACAGCAAATGCACCAGCTAGGATCCCTGTGGGATGGGGAAGGGTTGGATATGGAGCTGAGCCATCCACTTGTGGTTCTGTTAATATCTCCTGAGCAGCAGAAGTTAATGAGCCTGTGGGGGAAAAAAAAAAAAAAAACAAAACAGCTTGAAAGGAAATTCTTTATAGTGAGTTTGCCAGCTAAACATTACATTGGATAGGACAGTTATCGTGTGTGAAATACTGGCGTGATTAAATCCATATTTGTAAAGGATTAACTGCTCTAGGACAGCTCCACGTCTGCTCTGAGGTGGTAAAATCTCCCCAAATATGTCTCTAATCATCTCTACAACGACCACGTTAATAAATCAGAATAAAGACACATCGGGGTGAGCGTGGATTCCAGCCTGCACCTGGTGGGTTTGTGCAGAGGGAAGTGGGGAGGGAAAAAAAAAAAACCCATCAGGAATGAGAGGTTTGAAGCAAAAACAGCTGAGGTTTGTGGAAAGCCAGCGGTGTGTGAACATGGAGAGCACCTGATGGACACACAAGTGCCCCTGGAGCGCAGCTCACCACAGGCTGGGATTCCAGGGGCTCAGTGCTGCCCAAGCCCAACCATGCTGCTGCACTCCCCACCTGCTAAACCCCACGGGAGGAACCTTTGGGTCCCAGGTAAAGCACAAAAGCTCCCAGGGCAGTCGCTGTGGCTGCTCCAGGGTTTTTCCTGTGCTCTGCTTGGTGCATTCCTCACCCAGCACCCCCAGGCCCTGCTCCTGCACTGCTCTGGGGATGGGTTTGGGGCAGTGGCACTCTGCTGTGAGCAGAACACGCGGGTGCAGAGAAGGCATTCAGCAAAAATAAACGCCGAGACAGAGCTTGAAATGTTTATTTTCCAGCTCCAGGCCATTCATCCAGTGACACCGCTGTGTTCCATGAGTCTCCCTCTGTTTATATCAGATGATTAATGAGGCACAGATTGTCTTTAACCCTGATGGATGTCACAGTCACCAGGGTATGAATTTGGGCTCCGTGTCCCACTTCTCCTCCCACCTCTGCCTGCAGCCACAACCCCATCCTTGCTGACCCTCATTCTTCCTGTTTCATGCAACCAAAATCAAGATTTAATTATGGTATTTATGTTCTGGCCTCTTCATCTGCCCTCAGCAATCAACACTCCTGAGGCTGGAACCTCAAAAACGTGGGAAGGGATCTGAGCTGCAGGAGAAGTGAAGGGACAGATCCAGCAATGCAAAGGGCGAGAGAAGGGACAAGACAATTTGGGTTTTACTTGCCCAGATCACGAAAGGGGACAGAGATCTACCAGGACATCCAGGCTGATGCTCGAGTTTGCAGCGACCACCAGACACTACAACCAGACACAGCCTAAACCCAGGGTGGTGCCACTTGCAAGGCCTTGGGGCTGTCCCTGCTCCAGGAAATGAACCACACCTTCAGCATGGCCCACATCTCGTACCCTGCTGGCTGCTGACCTGCTCAGTCAACTCACAGGATCCCTGAATGGTTTGGAAGGGAATTAAAGCTCATCCAGTGCCACCCCTGCCATGGCAGGGACACCTCCCACTGTCCCAGGCTGCTTCAAGCTCCATCCAACCTGGCCTTGGGCACTGCCAGGGATCCAGGGGCAGCCACAGCTGCTCTGGGCACCCTGTGCCAGGGCCTGCCCACCCTCCCAGGGAACAATTCCTTCCCAATCTCCCATCCAGCCCTGCCCTCTGGCACTGGGAAGCCATTCCCTGTGCCCTGGCACTAATGCCTGTGTGGCACCAGGATCACTGGCATCGGGTGGGATTCGCCTTTCTCCCAGGTGAGGATGGGATTCACCTTTCTCTGAAGGAGCAGGGGAGCGATGCCAGCTCTGCCCATGGCACAGCCCCCCAGGGTCAGGAGGATGTGCTGGGCATTCCACAAAACACATGGAGTTTTACGGAGCCAGAAGCAGCAGGAGCCAGCAGGGAAACCCCAGAGCAAGACCTGGAAGAATTAAAGGATGTTCCTCTAAGAATGAGACCTCCGAAGGTCCCTTCCAACCAAACCATTCTGTGTTTCTGAATGGGGCTGGATTGAAACCAGATTGAAAGTGTCAGTGCAACAATGCCTCTGCATCCCCCCAGAGCACAGCTCCAGGCAGCAGCAGTGGACACATTTCTCCAGCACTCAGAGCTCAAATTGAAAAGCTGCCATTAACATTAAAAGGAAAAAATGGCTTTTTAAGAACTCCATACGTTTCTGTTTCTTTCCCCTTCCTTTCCTCCTTTCTGATTCACCCTTCTGATATTTTGCTTGGACTCCAGTCCTAATGCATTCATCCTTCTTAGCACATTTTTGGGCTCTTTCCACCATTGTTCTTAGAAACTCTTTTTTTTTTAAGGACATATATTTAGATGTACAACCTGGTCTCCCACGTTAAAAAAATCCTACCTCAGGCTGGAAAGAGAAGAGCATAGAGAAAGGGAGTTGGGGCAAGGATGAGAGGGTGACAGGGCCTCCAGGTGCCAGCAGAGGAGGTGGGGACATTTATCCAGGTCTAGAATTTGATGTCTCTGTCTCCAGCATGGAATGTCTCCCAAAAGCTTTTCTGGCACCAGTGGAGGGTCAGGGGAGGGAATGGAGTGACCACAGCCCCGTGGCTCCTCAGCATCCCTTCGCAGCTCCCTCCAGCCCTGACCCACCTGGGTGAGCAGAAGCACACCCCAAAATCATCTAACACACCCAAATATGTTCACAGCAAGGTTTTGGGGTTGCACTCCACAGTCACCCCAGGCTGGTGCCCTGTTTGACCAACCTGGGACCATCCAGTTTCCTACAGATCCCACCTGGAGCCAGTGGAGAGGGTGGGTTTGGCCAGGCTGGTTTTAATAACCCCTGAGCGCTCAGCCCGCACCCAAACAAGTCATTGTGAAAGGCAGCTCGGAGTCCAAGAAGCACTCGCAGGCTTTTCATAAACACACTTTAATAATCTTCATCAAGAATTTTAATACAGAGCGAGCTGCCTGCCAGGAAATGCATTTACACTGTCAGCTGCCGAGAGAAACAGCCCTGCACTGCTGCTCAATACCAGAAANTCTTCCTCTTTGGATGAAGTGTGGTGCTTTGGAAACTGGAGGGGCTACAAACCCTGGCAGGGGGCCAGGCAGCTCCCTGGAGCATCCCCTGAATTGGGGGCAGCCCCTTCGCCTTGCTCGGTGCCATCCTCTCCCACCTCCTGATGAGCTGGCCTTGTTTCTTCACCTCTTTTTGTATCTTTGGGGCTTCTTAAGACTGAAAGCAGCGTTTTTCTCCTCTCCCACTGACGTGCTGAAGGTGCTGCTGTTGGTGGTGGTGAGGGAAGGATGTGTTTTTAGGCTATGGGAAGAACAGGGGTTTGTGAGCTACGGATACGATTACGAAAGCTTTTCTTTCACAGCACAGATTAAGGGGATCAGAACACATTTCCTTGCTGGCTGTGGTATTAAGCAATTAAAGGGATTAAGCGAGGGCTTTACCATCCTCTGGCACATCAGGTTTTGGTTTGTGCCAGAGGCGAAATACCCAATTTGATGTAGTGCGAGCCCAGAGGGCTGGAATGGTGGGAATCATATTTTACAGCCTTTTTCCCAACAGCTGAACACACTCTGGCTGTAAGCACCCTCCATGTGCTGCTCCCAGACATCCACACCCCCTGAGCCTGCTCTCCCCGAGGATGGGTGCACCCCCTGTGCCCCCTTGCTGCTGCCCCAAGGGTCTGCAGGGAAGGGCCCAGAGACCTGAGAGGGGAAGGGAGAGGTTGGAGAAATACCCCAGGGGCATTGCAGCACCAGCAGCTGCTTCCCCACACTTATTGAAGCCTGTATGACGTGCGAGGAGGGGTTTTGAACACCAATTCCTGGGACATTGGGCAGTTTGTCTATTTATAATTCCGTTCTCGAGTGATTGACAAAAAGGGGATGAAAAACCAACCTCGATGCAGTGAAATCAAGCAACGAGATTAGAAATGCCCACACCAGTTGTCCTCTCTGAACCTCGCTGAGCAGGGGTGGGGAATGCCAGCTTTCCACCAGGAATGGCACTGCCACCTCCGCTGCTCCCCTTTTCCTTGTGAAGTTCTTGCCTGATTTATTTGCTCTGGATGAAAAAAGCTGGGGGAAGCCGCCCAGCAGAAATGCCAACCTTCTGCCAAGCGTTTTGAAGTCGCAGCACAAATCGCCTTTTACAGGCAGGGGTGTGCAGGGGGAGAGGTAGAGAACAGGTCTGCTCTGCTGGAGGAAACCCCAAAAAGGCTTTGAAGAGCTGAAGGGGCTTTTTCATCCTCCACACAGCCCATGGAGGGTCAAAGTGCCAGATGGATTGGGGGAAAGTGATGGGAAGGATGGATGGGAGGTGCCAATGTGCTTGTGGGTATGGCTCTGTCCCTGCCAGGGCAATTTGGGCTGCAGGGTAGAATCCCAAAATAGTTTGGGTTGGGAGCGACTTCAAAGCCCATCCAGTGCCACCCCTGCCATGGCAGGGACACCTCCCACTGCCCCAGGTGCTCCAAGCCCTGTCCAGCCTGGCCTTGGGCACTTCCAGAAATCCAGGGGCAGCCACAGCTTCTCTGGGCACCCTGTGCCACTGCATCACCACCCTCACAATATTAGAAATAAACCTTAAAATCAGTCAGAATTTAAAAGGCACAATCCCCAAAACCCTCTCTGGAGCAGACAGGAAGCTGCTGTGACTCTCTGAGCAGTGCCTGAACATAGAGGAGCAAATTATTCTCTATAATGTCCTTCTTCAGCTCTTGCAGGCATCCCCAGAACTGCTCCTGTGTCCCCCAGAGCTCACTCCCTTTCCCCACCCAAGGGCTGCTCCAAATCTGGGGCAGTGTCTGCCCCTACCTGCAAACTCGGGGCCGTGGCACCACGGCAGCAAGATCTGTCAGGAAATTATTCCCCCCAGACCTGGGGGGGGAGAAAAAGAAACTTCCAAGAACCTTCAGTTGTGCCACAGGACTCTCGTGGTTGTGGCCAGGAACTTCCTTGGCACGAGGAGCTCTGTGCAGATCCTTGCATTGGCTTCTCCCTGTGCCTGAAGCATGCTGAGAAAAACAAGCCCTGGAGCTGCAGACATAGCTCTGAGAGGCCATGGGGAAAATGCAGCTCTCCAGGTGTGATGCCTTAGGTTTGAACTTTTCTATGTTCCCAGCCCTGCCCTGCCCAGTGGCACTCTGCAGTTCCCTGGAGCTTGTTCAGTGCTGTTCTCTCATGCTCACACACACACAACAAAGCCTCTCCAGCTCTCCAAGGACACCCAGACCCTCCTAGGCCCAACAAGAACTGCAAACCACAATCTTGGCAAGAGGGGGGCAAGCTTGGGCAAATTCCATCCTTGCCTGGCTTCTGCTTGGGGAATTGATGCTGAGATCCAAGTGGGAAGAACTCGGGAGCTGTCCTTGTCCATGTTGGGATGCACTGAGGCAGGAGCCTCTGGAGCCCAGAGTGTACCTCTGAAGGCCTTTCCAATCAATCCCTCCTTGATTCCTTTCTTCCTGTCTGCTCTCTCTTTCTGGGTACCCATTTAAGGCACCAGGTGCCTCCCACCAGGCTGGAAGCTCAGGCTGCACTGCCACAGAGCTGCTGCTCCCCGGGGGCTCAGCTTTCCACCAGCCAGAGTGAGATGTTGTACCTTGTTTGTGTTTCTATGGAATTACCCTCCCTGCTGGCTCCCCTCCTGCAGCCCCCACCAGCTACATCTCCACGAGGTTAATTTTGACATGAAAACAGCCTCCCAGGAGCAACTGTGCTTGATTTAAAATAATAAAAAATTAAAATCTCAGGTTTGATGACTAATCCCAGGAGAGCAGTTTAAATTAATGCTAGCCAGTCGGCCACAATGTCATGGGGAAAATTCCTGCTGGACTTCTCTCCTCAGTCCACTCCCTGGCTTCATTTTCCATCCCCAGATCCTTCCAGCCTGCAAACATATACAGTGTTGCCTCGGCAACTCGGAGAGGAGATATATGTACACGAAGAAATGAGACAATCTCTTTCCTCCGTGATTGCCTGGAAGGTGGAAAATGGAAACCTATTCTGGTCTTAAAGCGACGTCAGCTTGTACCAGACGCTCTCACAGCTCAGCCTGCTCTTAAATATGCCACCCCCAGATAAAGATAAATACCCCTCCTCTCATTGGTGTCCCTAGTACCAGCTCTCATCCCATGGGATGCTCAAGACTCGCAGATTCACCAAAAAATGTGCTGTTCCCACATGTGTTTTCTCTCTCACACACACCAAGGGGCTGATGCCTCCAAGGAAGCCTCCTTGCTTCCAGTCCCACCAGTGTTTCTTCCAGTTAAGCTCCTCACTGGTATTTCATAGATTTCCNTGAGACAGATTGGAGTTAGTTTATCACAGGGTGAAAAATCAGAGTTTTGGGGCTTGTAGTGTGGAGGTGAATGGGGACAAACATGGAGGGTTCAGGGTGGGGGCCCTGGGTCTTTCCTTCTCCTCCTTCTCCTCCATCTCTGCTGTGCTGGTGGCACTGAGGGATTGCTAGGATGGGTTTGGGGTAGAAGAAATGTGTGAACTAAGATTAATAGTTATTGGTACACTGTTGAAAATATCTTACGTTGGAACTGTTAATTGGGTAAAAAGTCTTTAAAACATTCTGTGCTCAAGGCCTTGTGACCATTCTGCAGTGATTCTGGCAGTGCTGAGCTCAGGCAGGAGCAGCACACAGAAATTGAGATAGGAACTTAATAAACAACATGAGGAACAGAAGCTGCACTTGTGACTCCTTTCTTTCCTGCTATGGGGCTTGAAAAAAGAAGAAAAAACAGCCCAGCCAGGGGCAGCAGCCTCGTTCATCCAGCCTGGCCTTGGGCACTGCCAGGGATCCAGGGACAGCCACAGCTTCTCTGGGCACCCTGTGCCAGGGTCTGTCCCCTCTCAGAGTCAATTTTCCCCACCAAATAAGAGATATTCCTGTTAAACCCCACTGTTCCCTGTGCCAGGGGCATAACCAGATCCAGCCTTACCTCATTTCACATCAGGACTGTTGTTTGCAAAACTGGGACAGCATCACCACCTGCCCGAGCACTCGGAAACATCCCCCAGGAGCAACTTTGAAATGCAAAACTGGGATAGCAGAGGACAGCACATCATTATTCATGAAGACAAGGTGCAACATGCTTTGCCAAAGTGTGAAAAATATTTATATCCAAATACAAAGTGTCTATCAAATTTGCAGTTCCTCACATGCTCTGGAACCTGAACTGTATTTGTGGGAATGGCTCTGAAAGTGATTCCTGCCATTAAAATGTGCCCATGCTGGGGTGCAGAGAAGATGAAGTGAAAAAAAAGGGTGGGAAAATGGGATTTGATCTGCTTTTTAAAGCAGTAATGGTTTCACTGAAAAGCCTCACAATCTGTAACATGCAGGGTGGAGCAGGATTAGGATCATAAATAACTCCAGGGAAGAAAAATGATGCCTTTTCACATGCTGGTAGCGTGTGATCTTTAAAACCAAAGAAAGATAAAACAAATGTCTTCAAAGATCCCCATTTTCCATCCAGAAGGGTTGTTTTTAACTTGTTTTACAGCGATCACTTCATTCTGTGGGTGCAGTGTGGCCACCTTTGGGCTGGAATGCAGCAGTGCCTGTGCCACGCCAGTTCCTGCTGCAGAGGGGAGGGATATTTATCCCATTGAAACCATGAGCTGGTAGAGGTACCAACCTCTGGAAGGGTAATTAAAAACTCTTCTGGCAGTGAGGCCAGTCTTGAGTGGATGTGAGGGTCCAAGAGGATTTTCTACGTTAGGAACCATTCTGGGATGTGACCACAGGGGGGATGCTGGATCCTCCCAGCTCTGCTGGTCCCCTTCCTCCTCTATTTTTGATAATTAAGCATCCCAGGTTTCCACCACGAGACCTGTTCCACCTCTGAACAAGCCTAAAGATAAAGGCTTGAGATACAAACCATAAATCCTACCCCAAAAGCAAGGAGGAATGCAGGATTCCCAGCTGGATCAGCTGCATCCTGGAGCTTTGGCCATTTTCTCGCCGGTGAGGGGCAGAGAAATTCAGGCCTATCAATCCATGGTTGGGAATACAGACCCAGTAAAAACGCAGGTGGAACTTTAGGTAGTTGGGATGCATTTCCTTAAACTGGAATTTAGGCAGGAATCCAAGACTAACACCCTCCACCTTCCCTCTTGCAAATAGTGCCGAGGGCTCTTTAACAACCGCAGTGGTGGAGGCCTGGGTTAATGTCTTATCCATAAGTTATTCAGTTATTTCCTTTTAAAGACGAAATAGTTGGAATACCACTCTTTCTCGCTTTAAATTACAGTTGTAGCTGTAACAAAACCCCCTCTGCACTCTTTCCAGAGCTGGGAAGTGTCCTTTTCTCGGGAGTCCCACCTCAGCTTTATGGGAGCTGCGGTGTTAGGGAGTTTATAGTGGCGTTAATACCCACAGAGATAAAAGCAGATCCTTGTTACCATCAGAGCTCGGTGGAGCTGGGGAAAGAGGCTGCCCAGGCTTCTGCTCATGTCCCAGTGGGTTTTTGGGGCAGGCAGATCTCCTGGCCCTTCCACGAGGTGACATCAGGGGTTGTGGTGTCCTGGGTGGATCCCTGAGGAATATGAGCTGCTCCTGCTGTCCCAACCCAAGACCTGAGAACCAGCCAGCTGTGATAACCTGATTTTCACACCAAAACAATTCCACAGAATCCCAGAATGGTTTGGGTTGGAAGGGATTCTGAAGATCATCCAGCACCAAGCCCTTGCCACGGGCAGGGACACCTCCCACTACCCCAGGTCACTCATATATGCAGTTAGTGACCTGGATATATCCTGGTCCTGAACACCTTGGAAAACTGGGAAGGGTTAACCACAGGTCTGGATCCACCCAACTCCTCCATCCTGCTCAGGGAATGATATCCCATGGCAAAGTTTGATTAACATTTTTCCCCTCTTCTTCTTTCAAGTTTTTCAGGCCTGCTTTGAAAAAAAAACGAACAGAGAAAAGCCCAAACTATTTTGTTTCCTGGCATCAGAACTCCTCCTGGGAAGCCAATTCCCATGTCAGGGATCATTGCTGGGAGATGCAGCTTTAGATAGAGATGGATGGAACAGGCAGAGCACTTCAGTGCCCAGAGCAGGCAGGGTTTGGCTGGAATGATGACCAAGCTAAGGTTGCTACACTTGGAGGATGCAGCCTAAAATCATGGCTCTTTTTGGCTCCCAAAGGGCAACATTTTCCCAAATGCCTCAGAGCCTTTAATCCTAGCGGGATTTAGGGCTTAAATTCTTAAACAATTTGTAAACTTGTCCCAGGAATGATTCTCACACAGCACTGCAAGGCTTGGTGAGCTGGTGTGGGTTTAAGGAGCACTGCCCAGCACCTCCTCCTCCTCTCCTGCAGGAATTATCCCACCTGGATACACACAGGTAAGGATTAAGTCTTTCCTTAGGTGGTCCTGTCCTTCTTTGATATGAGCTGCTAAGGGCCACCAAAATGTTCCAGCCACCACTGAGGAGCTGGAAAGGCCATTGATAGCAGAAGTTTTCCATCCATCCATGGGCAGACATTGGCAGCATTCTTGGAATAGCTCAAAAAATCAGGACTCCAGAGAGATGCCATGAGGAGGGGGAAAAAATGATGTGGGTTTGCTGTCCTGCACCACACTCAATAATATAAATAATATAAATAATGTAAATAATGTAAATAATGTAAATAATATAAATAATGTAAATAATATAAATAATATAAATAATATAAATAATGTAAATAATATAAATAATANCTAAAAGAGAATCATTTTCTGGTCTTCCTGGTCTTTCTAATCTCATTTGTGTGAAAAGGTAAAACTAACAAGAAATGAGTACTCTGGAATAAAAATCTCTGTGATTTTCAGGACAATCTCTGTGATTTTCAGGACAATCTCTGTGATTTTCAGGACAACCTCTGCCTGATCCCTGTCAGACACAGCCAAGAGGAACCAGCACCAACGTGGAGCTGAGCTTAAGGGGAACAGGGACAATGTGGATGAGAAGGAGTTGCAGAAGATGATCTCTGGGAAGGAAAGAGAAGTTCTGTGGCTGATGTTTCTCTGCAGGGGTGCTGAGAGAGGATTTACAGGCTGTTCCTGTTCCACAGAGCACAAACCTTCCCTGTTACAGCTGCAGGTGCACTCAGAGCCACTCAGAATAAATCCCCACACTGTGCCTGGAGCCTCTGCTTTGGTTATTCCCAAGTCAGAGCATCCCTCTGACAAACTATGGGGGTTGAGAGGGAAAAAACTGTCTGAGAGCACAGTGCTTCCATGAATTTTCAGGAAATATGATCAGATATTCATGTTGCTACCCATTTTTCCTGCACATGTTTACAACCTGCAGCTGATGTTTTAAGTTTGAACTTTTCTATGTTCCCAACCCTGCCCTGCCCAGTGTCACTCTGCAGTTCCCTGGAGCTCGTTCAGTGCTGTTCTCTCATGCTCACACACACACAACAAAGCCTCTCCAGCTCTCCAAGGACACCCAGACCCTCCTGGGCCCAACAACTGCAAACCACAATCTTGGCAAGAGGGGGGCAAGCTTGGGCAAATTCCATCCTTGCCTGGCTTCTGCTTGGGGAATTGATGCTGAGATCCAAGTGGGAAGAACTCGGGAGCTGTCCTTGTCCATGTTGGGATGCACTGAGGCAGGAGCCTCTGGAGCCCAGAGTGTACCTCTGAAGGCCTTTCCAATCAATCCCTCCTTGATTCCTTGATTCCTGTCTGCTCTCTGTTTCTAGGGAGCCATTTAAGGCATCACCAGCTCCAGCTCCCCTCCGAGAGCCCTGGAGCCCTTCCCTGAGCTTTGGGCTCCCAGATGAATGCACCCATTGAGTTGCTGTTATTAAACACACCTCTGGCTCCAAATCACGACACAAATGATTTTTTTTGGATGCCTTGAGCCACCAGTAAAAGTTTCCCTTGTTTTCACCTTCCCAGCACCAGCAGAATGCTCTTCTCCTGCCAACCTAGAGAGAAAAACAGGAAAGGCCAGAAAAATCGCCCAAAAAATGGGTGTCACAGCACTCCCAGACACCCTTCAGCCTTTGCTGCACCCGCTGGAGAATCACTGATTCCTGGAGACCAAAAAGAGAAATAAAGGCAGGCTGCACTTACCTTGGCTACACCTATGTGCCATTTTCCCCTGAAACATTCTGGAAGATACATAAATAGCTCAAGTTCAGGCTGGTTTTGCAAATTGTTCCAAAAGGAAACAATTTTGAGGGAGTAAAAATAGGCCCCTTGAACTTTTTCATCAACCTAGGCACCGGGCTGGTTCCTCATGCCTATGATTTTCCATTTCCAAGTAGATTGCCACTTCTAAATTTTCACCTTTTAAATTTAGTTGGAAGAATGGGAATAGAAACGGAAAAAAAAAAATTCCCTACAGACCAAAACAAGCCTTGATTTGATAAGAAACACTTCAGATTTTTTATTAGCTGAGAAAAATCAACAGAATTATTTGGGCTGAGCCACAAGCACTTTCTTAATTATTAAGCTTTTAGGAGCTGCCTGTAAACCACAGAAACCATTACTCACACAGGTCAGGCTTTGTATACCTGACCTGGGAAACCTCGCAGAGGGAGGAATTTAAGACTTCCTGAAAATTCTGTCAAGCCCAGGTTTTCTGAGGGCTCTGGGGAAGGAGCTTCAGCCTCCCTCAAGGAGCTGCAGGTGCCACGGGGGGGTTTGGTCTGTGCTGGTTTGGTTTGTGGCGTGGGTTGCAAATGGGATGGGAGCTCAGGCAGACATCCCAGGAGCTTTTTATTATTTCGTTCAGGCATCAATCTCAGTTACAGAGGTGAGACACAGGAGATGGTACACAGCTCATGCCTGTGCTAAAAACTCAGAATCTCTTTGTTACAGAACATTCTTAAAGGTTTTTGAGCCAATGGCAATGCTTCTAAAGTTTGCAGACAACTGCTCTAACTAATGTGTAAAAGGCACAAGTACACCTGCCACAAACACTGCTCGCTTGTGTGCCTGTAATGACAATGCACAATATTCCATTATTAAGCTTAAACTCAACTATCTTGCTAAGCACAATTTCTGAAGCCTCAAGAGCTGTCTTGAGCCAAACCTAAAAACACTGCCCCTTGTTTAATGTCCTTACTTAGATTACTATAGATTTTTATCTATACTATAGATTTTTATCTTCTATATTCAGGCTTTTGCAGCTGCAGCTGAACCTGAAATCTTTGCTTTATTTTTGAAACCTGTTTTTCTCACTCTGTCTGAAACCTTTCTCACCTTTTACATTTCCCACAGCTCTGGGACGAGCAGAGGTTGATGTTCCATGAGATGACAGCTCTGGTTTACAAAGCAACCTCTGAGCTGTTGTCACGTCAAGTTTGGAAGTGTGGGGAGGACAGAGGTGCTGGGGGCTGAGGTTTGCTCATCCCAGCTCCGGGCAAGGGGACACGGCCAGGCCATGGCTGGCCCCTCACATCCAAGCCCTGGCTGTGGGGATTGGTGGGGAAGGATCCAGAGAGGGGAAATTCGGGTGGACAGGAGGCTCTGCAGCGCTGACATCACCTCCTCCTGCAGGCTGGGGGTGATTTAAAGCAGGCATGGGG
>VZTN01009000.1:180198-270710 GCA_013400515.1 Erpornis zantholeuca | reverse complement strand
CTGGGGGGGCCTGGGGGGGGCTGGGGGCTGCAGCCTGGAGGAAACCTGCCTGAAATTCCATGCTGGAGGCTGGGGATGTGTCAGGGTGCTGGAGACCCTGCTGGCTCCTGGCCCAGCTTTCTTCCTTATTTCAATGTCCCACGTCCCAAAAAGATGAAATGAAGCTTCTTTCTGCTGTTTCAAGGTTTGTTTATTTTTGGTTATCAAAGTTTCAGAGGCACAGGCTGTGCTGTGGCCTCCAGGAACACAAGTGCAGAATGCAATGGCCACCCAAGGCAGGTAGCTTTTATATCTACTATCAACCAGTTAGGAAGTTTTACATATCTTATTTTGCCCCCAACACCAGTGAATCTTAATTTTATTGATATGTCTCCTCTACACTAAATTCCCTCCACCAACCAACGAACCACAGGAACTTGTGTCAGAGAAGAAAGGAAGAGAAGGAGAAGAAAGAAGAAGAAGCCAACACCCTGAAACCTCCATGTTGCCTCTATACAATATATAGAGCAAAACCCAAACCCACAGCTAAACTCTCTGTGGTTCACTAAACAAAAATCTTTTCATTTCTCTGGTGCATTCAAGTCCTCCCAAAAGTGAAGGGAGCTTCTCCCACAAGCTTAGGTCGCAGGCTAAGCTATTTTTTGAGGAACTCTGGGGATAAAAATGAGATAAAAATGAGCAGGAGAAGCTCTCAAGCTTTCCTGGACTCCAGCAGGGATGAAATGCTCCAAGAGGCTCCAAACCAGCCCTGGAGCAAGCAGAGAGCCTGGGAGGCAAACCCTGGAATCCCTCAGTGGTTTGGGTTAGAAAGGACCTTTGTGGTCCCACTCCCTGCCACGAGCAGTGTGTAAAATGCACCTTCCCCTCCATCAGGTTGCTCCAAGCCTCATCCAAAATATCTGGGAAACATCCAGAGCTCCACTAATTTAAAGGTAGCACCTAGAAGAAGGAGTCATTTTTGATTATTATATTTTTTTTACCATTATTGCCTTCAAAGTGGGTTTGCCCTGTCAGAAAAGAAGTGAAAATGTGTAGGTGTGAGCAAGCTGGCTTCCCTTGGAGAAATCAGAAAGCAAAGAGTTCATGACTATAATTTGAGAGGAGCTTTTTTTGCTGAACATAACAGGTTTGTGACCTCGGTGGTTTTAAGCAGAGAAAGGCAAAGAAAAAAAAAAGCAGAAGAAACTTGCAGTTTGGGTCAAATGTAATTGGCTCTTGGGAGAGTTTTCAGGAAAAAAATCCAAATATAAATAAAACTGGGTCAGCTTAATATTTTCACTGATTTAAAACAGCATTCTGTTTCACTTTGATTCATTCTTTTCATTTGGTAGTTTATTCTTTTAATTTAGTAGAACATTTTATTCTCTTAATTTGGTCATTTCTTGAAAACTCTCCATACAAAAAGGAGGGTCAAAAGGGTTTATTTTGAAAAATGTCAAAGCAAAACATTTCTACATCAAAAAAAGAAAAAAAAAAGGAAAAAAGAAACCCCAAAGCTCTTTCTGGCTAAAATGTACTTGCCAAATGAGACTGGTATTTGTGACTCATTTCTCCACCACATTTTTTAGTGAATTTACTATTTGTCAGAAAGAAAAAAGAGAAGTTAAACCTGACTCTAATGAGAGCACATATATGTTGGGTTCACATAAACAAACTCACGAAGGGGAAAAAAAAAAAGGGATTGGACAGATCTTCCACTTACTGTGCATTTATTTCAGCATCTGTCCCTGCACAAATTGGGTGTAAAATAGAGCACAAAGATAAAATCCAGACACAGTCCCCCCCACCTTCTCCCTTCCTACACATATTTCCCCATCAAGGCCTGGGGAGCTGCAAGCCAGCCCATGGAGAGAACTGATTTAAGTGATATATTCACCAAATAGGCTTTTAGGTTTATGTAAAATTCAGAGTGGGGCATGGTGAGTGTGGTTGCTCAGGAAGAAAAAACCCTGGCAGTGCTGGCATCTCTCACCCCAGCATGAGCAGGATCTTCATCCATGTTTTTTCCCTCCTTTCCTTTACGTTCCCCCAAAACTTCCTTCTGCTTTAGGGAAGCTTTCTCCTGCTGCAAAAGGTTTTCAAGAGTTCAATAAAAGCAGCACAGAGTGCCCAGAGAAGCTGTGGCTGCCCTGATGCCTTAGGCTTGAACTTTTCTATGTTCCCAGCCCTGCCCTGCCCAGTGTCACTCTGCAGTTCCCTGGAGCTCGTTCAGTGCTGTTCTCTCATGCTCACACACACACAACAAAGCCTCTCCAGCTCTCCAAGGACACCCAGACCCTCCTAGGCCCAACAACTGCAAACCACAATCTTGGCAAGAGGGGGGCAAGCTTGGGCAAATTCCATCCTTGCCTGGCTTCTGCTTGGGGAATTGATGCTGAGATCCAAGTGGGAAGAACTCGGGAGCTGTCCTTGTCCATGTTGGGATGCACTGAGGCAGGAGCCTCTGGAGCCCAGAGTGTACCTCTGAAGGCCTTTCCAATCAATCCCTCCTTGATTCCTTTATTCCTGTCTGCTCTCTGTTTCTAGGGAGCCATTTAAGGCCTCAGGCCTATCCCTGGCAGTGTCCAAGGCGAAGTTGGAACACCCTGATTTCATAGGAAGGGATTGGAAGGAGAAGATCTTTCAGTTCCCTTCCAACCCGAACCATCCTGGGATTCTGTGATTAAACTTTCCAATTATCGAAATTAAAGAGATAAACGGCGAGTCCTCCCAGGTGAGCTGCCAAGTGCCACCCTTTGCTCCCTTCCTCTGGGGCCAGAGGGATTTCCTGCAGCCTTTGCTTCTGAAGAAGGAGAAAATACAATGGTGAAAACAACAACAACTGAGGTCCAGCCATCAGCGTGGAAAATTTAACCATCTCCAGCTTCTAGAATTAATAAAGCCCAAGTTTTTACGCTTGTCATCTCCAAATGGCTCCGGGCAGCTGCAGAGGATGAGATCAGCCTGTGCTCCTGCGCACGGGAGGGCTGCAGATCCACATTCCAGTGTGGAAAATGGCCCTTCCTGCTCCATTCCCATTCCCTGTGCACCCATCCCACTGCACTGCATTCCACACAATCACAGAACCACAGAATGCTTGCGAGAGACCTCCAAGATCATCGAGTCCAACCCATTCCCCAACACCTCAACCAGACAATGCAGTCTTTTTCTAAACACATCCAGGGATGGTGGCTCCACCACCTCTCTGGGCAGGCCATTCCAGTACTTTATAATCCTTTCTGTTGTTGCCTTTCCCTGGTCTTAAAATTAAAACCAAAACATGGTTGATGGGGAAAAGGGGTTTTTACCTCGGGATTTATTTCAGGATCCTTGGGGTGCGGCACTTGGTCCAGGTGGAATGCCCCAAAAATGCACACACTGCCCCTCACACACCGAAATACACACAATTATAGACCTTGCAAAATTAACATATTTATCAAAGATCCCCCAGGGAGAGGCTGGAGTGAAGCCCTCGTTGTGAGGAACCTTCCCCCTGGCTGGGCCTGGCTGAGGTTCCCAAATGTGTTCTGGAGAGGCCCTTGGTGTCTGGGGCTCCCAGGATGTTTGCTCTCCTGGTTTAACGGTGCCGTGGGGCTGAGCTGAGTTCTCAGCCTTGGGGAGGTACAAGTGTGGGGCTAAAAGCACTGAGAATACATCAAACTATAAGAGTGTGTGAGAGGGGTATAAAAGAAAAAGCAAAAAAATCATTCTGGCATCACTGTGAAAAACTTCTTCCTAACATCCAACCTCGACCTCCCCTGGCACAGTTTGAGGCTGTGTCCTCTCGTTCTGCCTGCTGGAAGAGACCAATCCCCACCTGACTACAGCCTCCTCTCAGGCAGTTGTAGAGAATTGTATTCACCCCCCAGGAATAACCCAAGGAGCCTCAGGTCACACAGGGTGCACATGGCAAAGCACCCAGCTCCCCAAGCTGGGATCCTTGGATTTGCAGTCTGAACTCTCCAGAACAACCAACCCTGGGAGAATTCCACATGAATTGCAGGAGCTGGAGTTCCAGTCCCTGGGAATGCCAGAGTTCCTGGGCTCTGCTTTGCTTCATGAGTTCTACAGAACTTCCTCCCTTCAGGCTGAATTGCAAAAATTCCTGCTAGGACAGCTTAAAAAATGTCCATTGAACCATTTTTCCAAGGGAAGATTGGGCTTTCATTAACTGGAAAAAGCTCACCAAAAGCATCTGATTTCCTTGAAAGTGTTGGACTTGTTTTATAGGAAAATAAAATGACCAAAACCTGAAAATTGAGAAGTACAACTTTGAGCAGTGGATGATAATAAAGCTTTGGTCACTAATACTTTCTTTTTATTACCCAACAAGTGTTAACACTTCCCTTTCTTCCCTGGACACATCAAAAAGGAATATTTTCCCTGGACAGGCAGCACTTTCACTTTGCATTCAGGCACCAGACACTCAAGATTGTCTGAGCAGCCAAGGATCCAAATGCAATTCTTGAGCATGGCTGTGTCCATGAGACCACCAGGGTGTCCATGAGACCACCAGGGTGTCCAAGGCCAGTTTGTCCCCCCAGGACATTTCAGGAGTTGTGCTCTGGAAAGGCAGTGACAGAGGGAGCACCCTCCATGAGGGCTGATACCCTGTGGAACAGGCAGCTCTTTGAAGCTTTGTTCAAGCTTCCTTGGGTTTGTCCCACACCTTTTGCCCTTCCTTGGCTTTGTCCCACTCCTTTCACCCTTCCTTGGCTTTGTCTCGCACCTTCTGCCTGCAGATTGCACAGAAAACAGCTCAGGTCCCTGCCGAGGAGGGAGGACAAGACCTCTGTGCCTTCTGAGACAGCAGCCCCCTCCTGCTCTCTGCTGTCACCTCCACTCACCCACCACAGAATATAAACACAAAACCTTCCTCCAAATCCCCTTCCTGGCCTTCTCTTGGGAGACAGGAGCCTCTCTTCGCTAAGATTGACTCAACCACCCACATTTGCAGGGTTAATGGCCTAAAAAGCTTTAGATTTAGCTGTTCTGAAAAGGAATTTCCATCTGCCCATGCTCCCCCATCCCAAGCAGCCCTTTGGTCTCCACTGAATAATTCATGGCGTTTCCCAAGGTTGTTGCTTTTCTTTTTTCCATGAAGGCAGGCTATGAATACACCTGCTTGTTCTTGATTTTTCTAATGAATAATCCTGAGTTATCCATGAAATGCTAAATGGCACCATGATCTCATCAGGCATTAACCATGAATGAGACAAACTTAGCAACCAGGCAAAACACAGCAGCCCAGGCTGGAGACCATTGCAGACAGGGATGGACTTCCCAAGTACTTGACAAGGCAGGAAACAGGAATATCTTTCCTAGAGATAAGGACATCAGCACCGGGAGAGATCAAAGAGGCTGGGCTGGGGCTGCAGTGCTTTGGGGTTTCACTCCCACCCCGACAACCTTCATCAGACTTGGTTAAACCAAATTCTTCTCTTTCATTCTTATTTTTTTTCTTTCTTCTTCCTGCTCTTTGTCTCCTCTTCCCCCTTTCTGGGCTTGTCTGCTGCAGTAGAAGCATCTGCAAGGGCAGGAGTAACTTCTTCAGTCAATGTCTTTTCAAGGGCAGCATGAGCAGAAAAAGCCTCGATTTGAGGAAATTTTTTCATTGAGAGTCAATTAGCAGCACATTCTGATACTGGCCTAGGGGTAATGAGACAAAAAGCAACTGTAGACCTTTATTCTTCCTTTCCCTCCTCTGTTCCGAAGGAAAAACAGCCCAAGGGGAATCTGGGGAGGGTTGGTGTGGCAGGGTCTGGTTTTGGCACGGAGCTGGGCTGGAGCTGGGGGCTGGAGCAGGACTCACCTCTAAGAAACCCAGCAGCTCCAAAGCCCACCCGGCAGCCCTGAGAGGGGTGCCCCAGTCCCTGCTGACTCCCTCCAGAGCAAGGGGTGAGTGAGATGCCCAAGTTACGCTTCCATAGAAACCTGGAATGGTTTGGACTGGAAGGGACATTAAAGATCACCCAGTGCCACCCCCTGCCATGGCAGGGACACCTCCCACTGTCCCAGGGTGCTCCAAGCCCTGTCCAGCCTGGCCTTGGCCAGGGATCCAGGGGCAGCCACAGCTTCTCTGGGCAATCTGTGCCAGGGTCTCACCCAATATCCCATCTAACCCACTCTCTGTAAGCTTGATGCCATTCCTCCTTGTCCTCTCACTCCAGGCCCTTGTAAATAGTCTCACTTTATGTTCCTTGTTGGCTCCTTCAGGTGCTGGAAGGACACAACTGAATCAGTCTGAAGCTTCTGCTCTCCAGGCTGAATGATCCCAGCTCTGCCAGCCTCTCCTCCCAGCAGAGCTGCTCCATCCCTCTGCTCATCCTAGTGCCTCCTCTGGACTGTCTCCAGCAGCTCCACCTCCTCCCTGTGATGGGAAGCAGCTCTGCAGGTGGGGGGCACTGGCAAAACCTCATCACTGGGGAAACTGAGGCACCGAGGGAGTCAGACTGGCCCAAACCAGCAGCAAACCCTGCAGCAAGGCCAGGTGCTTCAGCTGCAAGGACCTGAGCCTTTTAATCACAGCCTCTTTTCTCCCCTCTGCTGCACGAGCCTGCTGTGCTTCATTCCCTTTCTGATCAAAGCCAGGGTGAGCTGTAAAGCAGGGATGGTTTACAGCTATCTAATCATCAGCTCTCCCGTCCCCAGACACGCTGGAGCCAAAGGTTTGAGTCCCACCAGGATTCACAGCCTTGTTTTGCTTTAGGAAGTTCCCTTCTGAGGAGAGATGTAAATCCCAGCTCTGTACTTGGGAGATGTTTCCTCAGAGGGATCAGAGAGGTACAAACCTGCAGCCTGGCCCTGAATTATAGGTTGTCCTACACTCTTTGAAGTCCACAACCTCCATCCTCTGCTCAGGCATCCTTATTCCCCAGGTCTGGATTCCTCAAAGGAGGTTTGCAGGGGAAGAGGCTTCTGAGCCAACACTTCAGCAGGTCCTGATCCCCACGTCCCAAGCTCCATGTGCTGACCCAGGGCCTTGCACAACACATCTCGATCGGGAAGAAATGGAGTGATTCATGCTAAAGAAAACACTTGTGGAAGCTGTCACGAGAAAGTGACTGCATGAAGAAGGACTTTGAGTAACTTCTCCAGCTCAGCCTTACTCAAGTTAACCCCACTGGACCAGGAAACCCTGGGGCATGTCCTGCCCTTTCTGAGCTGGGAATTAAATCCTGCTTGCAGCTGTGCTGACAAATTCCCAGGAAATGCAGAAGGCTGGAGCAGCTTTTCCTGCACTAAGCATGGCCCTAAAGGCACGGGCACACACATAAAAGAGCCACTCACAAACCAGACATCCTCCTTTCCCATCATTCTGGTGCCTGGGCTCATGGAGATACCTAAGGTGAGACTGGGAGTGGTTTCCCACTGCAGGACTTGGTCACACGGGCAGCCCTTGCCCATCAGCAGGGCAGCAGCAGCTCTTGGTACAGAGCTGGGCACGTCCTGACACCAAAGCAGGGTTTCCAGGCTCAGGGTGCAAGGAGAAAGTGGCTGGAAATTCCCCTTTCTCCTACCTGCTCCCTCTTCAGAGCAGGGAGAAGGGTTTTGTGGTATTTGCACAGCACCCTCACAGGAGCTTTGATGTCTTTGAAGCCTCCAGCTGCTACTTCAGAGCCTCGATAAACTCCCATTGATCCAGAATACAATGGAAGGGGGAAAACCCCAGCCATGCCATCAGGAGGATTTTCAGTTTGAACTCATTGCTCTTTGTCCTACCCATCAAACACTGAAATATTGGGCAGAAACATCTTATATGTTCCAGCCAATTCAGAGCAACATTTGGTTCTAAAACACACACAGCCAGTTTCTCTGTAAAGTGGAATATTCAGGGAACCAATTCAACAAATGCTTATTGCTGGATCCTGTTCATCCCTGGCAAGGAGCTGACAAATTCAGGGAGGAATGTGGTTCATTTTGTCCTGACAGATGTCAGAAGGAGCAGACTGAGCCCCTTCACTGCCCAAATCTCATCTCACAGCATCAGCACTGATTTCTAAGTGTCCTCTGAGCTGGCAGAGCAATCAGAGTCAGACCTGAGCTTGGCCACGTGTGTGTGACACATGTTGGGCTGGCTCAGCTCAACAATCCTATTCCTAAGTACAATTTGTATCTAAAACACTGGAGACACAGCCATCCAATTATAGTGGGGAGAGGGAACTGGGAACAATGTGAATTCTCAAAAGTAGATGGAAAAAAAAATAGCAGGAGAGCAAATGAAGCAACAAAATGCAGATGGTAAGGGAGGCTGGAAGAGGGCAGCAAGGGCTGGCTGGGGATTCAGCTGGGATTGGGAGGATTATGAGGCAGCAGGAGAGGAGCAGAGAGAGTTCAAAGGGTCCAGGTCAGAGGGACACAGTAAGTGGATTTAAGGGAACAGAGCTGATGCAAGTCCCATGCTTTGGGCTCGGGGAAGGTCTGATTCAGACCAACGTCGAGTCATTTCCCAGGTTATCCCGAGGTCTTGGGAAGCAGAGACCAGCAATCCTGGCCTGCCTTCCTGTGAAGGGATCCTGGGCACAGTCTGGGCTCAGGAGAGGTCTGACTTTACCTGCACTGGCTTATCTCCAAAGTCAGCTCTGTCATGGCCTTGGAAGCACAACCCAAACCTTGTGTACAGCCAGGGAGGTGCATTTATGGGCTGGATATTCCCCAGGAGGACTGCAGCTGATGGTTGCAGGCTTGAAAACCAGTTAGCAAGAGCAAACTGTGCCAGGAAGGCAGCACGAAGTGAAAGTAACCCCCCTGAGACAGCAAAGTGCAGAGCTGAGCAGTCCCTGGGAGGATGCAGGGGTGGTAAAACTGCCGTGGGACAGGATCCAGTAAAGAGCTTTCCAAAGGCCTGGGAATCTCTTGTAGGTTATCCTGAGGTTTTTCCAGCCAAACCCCTGCACTTAATGCACTTTGGATATTTGTGCCTAGGTGTTATTGTTATTTTACCATGGTTTTGTCATCATCTAATAAGGAGTGGGATTCCTTTCTGGCATCCCTCGCTCCTGACTGCTTGCTCAGGTCCCAGAGCAATGCATGGTCCTTGGATTGTTTCCCAAGCTCACTAAATGCAAGTGAGAGGAATGACAGGATTTGTCTTCACAAACAAACTGTGGGTCTGCTGGTAGACAAAATCAGCACTGAGAGAGAAAAGAAACAATGGGAAGGATTTCACTGATTGATGAATGTAACAAAAGATGTTTGCCTTTACAAACAAACTATAGGCCTGCTGATAAATGAAATTGAATATTGAAAGATGAAAGAAACAATGGGGAAAATGAAGAATTCCATAAAGAATTAACAATTAAAGGGAGGGGATTATACATTAGAGGGGAATCTTAGATATTAAGCATTCCAGGAAGTTTGTACCTCTCGAGTACCTCAGCCCATGTGGAAAGAGAGAGGGAAATGTGGCTGGGAAATTAGGATAAAAAGGGGGCAGCGTCCTCCAAAAATTTGAGAGACCCCAGGGGAATTCCCCATGGCCTCTCCCTTTATTCGAATAAAATAAAGGGACTCCTCTGTCTCCTTTTTGGACATAAACCTCTGGTGTTTGTGGATTCATTTTCCTGACACAAGGACAACATGAGAGACTCCTGATCCCAAACTTCCAACCCAACTCCACAGGCACACAGCCCTGGGCATGGAATCCCTCCCCATGATTTTGGGGGCAGGGGTTAAGCAGTGGCAGGCGAATCAAGTGCTGTGGTTTATTGGAGCATTCAGGGAGCTGCAGCTCCCACAGGGAATTAGAGCAGCATGGAAAAGGCTGTCTCCCTGCAGTGCCCACCATGGGCACACAAACACCACTCTGCAGGGCACTGCCAGGCTGGAGGAGGGAAGGAACCTCCCTTCTGGGGATGCTGAGGGGAGCAGAGGGGAGCAGGCACTGTCCTGCTCTGTGGGCAGGACAGCAGGGCTGAAACCTCTCCCTCTCCCCAAACTTCTGCTGCAAGCAAGGCTTAGGCAGCCCTGCAGGAAGCTCAACTGGTTTTGCTGCCCTGCACCAACCTCCCTCACTGGAACAGCAGCTGCACTTCCCCTGGATCCCTCCTCCTAAGGTGATGCCTTAGGTTTGAACTTTTCTATGTTCCCAGCCCTGCCCTGCCCAGTGTCACTCTGCAGTTCCCTGGAGCTCGTTCAGTGCTGTTCTCTCATGCTCACACACACACAACAAAGCCTCTCCAGCTCTCCAAGGACACCCAGACCCTCCTAGGCCCAACAACTGCAAACCACAATCTTGGCAAGAGGGGGGCAAGCTTGGGCAAATTCCATCCTTGCCTGGCTTCTGCTTGGGGAATTGATGCTGAGATCCAAGTGGGAAGAACTCGGGAGCTGTCCTTGTCCATGTTGGGATGCACTGAGGCAGGAGCCTCTGGAGCCCAGAGTGTACCTCTGAAGGCCTTTCCAATCAATCCCTCCTTGATTCCTTTCTTCCTGTCTGCTCTCTGTTTCTAGGGAGCCATTGAAGGCATCACCAGCTCCAGCCCTGAGACCAGCTCCAGAGACAACAGATCCCAGGGCACGAGCAGGCTTCAGGGAATGAATCTTCTCCCTCCCCCAACCTTAAAGGCTCGCAAGGAGCCTGAAAAATGCCAATTCCAGTATATTCCATTACACCATATAATCTCAGTTTAAGGTTCCCAAGCATGCCTTTAATTTAAGCTTAATAAAGCGGTTATTGTCCACTCATTAATGACTGCTTATTAAAACCATATTTATTGCATGTGGTGCTGAGAGATCTCGCAGAGAGCCTGAGGCAGCAATCCCTGCCTGCAACCTGTGGTGTTTAATGAGGGATCCATGTGGACAGGGCTGGGAATTCCCAGCAAATGTGTTTCTAATAAGCACTTGTCTCAGCTGAGGTGCTGTGCACATACCTGTGGGTGCACCCACACCAGATGCAAATGAAATGCAGGTTGAGGAGCTGTGTTTTCACAGCATTAGTGCTGCTTTGGGACAGGGTGGGAACACATTACAGCGTGACACCTAACAAAAAATAAAATCGGGGTTATATTAATTAATAACAGTTATAAAGAGTTGTAGTGGGGGTGGTGGGCAGCATCCAGACCCTCCTGCATCCTCCCTGCTGCCCAGCACTACCCCCAAATCAAACACTGGGACCACAGGCCTGAAAATTAATTTTATCTTGAGGTTGACAGACTTGCTGAGATCCAGAGATAATATCAATACCAGAAGAAAAGCCCTGCACAAACAGTCCTTTGGCCCAAGGATAAGAAACAATCTGACACTGGTGTGAGGCAGGCTGGCATCGCTCAGTTTTATGAATGGGACTTGCAGAAAGCAAAAGCCTTCTGCATCCCAGAAACTGCATTTTCAATTCCATGTCTATAGACTGGAGCTCCTGGTTTGGGTGCTGTAATCCCAATTATTGAAACACCAAGAGTCTCAGTCACACTGCAGATAAGGAAAGTACCTGGAGAAGAAGAGGGCAGGTGGGGTTACCAGGAATCTGTCAGGAAAGGCATCTTACCTTGCCCATCAAGAGGAAATCAATGCCCAGCAGAGCTGTCTGGGATGGGGATTCACTGGGAATTTAAAGAGCACTCAGTGCCTGGGATGCTTTGGGATCTCCAGGCACATCAGGTCATGGTGTGAGAGGGATGGGTGTCCCTCTTTGGGATCGTTTGTCCTATCAAATAATGATGCCTCGGGTGCACAAACCATCGAGCCCCACCTGCAGGACCTGACCCACCCAGCTCCCTCTCCCAGGTTTGTTTGCTGAGCTCCATGAGCCTCTCTGCATCTTACAGAGGGGGCTTTTTCGCCTCTGACTTTTGGAACATTCAAAAACACTCCCCCCACCCCTTCTCATTCCTTGTTTTCCCTCCGAGCAGCTTAGCCAGAAGCTGGGGGCAGGAGGGGAAACACTGCCAGAAAAGCTCCTAACAGCCCTCTTTGGAGACAGGGTTTATACACTCAGCTGTCCCTTGTAAACTAAGCCCTGTGTGAGATTTTTTTTTCCCAAACCTTTCAATCCCCTTCCTTGCCCTCACCCCTCCTGCTTTGCTCATGCTGCAAAAATGCAGAAAAAAAAAATACTTGGGTACAAGAATGTCCTTTTGTGCTGCAGGAGACAGGGGGCAAGAGGAAAATAAAACAACCCAGGCTGCAAAGGGGCAGTGGAGAAGCATCAGCATCGCCTTGGTTTTCCTTTCCTGGAGGGCTCCAGCAGGATTTTGTGGATGGAGGAAAGTCCCTTTTCCAGACTCAGGTGCCTCAGACCACAGTGTGGCTAAAAACCAGCACGGCAACATCACCCCCACGATGTGTAAGTGGGAGTGACAGCACGGAGAGGTTGTGCTGGGATTGTGTTCCTGAAGTCTGTGGGCTGGGGAGGTTCAGATATTGCTGGAGCAGACAAGGTCAAGGCCTACACACGGAGCAACCCTTGGTGAGCACTACTGATCCTGGGACAGAGCAGGAAAGGGGAGTCCCATGCAAGGTGGGAGATGCTTTTTCATGGAAGCACGGTGTTACCTGGGTGGTATCTCACTCATTTCAGCCGGAGAAGAGCCCATCCCTACTGGCATCCCCCTCCAAGGCCCTTGGTGTGCGTGCACAGCCCCTGTCCCTGCAGGACCTGACGTGTCCCAGATCCTCTGGAAAAGGGAAACACTGAGCACTTTCTGGCTTGGAGCAGGATTAAAAAAACCCAACAAGCAGGATTTGGCTCTGTTGTGGTGACAATGGATGTGTCAGCACAGCAAGGCTCCAGGACGAAGGATTGCTGGCTCCGGCTGGGACAGGATCACAGTGCACAACAGAGGGTCCTGGAGAAGTGTGTCCCTGCTGAGCACATGTGTGTTCTCTGCAGGCCTGGGAGGAGAAACCCCAGCTAATCCAAGACACCAGGGAGCTGTCCCTTCGCGGGTGGGAAGGAGCATGGGGAGGGCAGCAGGTGCCGGGAAGCAGCAGGGCCGCGTTGGGAGGCTGGCAGCAGCGGGCATTACTCAGAGCAGCCTCAGCGCAGCCCCAGGATGAGCTCAGGAACAGCTCAGGGCCGGGTGATGCCGTCCCTGGAGCCATCACGTCATGGGAAGGCATTGCCACTGTCAGAGCAGGTGGCAGCCCCCAGGCCGGGGTCCCGGCTCGCTGACATCCGTGATGGATGAGCGCCGTGACCGCAGCGCGGCCTGGGCCCCGGGCCCGGCGGCTTCGCTGCCTGACTCAATGGAAATGTTACACACATGGAGCTGGCCCCTAACCAAAGGCACTCCTGCCTCGCAGAGGGAGCTGCTCCTCGTGGAGCTCTGCTCTGCAGCCTGGTGCACCGGAGGGAAGAGGGGGCCAGAAGCCATTCCCGGGCAGCAGTGCCTGGCGAGCAGTGCCTGCCTGTTGTCCTCCATACAGGCTGTGCAAGGCAGGGGCTGGAGAAGAACTGGCCACCTCCTGCAATCCAAATAGGCTCCTTCCCAACAGGACTGTGCAAGGAGGACCCCAGGGGTCCCCATCCTTTAGGCACAAGGTGCAAAAGCAGCAGGACTCGTCCCTGCCCAAGTTGTGCTGCACTGAGGTGCTGACCAAGATGTGAAATCCTTTAAAATTCAGAAATCAGGAGAGGGAGAGTTTGGATATCAGGGAAAGGTTCTTCTCCCCAGAGAGTGCTGGGCACTGCCCAGGCTCCCCAGGGAATGGGCACTGCCCCGAGGCTGCCAGAGCTCCAGGAGTGTTTGGACAGTGCTGCCAGGGATGGACAGGGTGGGGTTGTTGGGGTGTCTGTGCAGGTCCAGGAGCTGGACTGGATGATCCTGGTGGTCCTTCCCAGCTCAGGATATTCCATGGCTCCATGAACATCCCATGATTTTGAGATAACATTCAAGACAGACAAGACTCCTGCACTCAGGGCCCTGACAGCTCCCTGGTGCCTGTGGCTGTTTCCAAACCCCGTGCAGTGCACAGGCCTTCCATCCCTCTACAGAGTCCAAACCCGAGGAGGGTCTTGTTTTTATTAAAATGTTTTACATCTTTTATAACCTCCCTGCCAGCTGGACGGCTGCACTCTCAGGGCAATTATGTGCATCATCTAAACATCATCTAAAATGAAAGGACTTCATTTAATTAGGTTATTTAAATGACACGTTTGATGGAAAAAGCCAAGCAGACTTAACAGGATATTTAATGCTCATGTTCGTTTGCATGAGTACAAAACATTATCTGAGAGCCTTGGAAATGAAGGGCAAAATTTCTGGTGACTTCAGAGGCTGTGGACCAGATGTTGGCAAAGAAAGGATCAGAGAGATGACCTGGAGAGAGTGGCACTGCTGCCATGGTGGAGGTTTCCAAAGGGAATTCTCCCTTCGGTCACAAGCCTGTGGTTTTTCTCCCCTACAAAAATAGTCCTGCCCACAAGTTTAAACTGTTTTTTCCTCCTGCTTTTCTTCTGATTTCCTCTATGTGGAAAAGAAAGCAGAAAGATGTTTTAAAAATGGAAAATACTTTCCCTTCAGCAAACCGAACCTCAAAGCACATTTGCCGTTGAAAAACAAGAAAACTGGGGTTTTGTACCAAATCCAAAAGGTGCAGTTCTGATCCTTTCAACTCCTTACTCCCAAATCTGAGAGGTCTAAACCCAAGTGGAGATTTTAAGTCTATTTTAGAGGCATGACAGAAAATACTTCCAATTTAATTGCCTTCTAAAACACACACACTGCAGGTGCCAGAGGTGGAGGAGGCACAGGGTGGAAGGTACAATCTCAGGCATCACACCAAGCACTAAAAAAACCCAGCAAAACCCCAAAAAAACAACTACAGCAAAAAACCAACCTCAAACCAACCACAAAAACGAGCTCCCCCTCCACTCTGTGCAGACAAGCTGCATTTAACCTTTGCAGATAGTGTTATCTCCATTCTGCTGGAACACACAGAGCTGAGACAGCTTCTCCTTCTGCACAGGCAGAGAGCAGTGCTGAGAGTTAAAAGCCAATTCCTAAATGCCATTTTCAATATTTTCCCCACTGAAACACAGAACAGCCAATACAATAGATGAGAAGAGAGAATGCACAGGATTATCCTTGGGAAACAGAAAGGAAAGGCACATCTGTCACACTTAAATGAGGAATCACTGGGAAATTTTTAGATTTCACTGACTGTGTAAAGTGTTTCGAAAGGTCCTTTTCCACAGTTTTTCAGGAAGAATGAGACATGGACCTTTCATGCTTTCCTAGATGCAACTCCAAGTTATCTCTATGAGCAATGCAGTGCCCAAAGCTCTGAGTGCTGGTTCCCAGCATCAGGCATTCCCTGTGGGACCCTTCTCCTGCAGCTCTGTGCCCAGGGCAGGGAGCATTACATGGAGCAGCTCCATGGCTTTTCCCTCTGTCCCTTCCAGCCCAAGAAGTGGCCAAAAATGTCAGCAAGTGAGTCACCAGCCCTGGAAAGGCTTGTGCTGCCGGGCCCAGCTCTTGGCTCTTCCATGACACAAGCCCTTGGCCCTCAGCCCTTGCTCTCTTTAAGCCATGGATTTGTAACCTCGTCCCTCTGCTCCAGAGCTCTCTGCTCGTGTCACACACACACAGTCCTTGGTCCTCAACACTTCAGGACAAAGTAGTCTCCAAAGCAGAAGGAATAAAAAGCAGAGGTGCCTCTTGAAGATGCAGGGGTTGGTCTGAAATCCTGGAGCCAGGGAAAGCTTTGGAGGGGAAAAAGTTTTGCTCATCAGGAAGGTAGCAGGGAGAGTAATTCCCTGGGAATTTCCTGGCCATGGGCAGCCTTCAGCTGTGGGAATAGCCTTTAAAAGAGGTAGGGGAGGCAGGGTGGGGTGGAGGGGGCAGTGAGAGTGAGGGAAATGGAGAATATTGCACACAGGTAATGCACTTGGACAGGGAAGAGGGTGGGCAAGGAAGGGAAAAGGGGCAGCACAGGGAGCCCAGACTCCCAGGATGGAAATGCCTGCAGGATTTGCCTCCACAGAGGTGCATTTTGGCACCTAATGGCTGCTGGGGTCGGACTGGAAGCACTGGGGGTCCTCAGTGTGGATGGAAGTGACATTGGAGCTCCAGGCTCACCACCCTCCCTGTGTGAAGACTCCTCACCAGAAAATCTTTTAGTAATAATAATTTTCATTACAAGGCCTATAGTGACAGGACAAGGGGGAATGGCCTTAAAATGAAGGAGGGGAGGTTTAGATTAGAGATTAGGAAGAAATTCTTCCCCATGAGGGTGCTGAGGCCCTGGCACAGGGTGCCCAGAGATGCTGTGGACTGCCCACCCCTGGAATTGTTCAAGGCCAGGTTGGACAAGGCTTGGAGCAACCTGGGATAATGGAAGGTGTTATAGCAGGGGCTGGAACGAGATGAGCTTTAAGGTCCCTTCCAACCCAAACCATTCTGAGATTTCATGATTATCCTTTAGCACTGTTGATACTCAACCCTGCCTCACCCTGCCCACCCTCCTGCAGTTTCCAAAGCCCCTCCCTACCAGGACAACAATTCCCTAACTCCAGTTGTGCTGGATTTCACTCCAGTTTTGCTGGATTTCACTCCAGTTGTGCTGGATTTCGCTCCAGCTCTGGCAGCCCCTCTGTGAGAGCTCAGCATGACGTGTAAGGCCTGTGCTTTCACACGCAGCACAGCTCCAAGCAAAGAGAAAGTGCTTCCAGAGGGTTCAGGCGAGTCCAACACTCCATCTCCAAACCCGGCAGCATCCCAGGGAAACCTGTCCATGGCTCAGACCTGCACTGCAGGCACTTGGGGAGGTCTGTGGGGAGAAAATAGCCCTGGAAAAAAATGAAAGGCTGAGAAGTTTACTGAGCTTGGCTTGGTATGTGCTTGTGCATCAGAACTGGGTAAATGAAGATCTCAGAAAAAGCTTGGTTTGGCTCGAGCCAGAACAAACTTTTTCCAAAAATGAATAAAGAAACCGAAAACCAGATCCCCAAATAGCTTCAGTCCTTTTCCTGCTGTTTCCAAAACTCCACTTCTTCTGGTGAATTAACTTTTTGGACCTCCTACAATGAAACAGCCACTTCCGAATACAAACAGGGCAACCCAGAGCACATTCAAATAAACACTCTCCTTGTGTATATTTGAATCTTTCATCAAGCACTAAGTTTTGTGTAGGACTTATTTGTATTTGTAAACTTTGAGATAAAGGTACTCTGAGAGTTTACTTCTATGTAATGTCACACATCCAAATAAGCTGCAGCACAAATCCCATCCCCATTTACCTTTCCCCCTAACTTCATACTTGAATTTCCTCCTGCCCTAAACCAACAACAACAAAGCCAAGGAAGAAAATTGAACACAAACCACCTTGTTCACTTGAGTCCAGGCTGCAAAAAGCTCAAGGATCCAACCTACAACTCCAGCCAGAAGATTCCAAAAATGGTTGTGGGATTGGCAGCAGCAAGAGATTAATCACTTTTAATGATACTTAACGTTCCCACCCCAAATTAATTTAGGTCTTCACGAACCATTTGATTTCAAAATGGGTGAAGAAAACTGGCAGCAAAATGCACCACAGAAATGGGACTGCTGGGATCAGAGTAACCCTGGGTGCGATCCCTGTTTCCTCACATGGTTCAGAACAATCTGGCAGACTGATGGAACATGGCTTTGAGATGGAAAAAAATCCCCCAAAATTCACCAAATGGAGATGAGAGAAGGCAAAGTGTTTCTGTTTGTCTCCACACCATAACAGACTGTGGGAGATGCACTGGGGAGGAAGCACATCAGGGTCTCCAAAGGTTTAAGTCCAGCATCCCCTGAAGACACAGATGTGACCAAAAGCATCCCCAAAGTTGTACCCAGTTATCATTTTACCTCTCATCATCAAAATAGGGAGCTGGGATTTTTTGTCTGGCAGCTGGCCCAAGACACACTGCACGTGCAGATCGATTTCTCACCACAGAGGATGTGATTTCCATTATCTCCACCCCACCCAGGCTCCCACCAGATGGTTTTTAGAGAAAAAACCCATGGGGTGCAGGCAGTGACAGCTTTCCTGAGCAAAAGGGATGCTGAATCAAATCCTGCAATGGACTCCCCTTCTGTTCAATAATGCAACAAGCAAAAAGAAGGCAGGGAAAAACAATAACCACATGCCTTCAAAAAACACCTCAAAGAATTTCCTTGTGAATTTTATGTCCAGAAAATCATTTGTGTGGGCTGATTGTATCAAAACCTTCTCACTTCCTAAGTCAATAATGGGCCATTATCCATTACATGATATTTCTGGCTCGTAACTTGATGTCTTGCCCGTGTTTCTTTGCACTGGAGTAAAAAATGTCTTGTCTGTGAGGAACCTCTCAGATAATCTGAATTTTCCTGTCGTTGGCAGCTCAGAGATTGGTGGTTTTTTTCCCTTTTCTTCACAATTGCTTGCTGACTGGTTTCAGAAAACATCCCTGCCCTCAGGTATCTCTTCTCTCCAGCAAACTCCCAATGAACTCCCAATATTCCACATCCAAGACAAGTCTCCAGGAATTACAGCACAAGCCACGGGCACAGAAACCCATCCAGCCCTGCACACCTGCAGATATTTCAGAATACTGTCAGCAAGGAACAAAACCAGGGCCTTATCACATTCCCAGAGTGGTTTGCAAACACCTCAAACTCGGCTGCATGCAGGGTCTGACCCTGTCTCAAGAGACCACTTCCTTCCTCTTGGATACACAAACCAGGAGTCACTTCCCACAGATCAGGGCTGCAGTGCTGACCAGGAGGAGGGAACATGTGCCCTGCTGCATCCCCACCCTGGGATTTCTTTTCTGGCCCTTTCAGCTCCCAGATGCAGCTCTGCAATCGTTGAGTTCCACTGGTTTGCAGCAACAAATGGCTTTTATTAATTTATTAATTGCACTGGGACCACATCTGCTTTTCCTGGTGATTCCTTGGTGGCTGGGAGCTGCTGATAACTGCGTTTCTCCTCTCAGGCTATCTGATATCACGATCCATCCGATCCCTTAGTGCCTTTCCAAGCTTTCCCTGCTCGTTGCAGTCCCTCCCATCACCTTTGTAATTCTTTATTTCTGGGTATGGGCAGTGCAGAGCCTTCCTCAGGCTTTCAGCCAAAGCCAAGTTTGTCCTTGTCCAGCTGGGTCTGCCATGGGTTTTCTTTAACTCCCCATCCTTGTCCTGCCAGGTGCTTTGCTGTGGGGCTGCAGTTGGGCTTCACCCTCCTCTCCTTTCCTTAGGCAGCACCAAAAGCAGGGGTGGATGATAGATTTATCCTGATTGTTTTGAATTTGCAAGAAGGAAAAATGGCTCACCCTTGACTCCTAGTTTTCCTGCCTCAGTTTACAGTCTGAAGGAGAAGCAAGGGCCCTTATGTTCATTTCCCAGCTCTCCAGATGCAGTTCCAGTGTTACATTAAGTGAAAACAGATGAAAACTGAATCCATTCACCTCTTTAGGACACTGCCTCCAAACCCGTTGGAAGTCAACATCCTTGAAGGAGCATCTGATTCCCTGAGAGGTGAGGTTATTCCTAATGAATCCCTCCAGGGGAGCTGGAAAAGGGAGGTGGAATTTGTGCACATGCAACTGAAAATCCTGGAGATGGCTTTTGGCTGCGCTGTGCTAATAAATAAGGACTAATTTTTGAGAGCATAACTCATGCTGGTGGGAGATAAGAAAAGAATGCAAGTTCCCTCTGAGAGCAGCCTAGGAGAGAGTTATCCTCCAGGATCAGAGCAGGAATCGAGTCAGCAGCAGAGGCCAGTCGCCAATAATGAATCCAGCCCCGCAGAGCAGACCCCGAACGTGGATTCCCACCCGTCAGGCAGCGGGGGAGCAGGAGAAGTGCCAAACTCTCCTCGTGGGGCAAGAGCTCGGTGTTTGCAACACAAACTCCATTTAAACAGCAGCCCCCTTATCTTGGATTGGAGGGGAATGCGTTCCTCTGAGGGGAGGGAACAGCAGACAGCAGTGGTGTCTGTGGCACTCCTGTTCAGGGAATCCTCAGGGAGGAGGGAGGCAGGTCCAGGTGGTTTCGAGCTGGAGGGCGTCCCAGGCAGCCCAACACTCCTCCACACTCAAGAGAAGCAAACCTGGTTCCCTCTGCTCCTGCTCTGCCTTCTCCTCATTTCCTGAGGGATGGAGGCTCAACCAGCACCTCAGGAATGACAGATCACCTCCATCCTCCTACAGATTTAAAGTCCCCATCCCTGAGCATTCAGTTGTTTGCAAACCATAGATAATGTGCATTAACCTTCTTGCCCTGTCCCTCACGCTCTGGCTGCCTGCGTTTTCCCCTCTAAATTTCACCACAGGAAGGTTTTCACCACAGCTTCACAGAACCCATGGAGTGGTTTGGGTTGGAAGGGAATCACAAGGGAAAAGTTCCTTGAAAGGAAGATATTTAGGGCCTTGAGGGAGCTTTTTACATATCAGAAAACAAGCTGTTGTGAGACAGTTACCCAGGGTGGCAAAGACAGGCAATTCTGCCACAGCAGGAATGGTGAAATCCATGTCTGGAACAGGGATACCTGTATTAATGAAAGCAATGGCACCCATGAAGTGAACAAATTGAGTTTCAGCATCAGCTTTCCCACTTACTGTCAGCCACAACCTCTGCTCCACACACAGGGATTGCTGTCGGCTCAGGAATGGCTCATTTCAGTAGAAACCCCAATTTCAGAGCAACAGGAAAACTCAGCTCCCAGCAGTGGCTCTCTGTGGCCAGAATTTAGTGGCCATTAGTGCTCACATCCTGCCTGATGGGACAATCACCTGTACCATGAAGTGTGTGAGGCATGGCCCTCAGGAAGATGGAATAAGGAGAAAAACCTTGTGCAAGAAGGGGATCACAGAATCACAGAATCACAGGATCACAGGATCACAGAATTACAGAACAACAGAATCACAGGATCACAGAGTCACAGGATCACAGAACCACAGGATCACAGGATCACAGGATCACAGAATCACAGGATCACAGACCCACAGGATCACAGAATTACAGGATCACAGACCCACAGGATCACAGAATTACAGGATCACAGAACCACAGGATCACAGGATCACAGGATCACGGGGTCACAGAAACACAGAATTACAGGATCACAGGATCACAGAACCACAGGATCACAGGATCACAGAACCACAGAATCACAGGATCACATAATCACAGGATCACATAATCACAGGATCACGGGATCACAGGATCACAGGGTCACAGAATCACGGGATGGTCTGGCTTGGAGGGGACTTTAAAGCTCATCCCTTCCATTCCAGGACACTTTCCACTATCCCAGGTTGCTCCAAGCCCTGTCCAACCTGGCCTCGAACACTTCCAGGGTGGGGGCAGCCACAGCTTCTTGGGACACACATCACTTCACACACACCTTGGGCTCCATGGAGTGTCCTTCCAGTTCCAAACCCACCTTGTAATACCAGTGGGACCGTGCCAGCACAGCTGAGGACCCAACCCAGCCTGTTACCTGGTTTCCAGTGCCTCCAAAGTCATTCCTTCCAAAGCCCATTTTCCCTATTCACCGACCCATCATAAAAAAACCTGCAAACATGCAACATTAAAAACCTGCTGGGAACACACTGGGGTTTGTGGCAGCAGAAGTGGCAGAGACATCACCAAAGAGCTATGCAAAAAGCTCTATTTTTAAACCTTCACCTTGGCTACCTATTAACTCCTTTCCTCCTGGGAAGAGGCACAGAGATTCCTCAGTTTGCAGACAGCAACAGCCCCAATTCCTGCCTTTTTTAACCTTTACGATTTGTTTTCATCTCCAGGAGGGAGAACTGCACCCCCTGGACTCCATCTCCAGGCCTGGCTGTGTTGCTTTTGGACAGGTCCTGGAGCTGTTTCATACTTGGCACTGGCAGGGATTTGTTACACCAGCTGCTCAGTAACAACACACCTGTAAGCAAAGCTGGGCTGGGGGCTGCTGGGGGGGCACTGAGAGTTGGTTTAATTATCGTGGGGTGCCACGGCCATGCCAGCATGACCTCATGGTTTATTTTAGCCGGATGAGCCACACGATGGAGAGCTCCTGTTTGCTCAGCTGTCTGTGCTCCCTCCAGGAGACCTGAGTGACCCAACCCCTGCTCCCAAGGTGGGCACCTGCAGGCAGGAACTGGAGCTGCTCACCCACCCTTAATGAAGTTGCATCTCTTCCTTGCTGGTGGGTAATCAGTTCTCCTCTAGGAAAGCTCTGCTGAAAGCGGTTTGGGGTTTGGTTTGGCTTTGCAGGCTGATGAAAAGAATTTAATTCTCTCTTTTGGAAGTCTGTGCCTTCCTACGGCGAGCCAGGAAGCTACAAACCCAATGGCATCCACATAAAGACTGGGAAAACATCTCTGTGGCAAGCTGAGGGCTTGGGCAGGAAAATGTGAGCCACATTTACGTAATAATTATAACTCACACTCGCACAGAACCTTTCAGCAGGGGATTAAAAAGCACTTTGCGAACATTATCGACCACAACTCTGCTATGAGGTAGGTACGAGTCCTCCTTTCTCTCCAGGAGGAGCCAAGGCAGAGAGAGGTGATTTTCCAGCCTGTATTTTGAGAAGGCAGCCAGCACATTTGGGGACTTCAGTGTTGGGATGCTGCATATGAAATCACAGGAGGTCTGGTGATGCCATGGGACTCAGTGCCGGCGTTTCAGAGGTGACAGCTGGGGTTGGGATGGGTGGAATCCTCACAAACCTGCTCTAAAATCATGGGATGTCCTGAGCTGGAAGGGACCCACGAGGGCCACAGAATCTCAGGATGCTTTGAGTTGGAAGGGACCTTAATGCTCATCCCATTCCACCCCCTTGTTCCACCTTCCACTACTCCAGGTTGCTCCAAGCCCCATCCATGGATGCTTCCAGGGATGGGGCAGCCACAGCTTCTCTGGAATCAAGTCCAAATCTCACCCCTGCACAGGACAGCCCCCAAATCCCACCACACGTCTGTTCTGAGACAGTCAGCCACAGGGCTCATTCATCCAAAAGCAGGGACCACTTTCACAAATAAAAACCTGTAATAAAAACTGAGATTAGAGTCCAGGAGTTGTAATTACCAAAGCTTTGGAATAAATGCACGAATTCAGCATTATTAATGTGCGAGCTAGGAGAAAAATAACATGGTTTTTATCACTCTTCATGCTTTGGGGAATAACCAGATGTACCATGGAGCACAGTTCATTCCATCCTCACTAATTTCTGAGTTTGCAAGTAAGATTAATAGATTTTTGCTCTCCCCACAAAATTTAACTGCAGAATTGAAGGATACCAAGCCACACTGGAGACAAGAAGAATTTGGGATCAGCTCACAATGCTGAGATCACCTCTTCCCTCTTCCCTTGCAAATGGGACATAGTCAGGACAAGGGAGAAACGAGGAGCTGCCAGCACGAGAGGCAGGAGTGGTGACAGCTCTCCCAAGCCATCCCCTAGAGCCACAGCCACACCGTGGCACAGGGCTGGGAAAAGATCCATTAGAGGCCCTGGAGAAGGAATATTTCTTGGAAATCTGGAGAGGCTGTGGGAAATGTGACCTTTAGGAAAAGAGGAGAGGTGACCCCGGGCTGGCTGCAAGGGTTAATTCACTAACCCTGCTCCCAATGCAAACTCGTACAGAGCTCAATGGCTCTGCCCGCATTTTAAAAGGACCATAAAACATATATTGCATTGGCAAGACAGTCAAAAGCACCCCTGGGATGTGTGCTCTGAACTGCTTAAAGAGGCTTTGCTTGAGTTGATTTTTACTTTTTGGTTGGGTTTGGTTTGCTTTTTGCTTATCCAATCCATCTGCAGTGTTGTGAGGTATGTGCGTAAGCTCTGGGAGATTAAAGAGCTTCTATCTAAGTGCTCCACTGACATAAACAGATCACAGTGGACCAGAGGGATCAAATTCCAGAATATCAGAGGATCTGTCTCACCCTTGTTGCCAGCACAGCGCTCGCTCCTGCATCCCTAAAGCTGTGCCCAAACCAAGGCACGAACCCCCAGCTCCCTGCTGCTTTCCAGAGCTCTGCCCTGGACCACTCCAGTCCCTGTGGTTTTCCCCAGCCTCAGCCCTACTGCTCCTCAGGCATGCAAAGAAGCCTCAAAATGTGGCTGTATCCAGAGAAGGAACTGCACAAAAGTGACACCTCATCACCACAAACGTCTTCCCCTCGCGTTCCCGGTGAGTCACACTCTGCGCTCGCAGAGCAGAAACACAAACACATGTTTCAACTCCTCTGACCAGCATGGTGCCAGTGCAACTCCTGGAAAAGCCCAGGAGGGTCTCCCTGAGCTCGTGTTGTCATCACAAAACAAGCAGCTCCGCAGTCCACATGGCAACAAAACAGAATCCTTCCCACACAACACCCTCGGCTCTGAGAAATGTCTTCTGCAGGTAGGGGAGGAGAGGCTCCAGGGTGCAGAAAGGGTTTTTTAAGATGAAGAATGGACTGGTAAAAGTGCTTTTCATAATGTTCACATGCTGGTGTCTGTGGTGGTGCCTTGGTAGTGGGTTTTTTGAGAAATTTCAGAGAAAGGCTGGAGAAATGCAAGTTGTTTTTAACTTGTCCTGAAATCCATTGCTAAGGGGAGTTCTGTGGCTTCCCAGGAGAAAGCTTGAATAAAAAAATGTAAATATGTTTTCCTTGACCACTGAAATGTCTTCCTCTCTGTCTTGTTGTAGATTCCTAGCTAAGACACAGTCAGACACACACACACAGACACAGATGATCTCTCCAGCCTAACGTGGCTGGAGGGAGAAAGATTTGTTCTATTTTCTTGATATTACTAATAAAGCCTACTGCTTCCTGATCCTCAATCAATGGACATGAGTAGTTTGTGGAAAGGCCCTGGGAAACCAGGGCTGCCTCCTCTCTACAGGTGTCCTTTCTAGAGCCAGTGGGGCTGCAAAGCTTCAGATGTTCACTCAGACCTTGATGAGTTTGCAGGCTCAGGGTATCACTGCTCTGGGTTTAGTGGTGTTGTGGCATTGGGCTGAGCGTGAATAAGAGGCGAAGAGGCCTGATCAGCTTCAGGAGCAGCTTTAATTGCCATCTGAGTGGGGAAACTGAGACACGAGCTCACAACTAGCAGACACCCAGTGTAGCCTAAGAGGAGCTGAGAGCTCAATGCACAGAAGCACTGAGGGATGTCAAATTACAGCCCTAAAACTATACATGGGTGATTCTGCCTGAGCAGAGCATGGAGCTGCTTCAGTGCAGGTGAAACAGAAACACAAGGAGCCTCTCAGTCCACATCAGCTGACAAAGCCATGTTCTCCTGCTCTGTGATGGAATTAAACAAGCTCCAGTGCTTTCCCACATCACAGTGACTGGTTAATGGTATCAGAGACCAAACTGAGGTCCCCATTCCCTCAGTGATTTCAAAAGGGCTCTCTGGGTAAAGCACAGCAGCAAAACATGGTTTTTGTAGTAAACACCTAATGCAGCCTCAGTCTACACCCCAGAGAGCAGCCTTGCACACGTGGCCTTGGTGAAACTGGGAGAGTTGTGAGAGGAACACACTCAGATTGGGCCTAGAGCAGTCCAGGTGTCCTTAAACCTCTCCTTAACACAAAGCCAAGGGCTGAGGCCAGACTTGCAGCAGTGCAGGTATTCCACATTGGGGCCACCTCGCAGCCATGCCTCAGGAATTTCTTCCTCTGTTCACACTGCAGGGTCACAGCCACACAGGTGAGATTCCCACCCCTGGCAGTGTCCAAGGCCAGGCTGGACAGGGCTTGGAGCAACCTGGGACAGTGGAAGGTGTCCCTGCCCACGGCAGGGGGTGGAACAGTCCCCATCTTTAAGGTCTATTCCAAACCATTTAATGGTTCTACGATTCTGTGTGATCACCTCTGCTCGAGTTGAACTGAGTCACACGAGTTTAGTCATCACTAAAACACATCCAAAGCGTCTGTTTCACTCCTAAGATGGCTTTATCTGATAGTGCCAGGAACTACAACATCCTGGAAAAAGTCTTGAGAAAGAAGTTCTGCTTCAGCAAAATACTTTGGACTTGCAAAACCTGACAAAACAAGCCCAGTTCAGCAACAAGATCATCCCCAACTCTGCTGAGAACAAGCCTTCGAGTCTAACTCGAGCACCAGCACTGCAGCATTCTCTAACAGCTTTTAACAAGCAATACCTGGCCTGCTGAGGTGAGGGAAAACAGCCCTGGTGTCCCCAAAACCCGGGGTGAAGGCTCCAAGCACAGTCCTGCCTTCCAGATCCAGAGAGAGCATCACCAAAAAGCAACTCAGAGCCAGGACCAGGTGGTTTTTCAGGCTGAAAATGGCTGGATTTGGAACTCAGGGACTCTTCTGACCTCATCACACATTTCTCTTCCTAATTTTGTACCCCTCTGCTTGCCACAGAGGGTGGTCACACAGCCCCAGAGCCCAGCCCAGGCACTGGTGTCTGTTTGCAGCCCATTCTGGCCAGAAATGGCACACAGGGCACAGCTCTGATTGGGAAAAGCTGTTTCACAATGAGATGCAGTTACAGGACAAGTGGTGGATCCTGCCAGGAAGAGTTTAGAGTTTGTTTTGTGCTCTTTTTTTTTCTTTTTTTTTCAAAACTAAGCTGAAGTAGAAAAATGTGTGATTTTTATTGCTGGTGAAAGGTGCTGGATTTGTACTCAAAGGAAATTGTGAAATGAGCTGGGGAGAACTCACTGCCCGATCTGATCAACTTTTGCAGTGTCCTGACTTTCTTCACATCCTCATCACAGCAGCAAGAACTCAGAAATAACATTTTAAAGGATTCTCCATTAGCTTCTGACTGTAAATCAGAATATCTGACCTAAGAATCATCAAAATTCAAGTGTTCATACTCCTCCCCTAAGATTTTTTCAGTAGAAAAACCTCAGTTTCCTACAGGAATTTTCAAGGACTGAAAAACATTTAACCAAAATCCCTCTAGAAGGGATTAGTAACCAGCATGGTAAGCAAACCTCAGCAGGGGTTGGATCTTAATTTTCCATCTGCAGATGAGGAACATGGGGAACAACTCACCCTTGGCTTGGATTGTTTTCCCACCTCTGGTGGTGTAAGGGTTGTGGGATTATCCCAGAAGCTCTTAAAAAAAGCTGTCTGGGTTTAAACACCCACCACCCAACTAGTAAAAACACATCAGCTAATGCAGAATTTTGGAGAAATGGGGAAAAGGAAAGATATTTGTGCACTGATGGTGGTGGAGAAGATGACTGAGAAGGAGGTGAGGTGAAGAAACTTTAAATCCAAATCGCCTTTAGCTGAAACATTGCTGACTTCAAACTAAGCATTGGCAACAGCAGCTCCAGCTGATGGCTCTGACTAATCACAGAATCCTGGAATGGTTTGGGTGGGAAAGGACCTTAAAGCTCATCCAGTTCCACCCCTGCCATGGCAGGGACACCTCCCACTGTCCCAGGCTGCTCCAAGCTCCATCCAACCTGGCCTTGGGCACTGCCAGGGATCCAGGGGCAGCCACAGCTGTGCCAGGGCCTGCCCACCCTCCCAGGGAACAATTCCTTCCCAATCTCCCACCCAGCCCTGCCCTGTGGCACTGGGAAAGGCAGCAAAGCTGCTGTGCTGCTCCCAGCTGCCCCTGGCAGGGTCTCTGTGCTCCCCACACCCACCCTGTCACTCGGGGCACCAGCACGGACCTGGGACATCTCTGGCTGCACAGCAAGCACAAAGCTGGCCTTGCTTCACACCATCAGGCAACGTTCCCTCCATCATTTGTCTTGGCCAGGCAAGGACCTGCACGCTTGATTAATTTTGTTTAGGGGAGAGGCAGTGAATTCCAGGCCACGGAGCTGAGGGGACGTGGGGATGGAAAGCATCACCGCCGAGCACGCGAGCGAGGCTTCTCCAGGGAAGTCCCCAGCACTGCTGAGTCCTTCCCGAGGTGCAGCTGGTCACACCAAAGCCTCGCTCTTGCCCCACTGCTGTAAAAAACAAGGCTGGGAAAGAGTTCAGGCAGTGCTAGGATGCAATAGTTCCAAAGAACTCCAACCACAAAATAACTTCCCTGATCGTGTACAAAAACAATCATTTTGGAAAAGCCTCCTGTGAGTACATACACTCATTTACACTCTGTTGTTATTATTATACATGTTATTCTCCATTGGTGATGAAATCCATATGTCTGCTTTTCCCTTCGTTCTTTCTACATTACTATCTGAACCTTTGATTTATTTCCTGGCTTTCCAAATTGATTATTCAGAGCCATAGAGGAGGGAAAACATGATACTGGAGGCCCAGAGACAAAGTCATAAGCAAAAACAAAGGGGGGGAGAAAAAAAAAAGGCCACAGTGCCAAGTATCACACATCTGTAGTGTCTCTCAGCAGAGGTGGGGAAAAACACAGAGCTGTTCTCCGAAATGAAGCAGACAGGGATTTATTGGGAAAGCTACAGTAAACTAAACTTCTTGGGCAAGGGTTAAGAAACCGAGGACCCAATCTTATAAACACTAAAGCACATACTTAACTCGATTTTGACATCAAAGCTGCCTCACGTGAGCGAAGTCGTGCAGCATGTGTTTGCAGGGCACGAGGGGTTGGGGTTGCAGTCGTAAAAGCCTGAGAAGGCTGGGACAGAGAGGCAAACAAGCAAGGATTAAAAATAACCAAAACAGAGAAAGCTGGCAAGGAACTCTTGGCAGCTAAAATAATAATAGTAAAAACCCCCCAGAAATTAAAACATTGTTAACATTCTATATGCGAGGGATCCTCGACCTGTTTGTCTGCCAGACCCAATGCTGAGATGCTCTTGCTGTTGGGACCTTTGTTCTCTGTCACCCCAAGGCCTTGTAGATGAGAAAACAGCTTTATTTGCTTAAAACTTCTCACCCAAACAAGAGAGGCTGCAGAGCAGGATCACTGCAGGGCTGGCAACATCTTCCCAGAGGGAGCTTCTCTTCTGTGATGCTCTGACACTGCCTCATGTAGATAGAGCAAAATGCTGTTGAATGATACAATGATAAATTAGTTTAATGAGTTAATTACCTGTCCTGTTCCTTTTGCATCACTGGGAGAGCTCCTGCACATTCCCACCGTGCCTGAGGAGCCACTTCAGCTTTTTCCCAGGAATCTCAGCCTCAGGAAACACATCCACTGCAGGACAGAGAAAATCAACCTGAAATACTCCCACAGGTGCCACAACACAGCCCCTGTGAGCCACCTCCCCCTCTGAGGGGCCAGTTGTTGCCACCTAGAAAACCTCAGGGAAAAAAAATACATTCTAGAAAGTTTGCTGTGGTTCACAGTTGCACTTTTTAGTGGTGGATTTCCACCTCCTTCTCCTGGGCAGAGAGGAAAAGCCTCACCCATCACTGCCCTAGTGCACCTCCTGCCAGCTCACAACAAGAGCAACACTTGGAAACATCAAGCTCAAGCTGGAAAAACTTAGAGACAGCAAAAAAAAGTGAGGGAAAAACCCACTTACCCACGACTTGCAAGTTTCCTGTGGGAAAATCAGGATTTTTTTTGTGGAAGGCTGTCAAAAGAGGGATTTTTCCCATAACTTACTTTCTTTCTAGGGAAATGCTGGAGTTGCAGCCAGTTCTATTCTAAAGCTCTTTGGTTTCCAGTATTAGGCTGGGAATATAATAAAAATAAGCTTCTCTGGAAGAGTGCTGGTATTTCTAACTCCTAACAGAGCTGACTTTAGGAGCAGCACGAAGAGCGATCAGTAGTCTCTCAAAAACTGTCAGTGGGAGACAGAGCAGCACTGATTAAAAGTGTCAGTAGGAGCTTTGGAGAACAGTTTAGCTCCCGTTCCCTTCCCCAAGCTATTTCCTTTGCAATATTTCTCAGAGACAAATTATTAATTACTCTCCAAGAGATGAGAGAGCCTTCACGGTGTCTCTGCTGCTCAACTGTTGAGCCAGACTTTGGCTGAGGAGCTCGATCACTTCTGCAGCCACCTATTCCTCCCTTGGCTCAGCTATAAACACCTATCCCAGGCCAGATGTCCAAGAACCCAGCTCTGACACACAAACCTTCTCTTCAGGGAAGTGGTAGGAGCTGCTCACTGTTCTGGCTGCCGGAAAGAATCTCCCTCTCTTTGTTCACACACAAGCTGCAGGCTGGAGGAGATCTTCAGGATCACCAGGTCCAACCCATGCCCTGAGACCACCTCAGCTGAACCACGGCACTGAGTGCCACATCCAATCTGTATTTAAACAAACTCAGGCATGGTGACTCCACCACCTCCCCTGGCAGATCATTCCAGATCATTCCCTCAGGTTGCTGGGAGGGCTCTGCAGAGTCCCCTCGGAGGGAGATGTGCAGGAGAGGCAAATCCTGCTAATGCCTTAGGTTTTAACTTTTCTATGTTCCCAACCCTGCCCTGCCCAGTGTCACTCTGCAGTTCCCTGGAGCTCGTTCAGTGCTGTTCTCTCATGCTCACACACACACAACAAAGCCTCTCCAGCTCTCCAAGGACTCCCAGACCCTCCTAGGCCCAACAACTGCAAACCACAATCTTGGCGACAGGGGGGCAAGCTTGGACAAATTCCATCCTTGCCTGGCTTCTGCTTGGGGAATTGATGCTGAGATCCAAGTGGAAAGAACTCGGGAGCTGTCCTTGTCCATGTTGGGATGCACTGAGGCAGGAGCCTCTGGAGCCCAGAGTGTACCTCTGAAGGCCTTTCCAACCAATCCCTCCTTGATTCCTTTATTCCTGCCTGCTCTCTGTTCCTAGGTACCCATTTAAGGCATCACTGCTGGTTATCACACATCAAAAATTGCTTTTTCCGGGCCCTGCTCTTCCACCAACTCCTTCTGTACAAGGCAGCAAGTCCCGTTTTTAATATTTCAGGCAGTTAAAGGATAAAGCACTCACAGCTCAGACTAAAGGACAGTCCTTTCCATGGCTCCCACTGGAAGTGAGCAGCCAGGAGAATTTGACATGAGATTCTCCCTCCCTGTACTTTAAGGAGACTCAACACTGTGTTAGGGATTTCACTGACTGCTTTAGAAGTTCCTCCCCACATTCAGTCACTGAAAATCAAGGATGACTTCTGTGAGTAAAGTTATGGAGCCTGTGCTTGCTCTGTACAAAAATAAAAGTGGGAGAAAGCAAAGCCACCACAAAAAGAAATCAGGGCTTGGTTGAAGCTGTTTTCCTGGTGCAGCTGAAGTGACAACCCCGCTGCCCTGCATTTCAGTGAAACCCAAGGCACGTTTGCTGGAGCAGCTGATCTCAGGCAGTTGATACCAAGGGACTAAATCAGCACAAACTGCAAACAACAAGGAATGTGGGGCATTTTTATCCCTGGCTTCTTCCAGAAACCATTCACTTCCTTCCTCCCCTCTTGAGCTGTCTGGGTTTTCAGCCTTTGGTGCCACATCCCACACTTGGAATTGGCAGGAAGGTTGCAGGAGTCTGCAGCCCTGGTCTTTACAGAGCATTGCAGAGGGATCATGTCACGGCCAATCCCTCCCCCGACACCTACCCCTTATTATTACAAGAGAACTAAATCGCCTTGGAAGCAGCAAAGTCCTTTTTTTTTTTTCTGTCTCAAGATTGTCTCCCCTTACAATCTCGAGTGTAACACTAAACCTCTCTGCAGCAACACGAGCCCCACTGGGCATCTGATCTCAGCAGCCAAGAGCTGTCCTGCCCGAGCCACGCCAGCAGACAAAGCCCCAGGACCCAGACTGGGCCAGGGAGGCTACCTTGGGCTCTGATAAGACACAGCAGAAGGAAGACAGAGCCTCAGGGGCTTTCAAGAGTCGCTGAAGCCTCGCAGCTGGACGGGAGAGCGAGCGCAAGGCTCGGTCCTGAGGAGCTATTGCAGGAGAAAACAACTTCCCTTGGAGATCCCATCTGGGCCAGTAAACAGTAACCTGAGAGGGGCTGTGGTTGCTGAGTGATGCCAGATAACACCCTCATACCGTCACCGGGACCTAGACCCACCCTTCCCCAATCGCTTTCCCAGGAATTCAACCTTTCTCCAGGCCTGCCTTGTGTTTTGCAGAAAAGCTTGTTTGCCGCTGCCCTGCAGAGAGATGGTTGCAAATACACTTCTGCACCCACGCAGATCACCCCATTCCCTCTGCTCCTTCACCAGCCACAGGCTCTCCCAGATTTCCTGAAAGAAGCCCTGCAGCATCCCTTAACTCAACAACACAGGGGTGAGGCAGATGGTGCCAGGAGCATTCAAGTTCACTAACCCTTTTTTCCAAGGGAAAACCTGTGGCTAAATGGGCTCCTCATCCCTGGAAGTGTTCAAGGCCCAGTGGGATGGGGCTTAGAGCAGCCTGCTCTGGTGGAAGGTGTCCCTGCCCATGGCAGGAAGTTGGAACAAACTAATATTTCATGTCCTTTCCAACCTCTTCTCTGATTTTATGATTCGATAAAGTCGAGCTCGGGATAAACAGAGGGAACCTATTTGCCCCCCATCACAATGCAGAGGCATGAGCAGACAGCAGTGACCTCAGCTCCCAGCCCTGGGCTCTGTCCAGCCTGGCAATACCAACGATTTTGCCTCTTCCATGGCTTCTTGCCACAAGTAAAAGCGATGGTGCTGCAGGGGCTGAGCTTTCTTCCCATGGCCGAGCTGCCTGAGAGCATTCCCAAACAAAGCATTACACTATGTGAAAAGAAGGCACGAGCCCTGCAAAGCCCATCCCGCTGGCTGAGGCAGGAAATATCTCCCATCATCTCAGCTAATCCTCCACCAATACAATGAGAAATGATGTCCAGCGGCCGCCAAAAGATTATTAAGCGAAGAACAAAAATCCTGCACCGCCCATCGTGACAGAGCCAAAGGCAATAAAAGGGGAAATACAAACTGCAGCCAGTGGCTGGAGGAGGAGGGGGCCAGGAGAAGCAGCAAACAGCAGGCAAAGCCCAGAGCTGGAGCACATGTGGGATTGTGGAATAGGATCAGCACTGGCTTGGTTGTGAAGGGACCTTAAAGCTCATCCAGTGCCATCCCCTGTCATGGGACACCTTCCACTGCCCCAGCTCGCTCCGAGCCCTGTCCAGCCTGGCCTTGGACACTGCCAGGGGTGGGGATGTGGAGTCCAGGTGGATCCAGGATGTAACAGCTTCACCTCAGCTCCTCAGGAAGCACCAAGGTTGTTTTTTGCTGACAGTGCCTCTGTTTGGCTGTAACAAGAGCAGGCACAGGCCAGGGGTTGAGTTTGTGGTACACCCCAAAACCTGCCTGCAGCTCACACAGAGCTTCTCCTGACAGGACACCTCAGGAGCAAGGTCCTACCTGTGCATCCAGCCACAGAGATTCTCTTTTGTTCCCCTTTTATCAGCATGTTCAGGTAACAGATGGGCTGCAGCTGCAGATACATGGATAGAAAAGCCATTTGCAAATGCTTTGGTGACAGCATGCAGCGAGCTGATGCTGCTGAGACATTTCAGCACTGGGAGGTTCAGAGTTTTTGATTAGCTGTGATAATCACAGAATCCCAGAATGGTTTGGGGTTAAGAGGGGACCTTAAAGCTCATCTCACACCACCCCTGCCATGGCAGGGACACCTCCCACTGTCCCAGGCTGCTCCCAGCCCCAGTGTCCAGCCTGACCTTGGGCACTGCCAGGGATCCAGGGGCAGCCACAGCTGCTCTGGGCACCCTGTGCCAGGGCCTGCCCACCCTCCCAGGGAAGAATTTCTTCTCTATATCTAACCTAAATTTCCCCTCTTTTAGTTTGAACCCATTAATCCTTGTCCTGTCACTACATTTCCTGATGAAATAACCATAACATAAATAATAATCACACATAAATAATAATCACACATAAATAATGATCACACATAAATAATGATCACACATAAACCAGCGTTGGCAATTCCAGCTGCTTTTAGGAGTGAGGCACCTGGATGCTTGGGATGGAATTCTTGCTCTTCTCCCTGGTGCTCCAGGAAGTCTGTAAAATTAAACACAGCCTTTGGATGGACAGCACTGAGGGAAACTTGGCATCTGCTTCGGTACCAGCCTCCAAAACGCAGCTCCCAGGTTGAAGAACTTGTTTTTAAAGGCAGCATTCCTCGAGATATTTTTGTGTTTTTTAACAAGTGCATTTGAGGCAAATAGATCTGCAGAGGCGGCGGAGATGAGCCTCCTTCCCTTTGGTCCCTCTTGGAGGAGGTCTTCCAATTTTAGAGGAAGGGTTCTGACACAGGAAATCTTTCTTTGGGGGATTTATCAGGAAGTTATTCCCCCCCCTACCCCAGAATGTTTAGAGTTGCTTTATTTCTTTCCATATGACATAACCCCTCCAATTTAGCTCCTGAATTCCCTTTTTCAGTTTAAAGCAGTGCTTTAGGTTTCACATAGAAAACACTCACATTATCTACCCCTAAGCATTCAGATTTTCCATTCGACCTTCTCGACATCTTGCTCCATCCTCCCTAACAAAGCCAGCCCAGCATCTGACCCCTGTCCCACCCTCACAGCCAAGGAGATTCCTTAGCTGACAGTGCCAAGTGATGCCATTAAGAGCTGGACTCCAGGATCCTTGTGGTTCCCTTCCAGCTCAGAATATTCTGTGAATTGATAAGGTGCTTCAGCCCCAGCCACCTGCAGAGCTCTTAAGGACAAGGAAAATAAAAAAAACCTCTTTTTTTTTTTTCAGCTCACAGCATGCAGGCACCCCAGATGCCCTCACATACCTAAAAATTCATCAGCACTTCAATAATTGCTGGTTTGCACTCCTCTGCCTCCAGGCAGCAATTCTTCCCTGGCCACAGAGCAGAGCTGGGCTCAGCTGGAGCTCTGCTCTGTCCCTTGCCAAATCCCAGCAGCTGAAGCCAGGCTTAATCCCTGGGATAAACAAAGGCCTGGGAAACAAACATGATGAGGTTTAATTTGTTGTTTGCTTACATTTCTGATAAGGAGCAGGGAGATGTTGGCACCCAGCAGAGCACAGCCTCTCCTCGGTGAGCTTTCCACTGCTCTCGGTTACACGCAGGGATATTAACTGATCCCCTCCCTTCGGGGAACACTGCTCTCGTGTGCTGGAACATCCTGCCTCCTCCTGCCTCCCAACACCACCAGGCATTCCTGCTCTTCCCAAACAGCTGGGAGCACCTCTACGGATCAGTCTGGGGTCAGTTGAGAAATTGTGGTCAGCGGAATCTGCCTGAACACACATGAGGTGTAAACACCTCGATCTCAGCTGACTGCCCCAGCAATGTTCACCCAACTCGATTTGAAGGCAAACCAGCTTATTCCATCCCATTCTGCAGCCAGAAGTACCTGAGGATGCCTTAAATGGCTCCCTAGAAACAGAGAGCAGACAGGAATAAAGGAATCAAGGAGGGATTTATTGGAAAGGCCTTCAGAGGTACACTCTGGGCTCCAGAGGCTCCTGCCTCAGTGCATCCCAACATGGACAAGGACAGCTCCCGAGTTCTTCCCACTTGGATCTCAGCATCAATTCCCCAAGCAGAAGCCAGGCAAGGATGGAATTTGCCCAAGCTTGCCCCCCTCTTGCCAAGATTGTGGTGTGCAGTTGTTGGGCCTAGGAGGGTCTGGGTGTCCTTGGAGAGCTGGAGAGGCTTTGTTGTGTGTGTGTGAGCATGAGAGAACAGCACTGAACGAGCTCCAGGGAACTGCAGAGTGACACTGGGCAGGGCAGAGCTGGGAACATAGAAAAGTTCAAACCTAAGGCATCAAGGAGACCCAGGGATCAATTGTTGCAGAGCACAGTGAAAGCCTGGCTCTCAATTTCAGCTCCTGTTGAGTCAGGTTAGAGTTGTACCTCCCCCAAAATTTTGGTTGTTTCATTACAGTTCAGCAAAACACAGGAATATGTGATAAAGTTCGTGACTGTGGCACCACAATCACGCTAATAATGATAATAATAGAGGATGTTCCTTCCCAGAAAGTTTGGAGTCTGGCGAAGCAGCCAGACAGGACTGGAGCGAAGGATTATCGTTATCACTGGTTCCTGTGACTCAGAGGGGCTCACGACAAGGCACACACAGCCTGCAGCAGTGCTGGGAAGGAGTTCGGCATCCTAATTCCCACACCCGTCCCTCCCACGTGTCATACTTCAGCAGCTCCTCTGCCTGCGCCTCCCCCACCACTGGGACCATCCAGGTTTGGAGACCAAAGCTGTCTTGTAGAGAGAGGAGTCCTGCAGCTCCTCACGTTATCATCACATCCTCCAGTTTCATAAATCCCCACGGCTTTTGACAGCAAAGTCTGGTTTATGACAACTCCCAGCTCAGACTTCTGAATTTCTGCACACAGGACACTGCAAATTGTTCTCCAACACATCATTAAAATCCCGTGGGGACACTCGAGTGGTTACACCAAAGCTGAAACACCCCACACATCCCAGAAAAGGTTCTTTCCTTGAACACCACCAATCCCTGGGGAGGGTGACCTGTCCCAGCCTCCGGGGGGATATTCCCGCATTGCCCAATTTCCCACATGAGTAACAGCGGGGAGGTGGCACAGAGGGAGCACACATCCTCCCTTCCAGCATCTGCCACAGGCTCCAAACTGGCAGAGAGAGGTGGGAGCCCAATTCCCAACTCACCTCCAAAGACATGAGGAGCAAACTAGAGAACGTGCAGGTCCTGATGCTCTGTGTGCTACTGGGACATTTCATGGCTTGGGTCTGCTCCGAGCTCAAATCCCACCTAGCCCCAGCCTCACCTAACCCCAGCCTCACCTAGCCCCAGTCTCACCTAAAAGCTGCCGTTTCTGTGAAATGGAATAATTTTCTCCCGGAAGGCTTAAGAAGAGTGTGGTTCCCTGCGGAGGCTGCTCCGTGTTAAACTGTCAGAGTCATTCCAGGGTCCGCAGCGCTGAGAACAATTTGCCGCTTGGGAATGGCTTTTGCTCCAAAGCCTGATGGCTCCTCACCCCTTTAGCAGTTCAAAGTTCCCAGAGGAGTCACGGAGAGGGGGAAGGTGACACCAGGCACTGCTCACCTTTGTTATTCTCCATCACCTTTGTCATTCTCCATCACCTTTGTCATTCTCCATCACTCCTGAAGGTACTTGTGGATCTAGAGAGATGAATATGCACATATTGCTGACTTTGACACCTCCGTGTGCACATACAGAACACCGAGAGATAATCCCAGCTCCTCCCAGGGACAGCTGACAGCACGTTAATGTGGAGCCCGAGGGCTTGAGAGCCCTGTTTATACTTCCCAGCACGATCCTTGTCTTTTTATTTGCAATACAAAAACCACAAGACACACAGGCCTAGGTCAGCTCCAAACCCTCCCAGGCAGAGCTTTCCCTGGCCGGTGTTTCTTCCTCCTCTATTTTTGCACCTGGTGATTTATGTGCAAACCTCATCCATGACAAATTCCATCCAGGGTTTGTTCCCCACCCCGAAGGGAGGGGGTTGCTCTCCGCTGCAGCAGCCACCTCCAGAGCTAATCCCATTCCCGGGCAGCACCTCCCCGGCTGGCAGCACTGACACACTATTCCCTCTCCTATCATCCACAGCCTCCGGGATTATGAAACACTTCTGCTTTGAGTGGTTTTTTGTGTTGGTTTTTTCTTTTTTTTCCCATGCCTGGCAAAATCTCACTTTATTAAGTTCGCTGTTTTGGCAGAGAACCACCAGCAACTGTTGTGTGTCTGTTTTTCTCCTGCTCACATCCACCTTTCCACAGCAGCCTCCAGACCGTGCTTCCCCAGGCAGGGAAAGGACCCCAGCGTAGTGCCAACAACCTGCGAGCTGAACACACACAAGTTTACTCTTCCCCGTCCTCATATCTGGTTACCCAGCAGGAAAGGCAATTAAATTATGTGGCTGAGAATAAATCACCAGAAGTAGCCACCATTCCCTGACATTGACTTGTTTTCTTCTGTGTCAAAGCAAGTATTTGAGTAAATACCAGGCAAAAACCGACACAGATCAAGGATTCTGTTTCAAAAGAGATCTGGAGGCATCACTTATAACAATCACAAGTTACACAGGTCACAGGGACAGAGAATCTTTGCACTGACACATGTTTATGTGCAAGATGTTGACAGAGCAGTTTGATGGCAGTTTGGGTACTATTTATGCTGAACTTGCCCAAAGTTGTTAACTCTGGATCGATTAAATGGGCTAAACCCTGAGGCAGCACATATTCAATTAATGTGGGATCAAAAAAGCCAACAGAAGCATGCATGGAAGCTTTGGAAAGTTTTTATTCCTGAACAGTTCACCTCTTGGAATACAAAGATTAAAATCTCTGCATAGGTGTTCAGGAACTTGGAATTGGCACACAGGTTAATTTTAAATTGGCTGAAGCAGAGAAAAGCATAATCATAGGAACCTGGGAGCCACCTCTGCTCACTGCTGATAGTTATTGAGCTCCCATCCTGTGCTCAGCTGCTTCTCACCCACCAAGAGCTGCACAAAAACCTCCCACACCATCGATGGCACTTTATTTCCAGAGATTCAGAGCACAGCTGTGATAAAGCCGAAGCAGCAGCAACAGAAGTGATCCAAGAGCTGCTTCTCTGTGATACTTTTCCAAAACAAAGCTCATCTTTGAACAGCCACCTACGTACAGAGCACTCATCCTGCCCACTGCTCTGGCCAGGCACCACCACACACCAGGCAATATCCAACTTCCCCTTTCGAGCAGGAAACTTTGAGCTGTGCAGTAACAAGAGAGACCCAAACACCCACACTGTACCTTTTTGCCCACTCCCTGTCTGTGCTCAAGGATTTCCTGCCTTTTGCTTCTGCAACCCTTCCCAGCCTGGCCTGGGCTAAACTCCTGCTTCAGATGTGCAGTGCCAGTCCTTCCATGGCTTTTCCAAGCTCCTGCAGCCATGTGGCAGCAATTAAAGGATGATTTCCACTTGGCCTCCCTTCTACTGTCACCTCCCTGGCTCACTGCTGGATCATTGTTCCTTTGCTCCCCTTCTCACCCTTTTATTTCCACATTAGCAGCACCTCTCCAAGGAGTGTCCAGGAGACCCCAGCTGGGTCTGGTTTTCTCTCTGGTTAGCCCTTTGTTGCCTTTCTCTGGTCTTAGAATTCAAACCGAAACATGGTTCATGGCTTTTTACTTCGATATTTATTTCAGAATCCTTGGGCGCAGCACTTGGTCCAGGTGGAATGCCCCAAAAATGCATGCACACCTCACACTGAAATACACACAATTCTAGGCCTTGCAAAATTAACATATTTATCAAAGATCCCCCAGGGAGAGGCTGGAGTGAAGCCCTCGTTGTGAGGAACCTTCCCCCTGGCTGGGCCTGGCTGAGGTTCCCAAATGTGTTCTGGAGAGGCCCTTGGTGTCTGGGGCTCCCAGGATGTTTGCTCTCCTGGTTTAACGGTGCCGTGGGGCTGAGCTGAGTTCTCAGCCTTGGGGAGGTACAAGTGTGGGGCTAAAAGCACTGAGAATACATCAAACTATAAAAGAGTGTGTGAGAGGGGTGTGAAAGAAAAGCAAAAAATCATTCTGGCATCACTTTATGCAGATCTGGTTTTGTGCCAGTAATGCCATGGATGTCCCTTCAGTGCCATCCCAGGTGGCCTTTTCCCACTTTCTGCCTTCACTCCATCACCCCCTGCTGTGACCCCAGAGCCTTCCTCCAAGGGCCACACTCATGGCCCCTGTCCCACCCGAACGTGTCCCAGGGGATTCCTCTGGGATGTTTCTATAGAACAAGGGGAAAGGCTTTAAACTGGAAGAGGAGAGGTTTAAATGGGAGATTGGGAAGGAATTGTTCTCTGGGAGGGTGGGCAGGCCCTGGCACAGGGTGCCCAGAGCAGCTGTGGCTGCCCCTGGATCCCTGGCAGTGCCCAAGGCCAGGTTGGACATTGGGGCTGGGAGCAGCCTGGGACAGTGGGAGGTGTCCCTGTCCATGGCAGGGGTGGCACTGGATGAGCTGTAAGGTCCCTTCCAACCCAACCCAGTCTGGGATTCTCTCATTCCTGAGCCTGGACAGGACTGTACTCTCCACCCTCCCCTAGGACAATCTCCACTGCACAAAAGCTTTCTTGCCCCTCTTTCCTTTCCCCCCTGCCCCTGGGCTGATTGTTTGAGCCATGTACAGTTCCTCACTCCACAGTGATGATCTCCCTGCCTGGGAACAGCAAATTTCTGCATCATTCCCTTTGGGACAAACACCTCAAACAACTCTAGGGGAACAAAAACCCCCTAAGAATGGTATTGACTCGACAAAAGGAGTGCAGTCACACTTAGCCAAGAGGTATTTCCACAGCTCTGAGGCATTCCAGCCACACCAGCAGCCACTCGGGCTTTGAGAGGAAGCCATGGGATTTGCTTGTGTCACGCAATGATGAAATAGCTCCTAATCCAACAGTAACCAAGGAGGATGTTAAGCCACAGCTAGTAAATGAGGTCTTTTGAATTCAGCAAGCACAGAGAACTCGTATTTGAAAAGGACCTGGCCAGAAGAGCGCTCTGGATTGTTAATGTTGACTTTTAATAAGTCTTTGGAACACTGAGGGCTGGAGGAGAGCTCATGTTGTGCCAGAGTTTTAAGAGGATAGAAACAGGATGACCCACATAATTATCCACCTGTGACCCTGACTCTTATCCCAGGTGAAATAATGGAACAGCTGTAAAAGAACTTCATTAATAAAGCATTAAAGGAGCGTAAGAGCAAATGCCAACAGCTTGGCTTTATAGGAAGCAGATTTGTCACTAAGTTGAGAAATTGTTTTGGAGTTGAATACGTTCCCTAAGTTTGCAGGCTGGATATAAAAAGAGTATGAAGTTTGTACAATTTAAAGCCAACTGAGGCCTTAAAAAACCCTCAGCTCTCCTATCCCTGTAGAAGGACTACCAAAGAGTTACAGAGTCCCAGCAAGCCAAGAAACCACGGGGTAGGATGGGCAAGTGCCCCTGGAGTCCCCGTGTGCTGCAGGACGAGCAAAGGGAAAGGAACAGCCACAGCAGGAATGTGGGAAGTGCAGGACATCCTCACCTCCCTGCTCTGGATTTCCTTGGCTCAACACTTCCATCACCAAGAAGCCCAATGGTTCCTAATTAGCTTTGTTTTCAGTGCATCCATACAAAGTTCATTTGTTTGAATCCAAGCCCACGAACTGCAGCACGAGGATGAGTGCTGGGGGTGATTCCAGGCACACACCAAAAGCTGAGCCCCTGACACTGAAACAGCAACGAGAACCAGGACAGAATAATGTCCCACTGGTGAGGGACCAGTAAATCCATTACACGCCAGGAAGGGTTTGGGTCCTTGCCCAAGGGCACAAAGGGAAATGTGAGGAGAAAATGTTGCTGTTTGTATCTTCTCTGGTAACTTAGAAAAAGATTTCTTCAGGCATCTTCTGCCTGAGAATCTCCTTTTTAAACTTGTCTTGAATTGTAACACTTGCTCCATTTCCAAAGGGGAACTTCTGTAGGTTCCCAGGACAAAAATGTAAATAATGGAAATGTTTTTTGATAATGCATTCTCCTTCACAAATGAGATTTTCTATTTTGGATCTTGTTTTCATATTTTGTGAGACTGTGCTGGAGAGATGGAGACACAGTTGAACTCGGACAATCTCCAGCTAACAGGCTGGAAGAAGAAAAGATTTGTTCTCTTCTGGAAATTAGTAAAAGCCTTCTGAATTTCAAATCCTGTGAATGCAGAGTCAGTTTGTGGGCAAGCCCTAGAAATAGGGCCACACCTTTCTCACAGTCGATGCCTTAAATGGCTCCCTAGGAACAGAGAGCAGACAGGGATAAAGGAATCAAGGAGGGATTGGTTGGAAAGGCCTTCAGAGGTACACTCTGGGCTCCAGAGGCTCCTGCCTCAGTGCATCCCAACATGGACAAGGACAGCTCCCGAGTTCTTCCCACTTGGATCTCAGCATCAATTCCCCAAGCAGAAGCCAGGCAAGGATGGAATTTGCCCAAGCTTGCCCCCCTGTCCCCAAGATTGTGGTTTGCAGTTGTTGGGCCTAGGAGGGTCTGGGTGTCCTTGGAGAGCTGGAGAGGCTTTGTTGTGTGTGTGTGAGCATGAGAGAACAGCACTGAACGAGCTCCAGGGAACTGCAGAGTGACACTGGGCAGGGCAGGGCTGGGAACATAGAAAAGTTAAACCTAAGGCATCTCAGCCTCACCACTCTTCTTGTTGACATGCCAAGGAGTTCTTTTTCCAAGGGTTTTGGGGAATTGATTCCTGATGATCCAAAAGGGCACAAGTCTGTTGTCTTTTGACATTTTATATTCGTGCATGCATACAAGGTATCAAACCAAATGTAGAAAGGGAAGGTCAAGACATTTTCCACGTGTTCTGAATTTAGGTGACACCTCTGAGTAGACTTATCCTGACCACAAGGGGTATCTGCAATTCTCCTCAGTGGTTCTGGCCACTTAAGACCTCAAGATGTGTCATGCTGGTGAGTCCTTGCCTGCCACATCTCCTCCACGGGGTTTTCGTGTTGCTCAATGCCTTCACCGCTGCTGGGTTGGGTTTGCTGATACCTAAATAACTCAGAGCATGAGAATTTATTCACACCCTCCAAAAACCACAAGATGTGGAAAAATTCATGTTATTCTTGACTCTCAACAACATAGCAGTGACGGAGATGAAGTCATAAGGGCTCTGCAATGACCATCATGGGGATTTTGAAATAATTCCTGGGCCTTCTCTCTGGCTCTGGGATGCCCAGGGTACCCCAGCTGTCTGGCAGAGGGGAGTGCATTGCTAAGAACTGGCAGTTTTGGAGTAAAAAATGGCTTTTCTGCTCAGCTTGCAGAAGTTCTCTTGTTCTGCCCAACTTGGAGCTGGCAGGGCCTCCCAAGCAGGCACAAGATGACTGAAGGGATGCATTGGGATGCACTGAGGCAGGAGCCTCTGGAGCCCAGAGTGTACCTCTGAAGGCCTTTCCAATCAATCCCTCCTTGATTCCTTCATTCCTGTCTGCTCTCTGTTTCTAGGGAGCCATTTAAGGCATCACCAAGGACTTCCCATCTCCATGCTGTCCCTTTCTAAAGGTGTGCCTTGGCAGGAGCTTTATTCTGGAGGCCAGGAGCTGGAATTGATGATTCTTGTGGGTTCACAGAGTTATAGAATCATGGAAAGTCCTGATTCTCAGGAGTTCTCAGGGTTGGAAGGAGCAGGGAGGGCACAATGGATCCTGGAGCCTGAATGCTTCCCAAAGGCAAAATTCTCCACCATTCTGATGGTGAAGGCCACTTTCCTCCCCAGATATCTATTTTTAACTGTGTGCTCCTCAGCTGTCCCAAAGCCTGCAAAAAGGTGTTGAGCTGCTGGAGAGAGTCCAGAGGGCACCAGAGATGCTCCAAGGGCTGGAGCCAGGCTGGGAGAGCTGGGGATGTTCCTGTGGGGAGGAGAAGGCTCCAGGGAGAGCTCAGAGCTCCTTGCAGGGCCTAAAGAGGCTCCAGGAGAGCTGGAGAGGGACTGGGGACAAGGCATGGAGGGACAGGACACAGGGAATGGCTTCCCAGTGCCAGAGGGCAGGGCTGGATGGGAGATTGGGAAGGAATCGTTCCCTGGGAGGGTGGGCAGGTCCTGGCACAGGGTGCCCAGAGCAGCTGTGGCTGGCCCTGGATCCCTGGCAGTGCCCAAGGCCAGGCTGGATTTGGGGCTGGGAGCAGCCTGGGACAGTGGGAGGTGTCCCTGCCCATGGCAGGGGTGGAACAGGTTGGGCTGTAAGGTCCCTTCCAACCCAAACCACCCTGGGATTCCATGATTCTACAAACCCACCTCCTAAAACCACACAAAAAGCCTCCATTTTTCTCCCTGGCTTTTTGAATCCAGCTCCTACATGAACAAGTGCAGGAAGAACAGGGGGAGAAGGAGAGACCTCATTTAAAACTGTACAAGGGGAAATTACAAAAAAATTACCTAAACCTTTAGGAACATATTTATATTTTGATTTCATGTAATATTACTTCCTGGTTTCCAGCACATATTCCCTGGGCGTCCCCTATCAAATATCAGACAGTATTAAATCACTGATCCCTGATCCCCGTAGCTCTCAGAAAAACATCTGTACTAATTTGTTGGTTTTCCTTAACACAAGGGCCAGCTGAACTCCTCCAGGGCCCAGCCAAGTGAGATCGCTGACAGATGCAGAACCAAAAGTGCAAAGATTTTTCCTTTATTAAAAATAAGGTTCCACACTCCAAGCCCCGAGCCTGTCGCTTGCCAGAGTGAGGGAATGACACGCGGCAGCCTCGGCGCTGCTGTGGATACACAACCAGGGCTGCCCGACCCAGGTGGCTCCTGAGAGCACAGCCAGGCTGGCACAGGGCAGCAGGGTCAGGGCTCTGGCAGGGGGGCACAGCCCCGTCCTGCTGAGGGTCCCTGAGTGTCCCAAAGGGAAGGAGTTATTCGAGTTCACTGCCCTGGGAGCGCAGCAGATCTGGCACCCTGCTCCCCACTCTGTTTTGGAGAGATTTTGCCGCAGCAGCTCAGCACAGAGCAGGGACAGAGGTGCAGGTAAAGGCAGAATTTATCCTTGTTGTACGTCAGGTACATCAACCCAAACCATCAAGGGCTGCAGGGACAAACCCCAAAGCCCCCGAGGGATGAGGCAGCTCATTCTGTGGGCAGTGCCCAGCGCTCCCAAGGCTTTTGCACAGACAAAAGTGAAACTCGTGCCACAGGTGTGCCAGGTATCCTGCAAGAGCACACAGCAACAAAGAACGGCTTTCCTTTGGAACCAGGAGGTGTTTTCCCAGGAAAAATCTCCCTTCCAAGTTCATGAGAATCCCAAGTAACAGCACAACACCCTGGCTTTGTCTGCTGGGCTCTGTGAGAGGGATGCACAGGACCTCACACACCTCACACATCAGGTTAACGATGCATCCATGGCTGCCATGGGTATTCCATAATGGGAATATTATCCAAGGGCAATCCAGCTGCCAGGGAAGGACCTCCTGGTGTGAATAACCTCGGCCATGTGTATCATCACCCCAAAGCTCAGCACAGAGCTTGTCAGCACCACAGTCCCTGCAGAGAACTGGCTCACACCCTGCGCCAGGGCTGCTGCTTCCCAAGGGGAATTTCCCTGCAGGGAATTCTCCCTAGGGATGACCCAGCCAAAGCACAGAAAATGCCACAAACCCACATCCCTTCTGCAGCAGCCTGGGGGTGAATCCCAGCCAGGGGCACTGGTCACTGACAGGGTGTATCTGCTGCCAATAAACCTTTATAGCCTCTCAATGAATCCTCTGCAATAAAGTTGGTGCCATAAAAAAGGGCTTGCAGTGCCAGTGTCTTTTTTTTTCACCCTTCCTTTTAATTTGAGGACATATGGGAGGGGCTGATTCCAAAGCCAAGTTTGTAATATTTTTGGTGGGGGGGAGGAGGAGGGGGGAAAATGACTTTAAATTACAATGGGAATTTTCTGAGCCTCCTTCTGGGGAGAGCAGCCATTTTCAAAAGTGACTTCATTTTCAGAGCTGGCTCCCCTCCCAGTATTTGAACAAGCAAGCTAAGAAGAGTTCAGAAAGTAAATGGGTTTCAAGTTTGGCTTGGTTGGTTTCGAATTTAACAGCCACAAACCAGACTTTGGAATTCCAGGCAAATTTTGGGCTGGTTTATTTTATCACTTTGCCAATCCTGAACCCCAGCTCACTGGGCAGAGATGACCCTGGACAGCATTGCCTTCAGGAGACAGCTTCACACACAAACCCTGCCCGGACAGGGCACCTGGGCCACATCTGAAGGTTTAACACCAGGCTTTTGGACTTTTACAAGGGTTAAAGTGTTTTGCATCCCTTCCCTGAGATGCACTTTGGTGGCAGCCCTTAAGGGCCATATTCAGTCATCTTAAATCCTTTCCCAGTCCTGGATCAGTGACATGGGGAGCAAGAGGATGTTTAAGAGCTGTTCAAACTCCAGTAAAGCACCAGCTGGAGGCACTGGGACCAAGGAGACTCGAGGGCAGTCTCTGCATTCCCTGCTGGAAGATGCAGATAACTTTGTTCCCCCAAGGAGCACATTAGGAAGATAAAGAGGCTGACAGTGGTTAAGAGGCTCCAAGACTCTCGGGATCTGCAGCCCAATTCCCAATCCCGCTGAGGGCTGTTTAGGGCACTTCCCACCCGTTCGGGCTGCTTGCAGTGCCTGGTTAGCAGCAGCAGCTTCCCCTGGGAGGAGCGGGGCTTTGATAAAGCCGTGAGCAGGCAGGAGGGATTTCCCTGCTCGGACTGTCAGCCACCCCAAACTCTGCCCCGAGCAGCCGGGGAGCCTCGGAGGGAGCTGCACACCCCACGTCCCAGCGAGGGCTGAGGCAGGAGGTTCCCCAGGCAGGGAGCAAACAGCTGGAGCTGCGGACAGATGTTGGAGCACAGCAGCCACCGAGGGGGACTCTCCCTGTCAGCTCTCGCCGGTGCTTCAGCACAGATAAGTCACTAACGACGCAGCTTAAATGATTCTTGGCAGGGGGAGCAGCACTGAGGGCCTTCCTGAAGAGCTGCTCTTTACGTGTCAGAAGAGCAGAGCCAGTTAATTTATTTTATTTCCAAGCTATTGTTGTCCCTGGGGTGGGTTGGGGGAGGCATGGAGGGGAAGAATGGCTTTCCACATCTTCTAGGCTAGATGTTCGTGTCCAAGATGTGATGGAGCTCCACAGCTCCATCTCCTCACACCACATCCTCAGTTTTAAAGGGACTTTTTAATGTTTCTGGTGAAAAGAATGAAATGTTTCTTCTGAACAGCAGGAAAGCTGCCCTGCTCTGACACAGAGGTACCAGTGCCTCTCCCCACTCCCAGGAGCAGGATATAGGCTGTTGGGTGGCCTCTGGTCAGACTGGTTCCCCACAGCATCTCTCTCTTTGGAGAGCTCTGCCAGCAATCCTGCGGGCCAGAAATGGAATTCAATAACAGAATCAATGCCTGGTCTCCAGGTGGCATCACAAGAACAGAAAGCAAAGACAACAACCCATACCCCGATGGCAGAAACCTCGCTCCAAGCTTCCCATGCCTTCAGGAGCTGCTCATTCCTGCTTTCCAGTTTGCCCTGGATGTCTCCTGCTTCTTTGGATTCCAACCTCTGCCGTGCACCAGCAGCAAACTCCAGCTCTGTGCCTTTTGATCCAAAACAGGAATATCTAAAGACGCAGTTGCTGGGAGTTGTAAGGAGTGGGAGAGGTTCCTACGAGGCTGTGGTATGGATGCAGTGGAAGGGCACAGGAACTGCAATGGGGAGAGCAGGTTCTCGGCAATCTGGGGCTGATTCCTGCCTGTTTGGCCTCACCAGGGTCACCCTTTCCCCCTCAGCCTCAGCACGGGGATCATGGAATCACAGGCGATGGATTGCCAGGCTGCCCTACCAAACGGTGAGAATTAAGTGGTGCCTGTAAAGTACTCTGGGATGACAGGCAGTGTGTAACTGCAGACTCTATTATATCCCTGCACCACCCCCTGGGCCAAAAATCTGCCTTTGCAGAAAAGATGCAGACACAAAATATGTTATTAAGTGAGGAGGTCTGACAGTAGCTCAGCTGCACTGAGATGTTAAAGAGCCATAATAACGAAACGAAGCTCAGCGTTGGAGGATGCTGTACATCTTCAAAGCACTTCACTGCAGCCTTAACTGATTGCACCCCAAATAAATTGCTCGCAGCTGCAGGAGATCCATGAGGTATTCAGAAGAAATGGATGGAACCCCATCCATCCTGGATCATGTGCTAGAGTGTAATCAAGAGCTCAAAGGAAATAGCTCGCAGGGAGTTGAGATTGAGAGCTCTTCTGCACACCTCAGAAGAGGTTTATTGTCGGAGAAAGCAGCAGAGGCCTGAGCTTCCTCCTGTCAGCACAGCAACAAATTGTGACAGAGCCAAAGCCTTTATTCAAAGTTCACTGTCATCCCCTGAAAACTCTATTTCAACTCAATCTTAGCAGAAATAGCCCCGTGCCAGGCAGCTTGAGGCATCCACTGAGACACAACCAAGAGAACACAGATTTGGCTCTTGTGCTGAACACAGCAAACTCCTCCAACAACTCCTTCCTCACTCATCTGTCTTAATTTTACATGGATTTCACTACTGCAGTTCCACATTATGTCAAAGAATTAAGACTGGTTCCCATCCATGGCTTAGAAAGCAACCTAGCCCTCCTGTCCCAGTTTAAAAACCCTTTTGGGTGAACAGCAAAAAAGGTGTCGCCTCAAGTGCCAGGTAACAAATGCCCTTAAAAGAGCACCAGGGCACTGGTAACTAAATAAACCCTAAATAAACCCACAAGTGTTCTTTCCACCACTACTGGCTGGAGCAGTTCCCTGGGCTGTTCCCTGCCAGAGCCTGGGCAGATGTCTGCACAGACACACGAGACCCCTGGCAGTGAACAGTGAAAGGCTGATTGTGCCCTCGCTCACAGGCATCACTGGTCTCAGCCCTGTGCTTCCCACTGCCCACTCTGCAGTCCCTGAGGGCAGAGGCTGGAGGAAAACAAACCTGAGAAAGCCAAACCCAACCAAGCACTTGGGCTGTCCTCATGATCCGATCATTAAAGCTCTCAGAAATGTCCCTGCCCATATCGAGGTGCAAAGGAGACCACATGTCAGTGACAATAGCATGGGTTTTATTTGATAGGAAACAGGAGAGAGAGAGAAAGAAATAGAAAATAGTTGGGGGGGACAGAAAGAGGTTGACAGGGTAAGGAAAACCTCACCACTCTGTGCATCCCAACGATGCTCCCAACGTTGATATCAATGTTTGAAGCATTAACAATTTCACACCTGTTCAGTTTGTCCCTTCCATTGTTTCTTTTATGTCTCATTGCTGATGTGGTCTCCTAGCAGACCCACAGTGCGTTTGTAAAGACAAATCCTGTCATTCCTTCCAGTATCAAGGAGCAGAAGGATGCTGCAAGGGGCACTGAGGGTTTTGCCCCAAACCCCTTTTTAAGCAGCTCTGGCAGTTGGGATTTGCAGCATAAAACCTCAGGCACTTCATCAAGAAATCTGTGTGGGGCATCAGGGCAGGGAGAGCCAAGAGCAGCTGGAAATGGGCACTGGAAGAGATGGGCAGAACGACACTGGAGCTCCCCGGCAGGGGTGAGCAGTGGCCAGAGCTTGGTGCTGCAGGGGTGGTCAGACAGGCCACTTTGAGGCTTCTTGTAGCCACCCCTCACCCCAAGTGCTCCAGAAGGGTCCAGGCACAGCTGAGGGAGGAGAAACACAAAGCACACACAGCACCTGCTCGGGCTGTGCCTGGATCCAGTCAGCTCTGTCAGCTTCTCACTTGGATGAAAAGCCACCACTAATGCACTTTCTCCCATCCAAGCTCTCTCCTTCCCCTCTGAGCTCATTCATGGCTCAGGCTCTGGGACAGCTGCTGGGTTGCCAAGTCCCCCCAGCTCAGCGAAGCACAGAGCAACACGATTGGGATGATCACTGGGCCAGCTGCTGGGAGCCACCTCAGGGCTCCAAACAACCCAAGGCAGAGCAGGGGGAAACAATAAACCAGCACAAAGCTCCTCATTCCCTCACCTCTGCCTGCACATCGAGGTCTCACTGTTACCACCAGCCCTAAATGGCCAAGTGAGCCCTGGCCAAAATGACAGCTCATTATGAATATTTTATAAATACACTGGGTGGGGACTGAGGAGCCCTGGGAACAGGCAGTGGATTTTTTCACACCTAAGTGATTGTTTTGAATGCAGCTCAGGTCAATAGAAGTGACCTCCATCCTGACTGGGACCAGGGCCAGGCGACTCCAGCATGAAGTTCTCCCCTCCAAGCACCATCAGAGCCACGCTGGAGTTCATGGAATTACAAGAAGGTTCAGGAGGGCTCACACACATTTTTACACAGGCTCTGCTTGGCTCAGCAACCTCAGCTCAGAGGCAGAATCCTCTCTCTACAAAACACCCCCCCCCTTTTAACAACAGAGATTCTGTCTTCTGCAACAAACCCCAACAAACTCCTTCAAAAACAGCTTTTTGTTTAAATTAAAGCACATTAAAGAAGGGAACAATGCCCCTGTGTAAATTACAGGGAAAATGTTCTCTTTCTGTGTGGCTTGCACAGTGGGCTACCAAGTGTCCTTGGCTAACACCAAACATCAGCCAAGGGACACAGAGAGGATGGGGAAGGACAGGATGTCTGCTCCCTGAATAAGTGGGGGTCAGAAACAACAGAATTCAACAGCTCAGAAAGGAGAATGGGATTTCAGGACACAAATACCCACAGGAGCCCCACTGACAGCAGCTGGGTTTTGACTCTGGCTTGTTCTTCCCAACAAAACAAGGGAAGGGGAGAAAACTGACTGAAAATGGAGTAAAAACACCCATGTCAGTGCCCAAGTACCATGAGGTGGTACATCTCACCAGGCTGGGGGGACACAGGACAGGCTGGGATGCTGTGAACACTGGAGATGGTCACAGGGAATGTCATGGGAAGCTAAGGAAGAGCAGCAGCACTCAGACAGGGAAGAACACGACATATTCTCAGCACATCACCTTCCTGCAGCTCCACAGCCTTCTAGGCAGGACCTCCCAGCCCCTCTGTTTCCAGCAGGCAGGACAAGGACTTAAAGCTAACTTGAGTTTGAAGCCAGCACCAGGGATAATTTTGGTGTCTCCCTCTCCCTCCCTCTGCTGTGTCTGCAGGGCTGTCCAGGGGCAGAGCCAGGCTGCTCTCCCTCCACTGCTTCCACAGCACCCACACCAAGGCACAGAAGCCTGGGGATTTCCCTGGTGATTTTTGGTGCCTCTGGGATGGGGAGGGGGCGAGGCTGAGATGCCACTGCACCACCATTGATGCCTTAGGTTTGAACTTTTCCATGTTCCCAGCCCTGCCCTGCCCAGTGTCACTCTGCAGTTCCCTGGAGCTCGTTCAGTGCTGTTCTCTCATGCTCACACACACACAACAAAGCCTCTCCAGCTCTCCAAGGACACCCAGACCCTCCTAGGCCCAACAACTGCAAACCACAATCTTGGCGACAGGGGGGCAAGCTTGGGCAAATTCCATCCTTGCCTGGCTTCTGCTTGGGGAATTGATGCTGAGATCCAAGTGGGAAGAACTCGGGAGCTGTCCTTGTCCATGTTGGGATGCACTGAGGCAGGAGCCTCTGGAGCCCAGAGTGTACCTCTGAAGGCCTTTCCAATCAATCTCTCCTTGATTCCTTTATTCCTGTCTGCTCTCTGTTTCTAGGGAGCCATTTAAGGCATCACCATCAGCAGTCCCACAGGTGCCCTGATCCATCCCTCTCAGGATCCCCACACTCTCTGTGCTGTGCCAGCCCCGTGCAGACTGCAGAGCCCTGACCTGGCAGCTCTGCTTAGCCCTGCCCAAAGCACATCTGACCAGGCAAAGCCAAGGGTGATGCTTCCCTTGACCAGCTGGAAACAAGGCTACAAGGACAATAAACCAGGGGGGATGGGGTCCTAGACTGTGCCTGCCATGAGATGCCTCCTGAGCTGGCTCCACCTCCCCAGGGCACAGCAGAGTTTCTTACTGGGCAGTTTTTCACTCCTATTCCCAGTGTGTGACAGTCCCAAAGAGCCCATTCCCAGTGTTCCACAGAGGAAAGGATGGGACTGCAGCTCTGCTCGTCAGGAGCCTCTTGGCTCCTCAGAGAAGCAATCACTGCTCACAGAGTCCAGCAAGCCCACAGGCTGCCACATGCTCTCATGAACAGCTGACGAGTTCATTATCAGAGTCTGGTCCAGCTGAACTCCTCCCTTCCTGTCCTTTGCCTTCCAGAAAGAGGGGCTCTCCCTTTGGAGAACTCTCTCACCTACAGCCCAAGGCTTTGTCCTTTTTGGAGGGAGCAGGAGCCACTACAACCTCTCTGTTGCTTTTCTTCCCCCCAGCAGAAGTCTCCTGGCAGCCCCAGCTCCCCACTCCAGGCTCACCCCCACTTCTCCAGGTGCAAGAACCAAGCATGTCCTGCCCAAACATCCCTCCTGGGCTTCTCTCTCTTCCATTCCTGTATCCTCTGAGGCTTTGCTGCACACGCAGAAGACAGGACAGATGGAGAGGCTGCTGCAGCCCAGGGTGCCCTGAGGGACAGTAATTGCAGGATGAGGTAAGGCAGGAGGAAGTGGGTGCTCTGGGCTGAAGGGAAGGACAGCTGTGGCTGTTCCCAGGATCTGGAGGAAGTTAATTGATAAATACCAGAGCTGGACCTGAAGGAAAACTGGGCATTTCCAGCCAAGAAAGCAGAGTTGCTTTAGGAGAAGCCCTGGCCTTTGTTGCACAATGTCCATGGAAAGCACTCACTGTACTCACAGAGCAGGAGGCAAAGGAGGGATCAGCACACTCACACCCCCTCGCTGCAGCATGCACAGCCCAAACACAGCTCAGCACAGCCTCCAGCTTCCCACCTCCCCAAAACACCCTCTCCAGCAGCCAGCACTGCAGCCTGCCCCTCAGGAACACGGTGTGAGAGCCTGCAGGATCCCAGCCTTCCCAGGGCTCAGAGAAGTCCAAGGCACACACCATCCTGAACAGCCAGGGCCTGTAACTCGCAGTGCCTGACAGCCTTTGAAACCTCAGGGGAGGGTCAGCAGCAACCAGGACCTCAGGCTCTCTTTACAAAACAACAAGAAATACCCAGCCAAGTGCGTGGTAAATAAAAACCACAAACCCTTCAGCTGGGAACTTCATAACATTCAGCAACACAACCTTGTGCTGCTCTGGACACTTGCAGTTAAAATTCAATAAAGGAGAACTTCATTGGTTCCCAGCACCCATAAATTCAGCTAAAACTTATCACACAAACAGCAACTCAGGTGCAGCCAGGACATCCCTGGCCTGTCTCGTGGTAGCTCAGGATGCTCTGTTACAGAAAGGAGCTGGAAACATGGAAAAAGAAAAGAAAGCCTTCAGAAAAATCAGTGTATAACACACTCAAATCCTCCTTGCTACTCCTCAAGCCTTTCATCTCTGAGGTCACTGCGAGCTTCTTGCCACAGAAAGGACATCAAACATGCTGAGAGAGCTGCTTCTCTCAACCTTTCCCAGGAAAACTCAGCCTCTCCTGAGCCTGATTTATATAACCTTGTGCCCTCACACACCTGTGAGGACAGGTTAATTGGAGCCACAGGGTCAACCTTCCTTCTCTTCTGCAGGTGGTAGAGTTTTCTTTGTTAGCCCTTCCCCTCCTCCTTTCCCAAAGGGATGGCCCAGGGCACTGCCTTTGAGATGCACTTTAAAGCCTCTCCGTGACTGATGCCGGAAGATTTGGGAAGTTCTGTATTTTTCCACTTTATCTCAAAAGCTTCATAAGGCTTAGAGGGAACTCAGGAAATCACTGAGCAAGAGAACTGCTCTGAGCCACACTCGTGCACCTCCACAAACGGCACGCTTAATTAACAGAGAGCACTGATGGGCACCTCCAGGGGCTGCAGCAGGACACAGCCCCAGCCTGTGTGTGCACACACACACACACCCCCCGTGCCCACCCCTGTGCACACACACACACACAAACCCCCGTGTGCACACACACACATACCCACACCCCCCATGCCCCCCCCCCCTGCGCACACACACACACACACACCTCCCTCTGTGCACACACACACACACACAAACCCCCGTGTGCACACACACACATACCCACACCCCCCATGCCCACCCCTGTGCACACACACACACAAACCCCCCCTGTGTGCACACACATACACACAAACTCCCCGTGTGCACACACACATACCCACACTCCCCATGCCCACCCTGTGCACACGCACACACACAAACCCTCATGCCCATCTCTGTGCACACACACACAACCCCCACATGCCCACCCTGTGCACATATACACACACACAAACCCCCATGCCCACCCTGTGCACACACACACACAAACTCCCCATGCCCACCCCTCTGTGCCCACCCCCTGTGCTCCCTGCCCGCCCGGCTTGCCCCCTCCCGCCGGGCTGGGCCAGGACACATCCCAGCGAAGATAAACACCAGGCAGCTGCTGGGAGCCAGAGATATTTGGTGATTAACAGCTGTGTGCAGGCTCAGGGCAGAGACCCCCGAGCCCTTCAGAACAGCTGGGATCCTTTCAGATCCCTGCTTGGCAGGCGGAGGCTGGGATTCCTCGGAGGAGGCTGGGATTCCTCGGAGGAGGCTGGGATTCCTCGGAGGAGGCTGGGATTCCTTGGAGGAGGCTGGGATTCCTTGGAGGAGGCTGGGATTCATTGGAGGAGGCTGGGATTCCTCGGAGGAGGCTGGGATTCCTTGGAGGAGGCTCTGTGGAAGTCACAGGTGGGAAACACCATGAGGAGAAGCTGTTGCCCAAACCCCATCCCTTTCCCAGCACCTCGTGTGCCATGATTAATTATTTCAATGCTTCTCAAATCTATGCAGGAGTAGCACAAAGCATGTTCCCTCCTGCTTTAACAGAATGAAATACTCAGAAGAAGGCAGCTGGGGAAGTGCAAGTGTTTCACTTGGAGCTCTTGGCAAATGGGCTCTTCTCCCCCAGAACGGGCATCCAGCAAGTGGCAGACTTGTCCTGGAGAGGAGGAGTTGGAAAAAGGGGCTTTGGAATAAGAATGGGGCTGATACATGGGGAAGACAAAAAAAAATATTATTACTCCTTCATACCAAGAGGAGACAGAATCCTAGAATGGTTTGGGTTGGAAGGGGCCTTACTGCTCACCCTGCTCCATTTGGGCAGGGACACCTTCCACCCTCCCAGGTTGCTCCAAGCCCCATCCAGCCTGGCCTTGGGACACATCTTAGGCCTCGATGCCTGGTGACTGTAGCTGATCCTGTCCAAAGAGCACCGGGAAGTTCCCAGTCTGACTTTCCCAGTTGGAAGGAGGATTCTGTGGGATTCAGGATTCCTGAATGGAGATTTGCCCCCTGTAGCAGCAGCAGCAGCAGCAGCAGCAGCAGCAGCAGCAGCAGCAGCAGCAGCAGCAGCAGCAGCAGCCCGTGGGCCTTACACACCACTGCAGAGCCAGGGTGTTTGGAGGGAGAAAAGGGGTGAGAAGTGGGAAGTTGTTCACAATGCAACTGTGAAAACAAAGTCTGGGAATTAGGTTAATAATGTGTGGCTGGAGAAAACAAACACCTCTCCCCAAAAAGACCCTGGTTCAAATAAAGTGGTGCTGTTGTCATTAAACCCCATCACCTGCAAGTCTGCTTTCCACTGAATTTAAAGGGACCACTATGTGGAGAAATAGCCCCCAACATCATCCTCTGGGACACTTTGAAATCCAGATGTGGCTGAAAGGGGCCACAGCTTGGGCTCATCCCTGCATCCCATACAGAGCTGCAATTCCTAAAGTTTTTATGCAGGAAAGCCTCCACTGAAGGCAATGACTTCTTGTCTTCAAAGTGCTGAAGCCTGAAGATTCTAAAGGCCAGAAAATGTGAGAAAGCCTCTGGATCTCTTCTCCTTTTCCCTTTCCTTGCTCTCAGCTCTGTCCCTGCCATAAGTAAAGCTCAGGCTTGAAAAACCAGGTCTGGTCCTAAACCCCCCAAGCTCCATGGGGAAATGGAGACCTCCATGGGCTCAGGTTGCCCTTTCACGCCTGAGTGCAGCTCATCAGGGCTCAGATCTAATAATGAAACGAGGAGGCCGAGAGCTCCCTCTGACAGCTTAACTGATGAGTGTAATTAGGGACTGGCCCTCACAGCTTTTCATTAGTGCACAGCCCAAGACTGATTAGGGCTGTCGTGGAGAGATGGAAAAAGCCATGGAGGCCCCCAGCCTGCAGGGGAAAGGGAAGCAGAACAGCTTGGAGTGACCAGGGAGCTCTCTGTGCTCTCCTGGACTCCCACCTGGCCAGCAGTGTGTGTTTTCATTGCACCCTGGTACCCCCAAGCACACCCTGATTTCCCTGCACATGGCACAGCTGTGATTTCTTAAACTTCTGCAGTGCCCTGGTTAGTCTCCAGATGTTGGTGACTGCACTCAGCAGTGTCTGAGTGAGTCTTGAGGCTCTGCTTCCTCCTCTCCAGACACACTGTGCACCCCTAAAGAGCCTGACCCTCTCTTTCTCCAGCCCAGGGAGATTCACTGGGCTGAGATTCACTGCCCACCCTCCCCAGGTGCTGAGGTGTCCCCCACAGGTGTGGCAATGCTGGTACCACAGGTGTCTGTGGCACTTCCTCTCTTTTCCTTCCCGAAAAATTAAAAATATTTACTTACATAGCAAAACCTAAGCAGACTAAGAAATGCACTCATTTTCCAGGTGGAACAGAGTCCTCTGGGCTCCCTTCCTTCCTCTGCCTTTCCAAGCAGGACCTGCTTCTCCTGCACCTTAAACAAGATTTTGGGGTTTGTTAGTCTGATTCTGCAGCTTCAAGTTTCCTCACTCAGGGCAATGTGTGCTCTTCTCATCACTGTTTTATAGAAGAACTTGTGATTCTAAATGGCAAAGTGAAGGAAAAGGAAGTAAACTGGTTATTGTGCCAGAAAGGCTCCTGGCACTCCTCCCATTTCTGTTTTCCCTTACATTATAAAGCTGGAATAAATCAAAGTGAGCGATACACTGGCGAACTGATGAAAGGGGAGCAGAATCAGCACTCTGGTCCCTTGTACTGATATAAAAAAGGTGTAGTCCCATACAGGCAACAGTTTGCCTGAATTACAAGTGGTGGGGATGGAGAATAGCCCTGGAGTGTTTATTAGCAGTCATAACCTTAATCAAATAACACTCAAGGATATGTAAAGAAATCTGTTCCACTGCAGCCTCCCAAGCCAAATAAAGGAGTAAATGGGACTTCTATCAAAAATCCCTTTTAAAACTCATGCACGCTGGGTTCTAAAAAAAATATCTCCTTATTTCTTGGGGAACAGCCAAAGCTCCAGAGGAGCTGCCCTAGATCAAACCAGCAGCCTGGTGTGCCAGGCATGCAGCCCTGCTGGAAGCAGCTCCAGGGCTGGAGAGAGGGGATGCTCCAGGCTGCCTGCTCGGGATAGGTGTGCAGGGGAGGGTGAGGAGGATGCTCTCCCAAAGCATCCAGCCAGGCTGGGTGGGGCTCTGAGCAGCCTGGTCTAGTGGAAATTGTCCCTGGCAGGGAGATGGAATGAGATGATTTTTAAGGTCCCTTCCAATCCAGATGGTTCTGGGATTCCATGATCAGCCCTACAGGTGTCTCCCAGGTCAGAGATCCCCATCTGCCCATCCCATTCTGCACAGCAGGAGCCTCATTCACTCCCTCTGCCCCATCCATGGGGCTGCTTCAGTCAGGGTTTGCATGGCATGTGGAATTACTTGGGGGAAAAAGAAAGGAAAGAAAAGAAACAGACTCCGTGTAAGAGAGGTGCATGTAAATAATCACTGCCCTAATCCCCTCTGACAATGAAAGATATCCAACCAGAAATTGCTCGAGCCTGTAACTCAACCTGAAATTTAAGCACAAGGAAGTCGTGTCAAAAGGGGACTTGGGTTCCCATAAAAGCCTCTCTACTTCCAGACCCTGGGCCCCTTAGCCAAAAAAACAGAGCAAACTTCCAGACATAACATCTGAGAAGTGCAAGCCTCTCAAAGGGACTCGCTGGAGAGACAACCACCAGGAAAACGAGCGGAGGGAAGGAAGCCTCGGAGCCCAGATGAAGTACCTGCCACGGAACAGAGGCACGGTTTCCATCAGAGCTGCAGCAGGCCGTGCTACATTATCCCAGCAGGGCTGGGGAAAGCCCTCTCAGGGCAGGAATTCCAAGCCAGACTGGACAAAGCCCTGGGGAAATGCGTGGCTGGAGTCTGTTCTTCGCTCTCATGTGACAGCCCTGAAGTTGATGCATGACAGAAGAATCCAGGATGGTGCAGGAAGAGGAGACCCTGGGTGGAGAGGGGGGATTAGTGGCTTCAGTTCTCTGGCTCCATCGCTTCAATCCTGCTGAGGACTCGTGGAGTGTGAGTTGAGTTCCACCAGCACGGCACAGGCAGGGCTGGAAACTCTTCTGAAAGCAGCACATGTCCCCTGGAGAGTGGGGGAACCTCCCCTTTGTGTGAGGACACCTGAGGTGAGCACCTCCCTGGCAGCCAGTGATGCTATCAAAGAGAAGCATCAAGAGCCAAATTTTGGGCTGCTTTTAAGAGCAGAGGGCCAGGTCACTATCCAGCTTTTGAATTTTCACAAAGGGAGAGATCCCCTAGGAGGGCACTGACTTCTCCAGGGCCAGCAGCCAGCTTGCCCCATTCCCTGTCTCCAGACACCTCGCCTTGCCTGCCCTACCTCAGCAACTCCTCGTGGATGCCAGAAACCCAGGTCCTTGTCCAGCTACAAAGCACTGAGGTGAGTCCAGGGTGTTTCAGTGTCCCCCACAGCAACATCCCACGGCCCATCAGAAAGGTCCCTCGGGAGTGCAAGAACTGCTCATTGCTCTAGAGGAACCCCAAACTCAAAGAAAGAAGGGCTGCCTCCATGGCACACCCAGAAATTTCCTGCCCAGCTGAGCAGCAGGACTAGGGAGGAGTGGGGATATGGAAACAGCATCACTGAATAATCGGAGCTGTTTGGGAGCAGAATAGAGACATGGAATGTTTGGGGGTGGAAGGGACCTTAAAGCCCACCCTGTGCCACCCCTGCCGTGGGCAGGGACACCTCCCACTGTCCCAGGCTGCTCCAGGCCCTGTCCAACCTGGCCTTGGGCACATCTTAGGCTTTGATGGCCGATGACTGTAGCTGATCGTGTCCAAACCTGGCCTCGAACCCCTCCAGAAATAGGACAGCCACAGCTTCTCTGGGCAACACACACCTCACTGTCCTCGCAGCAAAGAACTTCCTCCTAATACCTAAATTTGCTAATGCCTACTTTGCTCGCCTTCGTTTCTCCCATTATTTCAAATTTCATGGAACCTCTTTAGCTTCAGATCCCCACCAAGGCATCAGCTTGTGCTCCCAGTGCCTCCATGGCCCCAGGTCTGTGCTGCCCACACGCTGCACCCTCTGCCTGCACTGAACGCAGCACCACATCCTGGTGGAGGAGGAATTTCTAGAGGAAAGGGTTTGGAAAACAAGGAGCAGCCTGTGGAGAGAGAAGCTGCTCAGCTGCAGGACTCCAGAGTTTCCCTGTGCTGGGAGCAGTGCTGGCTGCACTTCATCCCTCTTTATCCAGAGGCTCCAGACACAGGATTGTGCTGGTGCTGGATTCCTGCCGCGTGGATTCCTCCCCTGACACACCAGGGAGCTCCTCTCTGCTGGTTGGGAATTTCCAATGGGATGGTTTCTCATCGGAAAATGCCAATACCCTGCAATCAAAGCCTGTTGTGGGAACGTGCCAGCTTCAGGGAATCTTTCGTGGGAAATTTTCCTCAAGCCCAGGCTGGAGCTTTCCCCTTGGGAAGCGTGGAGCAAGGGCTCTCCACACCCCACATCCCTGCCCTTGGCAGAGCCGGCTGTCCCCAGGGATGGGGACATCCTCACACCCTCTGGAGTTTCTCCCCCCACGTCCCACCCCCAGGACCCTTCACCGTGAGGTTCCTGGCTCCACAGGTTGATGTTACCGCTTTTGAAAGCTGAAAGCTCCGGGGCACAGACCCTTAGCTCCGAGGGCAGGGCATTATCTCCGGACACGGGGAGTGCCGGCTGGAGGTGAAGCCACGCTCGCTGGCACCTTTCTCTTCATGTCACCTGAGAACAACCAGGCAGAGCCTCGGGATCACCCTGAAGGGGGGCTGGAAATGGGCTCAGATCTGGGAGAAGCTCCCATCCGGGGGCTGGGCTCTGTCCCGCACGGAGCTCGCGGGGCCGTGCGGTGTCACCGGGGGGGTCCCGAGGGTCCCCTGCCCACGGGGGCTTTCCCGTGTCCCCCGCGGGCCCTGCGATGGCCGAGACAACAGCTCCACCTTGTGCCTCTGCCCGGCCCGGGACAGCACTTTCGGGATGATCCCGAAGCTCCCTCTCGTGGACCCTGCAGCCAGCGGGTCACAGCAGCCCAGATGTTCCTCTGCATGCCCAGGGCAGGTTGGACAGGGCTTGGAGCACCCTGGGCTAGTGGAAGGTGTCCCTGCCCACGGCAGGGGGTGGGATGGGATGAGCTTTAGGGTGCTTTCCAACTTAAACAACTCTGTTATTCCACAATCCCTTGAATTGGAGGGTTGGGAGCAGGTGTGAGGGCAAACCAAGCTCTGCAGCTTGCCTGCTCCCCAGAAAAAAAGGTTTTGGAGAAGCCACTCCTGGGCACGGCAGGACACGGCCCCGAGCCCACCCAAAACATGCAGGATCCACACAGGGACATGTGAGAGCAAAGGTTTATCCTCGGGGTGGGCAAGGCTGGACCCGACAGCTCAGACCTGTGGGGCACGAACCACGGATTTAGGAGCTGCCAGGTTCCACTACACCTGTTCCCCAAAAACATGGGGAGAGTTTGGGTCCTTCTTGAGGTGCTCAAAGCCAAGGGAAGTGTCCCCACCTGCCCCTGAGGTGCTGGGCATCGCAAGCACAAATCTTACAGGCAGCAGAACTTCAGCTGCTGAGGTTTTGGCAGTTTGTGGCTGTTTCAGGAGGATGCTCCCTGCAAACACACTGCTGCAATGCTGCCCGAGGCTTTCCACACCTGCAGGATCAGGGCTGCCACTTGAACGGGATTTGGGACAGCGCTGGAGGGGATTCACTCGTATGAAAGCTGCTCCTTTTCTTTCCCACATGATTTGTTCCCCTACTGCAACCATTTTCTAGCTTTGCCTCATGATGAAATCAGGTCCTTCTGAAGCTTTCCCCCCGAAGGACGCAGAGGGCTCACGGATTGCAAAACCTCCCGGTGCCACCTTATCTGCCAGCGCTTGTGCCGCGCTCCAGGCCGAACACAGCTGCTGCCAAGCACACGAGATGAACTTTCCTTGAGGACACTACAAGCGTAAGGAGTTTTTAAAGGGTATTAGGAGCTTTAGATGCAGCTTTAGTTCCGTGTTTGCCACCCCAGAGAAGGACTCTAAGTCCTGTTCTCCCACGCTGACCCCACACCCGGATGTTTCAGGGTACCTGTTGTGTGCTCCTCTCCCTCAGCCACATCATTTCCCTCTCAAGCCACAGCAAAGTGCAGATTTCACATAAACTCACAGAACCAGCACTGATGGAAGAGACCTTTGAGATCATCAAGTCCAACCACCAACCCAGCAAGATCATAATCACCCCTAAACTGTGTCCCCAAGTGCCTGCCTCACAGGAGAGGAGGATTTTCAGCTGGTGCTTTGGAGATGCACATGAATCTGGGATAAAGCTCTCAGAACACTCAAGGATGTGTTTGAAAGCACATTGAGAGTGGCAGCCAGAAAAGCCAGTTCATAGAATTCACTTGCAGGGACGAAAGGAAAAGCTTAATGGTCCTGAGGGGGTGTTGGAGCCCAGAGCAGCCCTGGTACGAGAGAGGCATGCTGGCTTTTGAGCCAGTGCTGAGGTGCAGGGCTGGGAACCACCTGGCAGCCACGCCAGCAATGTGCTGTCTGCATCACTCTGTCACAAAAAGCAGCAACGAGAAGCAATCTCTGTCCTCTCTGAGTGACTTGTTCCAACAGAGACTTCCTCTCCCAAGGCTGGGCACAGGAAGCTCCCTGGGTGAGAAATGAGTGTGCAGTTCGGGTGCTGGTGTTTGCAGCACGTGTGTGCTCGTGACGAGGGAGGAATCCAAGAATTTTTGTTGGCCTAATCAGATAAAAATCTCGCTGAAATCCCTACCCAGCGCAGGAACACGCTCCTGTCGCACAGACGAATTCCTCCAGTGGCCCTGATTGTACAGGAGGCAGATAAGCACCAGAGCATCTGCTGAGGAGAGGAGATTACCCAGAGCTAATGCTCTAAAAGTGGCTGCAAACACGAGCAAATGGTAGAATACTTCACAGACAGAGCACTCAGCAGCATTTTTGCAGTAAACAAGTCCCAAGAGCTCTCGGCCATTGCAGGGAGAGGAGCTCAGCTCTGTTTGCTCTGCCAGGACTTGTGTCCTGCACCCTGTGCCAGCCAGGCTGGGAGAGGATGAGCCCTGACCTGCCAGCCTGACCTCGAGTAACTCCAGCTCACCTCTCGTGGCTCTTTCTCCCTGTCCTGTACTGCCAGAGTGCCTGGGACACCCAGAGATGGCATCACTTATCCCAGAATCCCAGAGTGGTTGGGGCTGGAAGGGATCTTAAAGACAATCTCGTTCCCAACTCTCTGCCATGGGCAGGGACACCTTCCACTAGCCCAGGTAAGTGGAATTCTAGTCCTTCCAGAGAAGTCCAGTGGATTTCTCTGAGAGCTCACAGCTGCCCTCGGGGCGCTGTGCATGTCACAGCCTCACAGCAATGGAGAGAAGCTATTAAATATCAATCACTTCCCATGAAGTTGACGTTTTTAATCCCCACGCTGCCTTCTCTTTTCACACACTGGTGACTGGGGCCTTTCCCCACTGCGAGGGCTTTTCCCCCCTCGCCTTATTGCTCCCTCCCGCTCGCAGCCGAGAATTAAAAGCCGCAATAAAGAGCCCTTGAAGCGGATGGGGGTGGTGGGCAAAAAAGAAAGCAGGTCCCTTGTTGGAGCCAGGGATTCATCTGCCTCTCCCCGTGGAGATGAAGAGGCCCTTTCACCCCAGCAACCAGAAGGTTGAAGCTGGATATGCGCTCACCAGCGCGGCCGGGAGCTGCCGGCCCGGGCCGTGACGGCGGTGACATTTCTCCCTCAGATTAGAGGGCACGGTGCAAAAACGCATTAGAGTTGCTGGGGAGACTGTCCCTCCATGAGGCTGCACGCTTGGGAGCGAGCTGGGGTAGCTATGAAACGGGGCCCAGCGTGCCTCCGAGCCCTGTGTGCCGGTGCGGGTCAGCCAGAGCTGCCCGGGCCGCCGCGGCCACCGCGCTGTCCCAGCACGGCCCAGACCGGCCGCAGGCGGGGGCCCAGCGCCTCAGTATCCCCACCCGCTGCCCCCGCTTTGTTCTCCGCTCCTGCCCGGTGATTTTCATTACAAATATCCTCTCATTGTGCGCTCACGGAGGGACGGGGAGGCGGGAGAGGGCCCACACAAAGAGAGAGAAAAGGCTGCTCGCTAAAAAATCAGTAATTACAGGGCTGGGGCTTTCCCGGAGGAGGATTCATGCGGATTTGACATGGCAGTGGTTCACACGTACGGACCCTCCAGGGTTTGATTTCATTATCAGCCAGCTGGGCTGCCGGGGGACTTCTGCCCCAAAATGAGTTCCCAAAGAGGGAAAGTTGCACTTCTTTTATTAATGGCTTTGAAAGCAGCTTTGCTGCTGCCCCCCAGAAGCCTCTGCCTTTGCTCAGGCATGACCCCCGTGAGCTGGGCTGTCAGCACAGCCTGTCGTGGCCAGTTAGTACAGGGAAACTTCAGACAGGATCCCAGAAAGGTTTGGGTTGGAAGGGACCTCAAAGCCTGCCCAGTTCCACCCCTGCCATGGGCAGGGATGCCTTCCACTGTCCCAGGCTGCTCCAAGGCCTGTCCAGCCTGGCCTTGGACTTCCAGGGATGGGAATCCACATCTCTCTGCTCTCTTATTTATATGTGGTCACCTATTTTAGCAAAATCTGGTGGACTCAACCCTTCAAGCATCTCCTAACCCCAGACATGTAAAGACTCTGCTCTCACAGATAAATCTCTGTCCTTTCACGAGGGAGGTAAAACATGATCCAGGTGTGAATGGATACAGGTGAAGTCTCACAGGAGCCAAACTTGACCATTATGTACTCACTTGTCACAGGCACTGGGTGGTTTTCCCCAGTTCAGGCTAGGTGGGGCAGCTCAGCCCCCAGAGCATGGCAGTGTCAGGATGTTTGCACAGCTCTGGGTCAGGTACAAACCCCATCTGGATGAAACAGTGTCTCAGATTAACCAGGCCAAGTCCATGGAGGAGCTCTGAGAGAACCCAGCCTGTGCCCCACTGCTCAAGAAGGGTGTTAGACACCTCTCCCCTTCCCTAGTGCCTCCTCATGTGCTGGACACAGACCTCAAAGGGGGCCTGTTTGGGGTCACTTTACACCATTTCTCTGGGAAATGCATCTCAGCACCAGATTTTCACCTTCCTTGGTGCTTTGCCAACAACTCTGGGACATTTGTAGGACACCTTGCAGTGGGAGGGCTGATGACGAGACAGAAACCCAGAGGGAAGATGTTTCTGCCATTAGAGCACGCACTTTTAGGCAAGTTACCTTGATCCTTTGTGGTTTTATGACGTGCACAAGACAAGGACCAGCACATCAATGCACTCTGCAGTCTCGGAGGTGAGTACACTCACTTGATGACAAACAGTAAGAGATCTGCTGTCATGGACAGAGCTCCCAGGAGCAGAGGTCACTTCATTCCCTGACAGCTCACGGACAGCATCTACCTCTGTACTTGTCGTGTCTGGATCCATTATTCTTGGAACAAATGCAAACTGGAGTCTGGGTTTCAGATAACCCCAATCTGCTACTAAAAAACATATCCCAGAATGGTTTGGGTTGGAAGGGACCTTAAAGCTCATCTCATCCCACCCCTGCCATGGCAGGGACACTTTCCACTCTCCCAGGGTACTCCAAGCCCCAATGTCCAACCTGCCCTTGGGCACTGCCAGGGATCCAGGAGCAGCCACAGCTGCTCTGGGCACCCTGTGCCAGGGCCTGCCCTCCCTCCCAGGGAACAACTCCTTCCCAATATTTACTCTAATTCTATCCTTCAGCTTAAGGCCATTCCCCCTTATCCTATCCCTACATGTCCTTGTGAAAAGTCCTTCTCCAGCCTTCATGGGAGCATCCTGAGGTAGGTGAGCACTGAAAAATGGTTTGGCTCCTCATAAAGACAGGCTGACTCTCAAACTCAGACCCCAGCCCAGCATTTGGTTTCCAAACACACCAGAAAGTTGCTCTGGTTCTCTCTCTTAATTCCCATCGTCTTTTCTTTCTCTCTTTATTTACTTCTTAATTTCCATGGGTCTTAATTTCCTGCACCCCGAGCCCCGCTGAGCGCAGGCACTGCCTACATGGGATTGCACTCCACAGCCTTTCCCTCCTCAGGGAAAGGTCAGGGATGGAGGTTAGTGTGGCGAGAAGAAAGGCAGCAGCAGACAGACAGAGAGCTCTCATAAAGGTCTGGCTGTGAGCCTCTCTGAGAAAATGTCAGCTTGGGGAGGCTGTAACAGCTTTAATCTGCAGTACAAGGGGATTAAAAGACTCGTTCTCACAGGACAAAAGGGAACGGAGGGAGCGGAAGGAGAGGAACAAGGGAGAATGGAGCCTGCAAGGGGAGGAAGGGAGAAAGTTAAAGAGCTCAGCTCTAAAGAGCATCGGGGCTTAAAGAGCTCCGGCTTGGAGTGTAATAAATGTGAAGTGGCCTGCACAGAAAAGGGGCTTTGGCCAATGGCTTGGCTTTGCTTTTTCACACTAAGCACACACACTTGAGGCTGCTTCAGGCGAGGCAACTTGTTGTGTTTGGCTTTGTTGATTTTCAGGGGCAAAGGAGTAGGAGGGGGAGGCAGAAGGTTAATGAGGCTCTGCCAGATGCGATGCTCAAGAGGAGCGGTGGGCACTCTGTTTTAAACAGTGGTTATGGGGCTTTGATCCTCACCCCTGCTGTCCCTCAAGCCCTCCTTGTCCTCGAGGGCCGGGGAAGAGTGGAGGGGCCTGGGAACAGGAAGGAAGGAGGTGGAATTGCAGGATGCTGTCCTCAAGTACTGCTTGAGCAACCTTTTCACCAGCTCAGCAAGGCCGGGAGAGGAAGAGTGGGATTGAAAGGGTAAGGAAAGAAGGAGACTTTAAATACTTTTCAAAAGGAAAAAATAAACCCAACTCAATGCATCAGTTGTAGGAGATGTAAAGGCCGAGGAGCCACCAACACAGACAAGTAGCTTTTTTTCCCTCCAAAAGGGAAACCAGGCACTCCAAAGCAGCTCAGGTAGTGCAGGAAATGGGAGCTCTCAGGGCTGCACCTCACACCAAGGCAGGGCTGCTGTGCCTCATGAGCATGGTTTGGACATGGAAAATACTCTCCAAGGCAGGAGGAGTTTTCCCCCATCAAGGACATATGTTAGTCTTCCAAAATCTCTGAAGAAATGACAGGAGAGGAAGGTAAGACACCCATGAGTCCTGAGTTTCTCCCACAAACGCACTCACCAGCCTCAGGAGAGGAGAGAAGCAGACTTCCAGCAGCCACCAAACTGAACAGGACTGTAACATGTTCCCTCATCTTCCACATCACCCACCTTCCCAGCCCCACAGCCAGGAGAGATGCTCCAGGACAACACCAGACACAGTCACAATGTCTAGGGCAGCTTTTCCCTGTTTAGCTGGGGCCTGGCTGGTGCTCTGTGCACAAATTCCACTGAGAGGGGAAAAAAAACCCCACTTTGTAACCTAATAGGCAAGTTCCAGACAGGAATTAAAGAGTGCAGCATATCCAGGGGAGACAGGGGCTGCAGTGGCATTAAGGTAGGAAGAATATAATTACCTGACCTGGACTGTGGCCAGGATAACAGCATTCATTTATTTCAACAGAGCCAGAAGTGCCAAAACCTGCATTTTCCATTTAAACCCAGAAGATGGCAAATGGCAGTGCTCTGATTTCATTCTTCCAACTCTTGGCTGGAAGGAACAGTCTCCCTGATAGGGGTGAGCAGTGAACACTCACCTCGCGTGGCCACGGTGGCAGAGCTCACCCTCAGCTCCACTCTGATGCCACCCCAGTGCCATCCCTGTGGACCCCGAGGTGATGCCCACACCTTGCAGCACCCAGGACATCCTCCTGCTCCCCATGCCTCGGCTGCAGGCAGTGAAACCACGCTCGGGCACAAATTCAGCCACGGGCTGGGAGCACAGCCCCGGGTTCGATCTGGTATTAATTATCCTGTTCTGCAGAGATAAATGCTTAATCCTCTGCCTGTTGATACTGGAAATGGCCCAATCTACCCTGGGGTGGATATTATCCTGAGGAACTTGGCTTCAGCCGTGATCCCACATCATGTGCTGTTCAAATGTTCACTGGCTTGCAGGGACTGGATTTCATAGGGTGTATGGGCTCCATCCGTGGCACAGCTAATCCAGAAAAATACATGACCCAAGCATTCATTCTATCAGGTTTTTCTTTTTCCCTCTTTTTTTTTTTTTTCTTTGACATAATATTGTAAACTTCACGTGGAATTCCTCATTTTCAGACATTCCCTGTTTCCTTACAGCTTACCAGCATTCCTACTCCAGCACTGACGGCAAGGAAAGCTTCTGAAGCAGCACTGCCTAAGGGATGTGGAGATGGGTCTGCACAATCCCTGCTTCTAGGGGAGTCTTTCCCTGCTTTCCAGAAGAAAGGCAAATGATCCACACTGCTTCCCTGGTTTTAGACTCCCTGGAAAGCCTAAATCAAGGAGTTTGTCAAGGAGAGGTGGGAAACTGCTCCGATTCCTGACCAAGCTTTAAGGACTTTGGTCTTTCCCATGCCTGAGTGGTCCCAGTGTGTGCCAGGAGGGACAACCACTGTCCCACACCCACTGCCACCCACCCTGCTGCCCCAGCCACCTACTTGTGACACCTGGGAGACACCTCTCCCCTTCCCACCCACAGCCAGCCCCTTCCCCACTTGTTCTTCTCTCCCCAAGGGCTGCCTTAGAGACTGAAGGCAAATTTTAAACTCTGACAGGGAAATGAGTTTGAAATCAAGTATTATTGCACACAAGTACTTGGGAGTGAAGGTTTGCTCCCCATTTAACAATTAAACAGACAGCACAATGCCACACAGGCTGCAGCAGTAGCACCACAAATAGCTGATACAAAGGGTTGAGTACAGGAGATAGGACAGGGAGTCAGTGCATGGTGGGACTTTTTTCCCCTAAAAACACAGCTGAACAGCTGAGCTCTGTCTCAACACAGGAATATTTAGCTTAGAGTGGTGCCTTGGAGCTCTACACCACTGCACTCAGTCACACACAGGAGCAATCCCTGCTTCCAGGCAGCTTCCAGCCAACTGTGGGAAACCAAGGCAGCGGGAAAGGAAAACACTTCTCCACAAAGTCAGCGAGTGGTGGGCGGGAGGCAAATCCCACACAGCCAGGAGGGCCTGGAGAGGGAGAGCTGAGCACCCACCCGAGGCAGGGACTGCTCTTCACCTAAGGTGACACCAGGCTGCAACTCTTCATTGAGATCAAATCTGGCTGCTCCCACCACCTGCCCTTCAGAGAGCCTTCTGCAAATTCCTGCTGCAAATTCCTGCAGAAAAGAAGGAGCTTGCTGGGAATATGACACACACAGAGCCTATGGGGTTTTTTTGTTTTGTTTTTTTGTTTGTTTTACCAAAGCAGTTTTTCTAGTCTTAGTCCAATGGAAATAAACTTTCAGCCCACCTGAATGCAGAAGTTTGTATTTGCCACCACTGTGCTCAATTTAATCCTGAAATTACAGTGAGGCAAAGGACTCAGAGCAGAAAAAAAGCTGAGCTTTTTATTGGATTTGTTTTACTCCTTAACAACACCATGCAGAGAGAGGCTCTTTGCTCCTGGGCAGCTCCACCTCAGCTGAAAGGCTGTGCTAACATCTCCCAAGGAGAGAATGGGAATTTGAAGCCCAGCCAGTGAGAGCATGAGAAAGGGCTCAAACCCCTGATATCTGAGACAGGAAAAGGGGGTTCTGGAGAGTAAAACAACCATTTTGCAATCCAAACTCCTTAGATCTGTTCCCAACTCTGACACTGACTCTCGTGGAAGTAAATCTAATTCATCTCCCTCTGCCCCAGCTCTCTGTACCTTCACACAGAAGGGGATGCTGCTGCTGGGACAACCCCAAGTCACTGCTGCACCACCCCAGCAAAGCAGCAGCTCCCAAACTGGCAGTGATCACAAATTATTTCCACCAGAGGACTGAATACTCAGTCACTTGCATGATTTCAGAGGTGGGGGTTAAAAGCAGGGAGAACTTGGGGTTCCTGGTGAAGGAGAAGTGTCAGCTCATCCTTCCAGTGCCACATCCAGTGTGCACAGGGACTGTTTTAGACTTTTGCCCTAACATGGCAGTGGATAATTTGCACTCCATGATCCTCTTCAGCAAAGGCTCTTAATATTATCCCTAATTGATGACAGACCCTGGTCCTGGAGCCCCAAACACACACAATTAATTAGGAAGCAACAGCAAATGAGCACACCAGGAGCAGCTGGGAGGCCACCAGGGACCACAGGGCTCTGCTGCTTCATCTCTGGCTGGTGGCTCCTTCTCCTCCTCCTCACAGCTGGGGCGTAAATGGAAGCAGGAGGAAAAAGGAGGGAAACGGGAGCCTGGCAGTGACAGACAAGGTGAAGCAGCTGCTCCAAGCAGATATTTAAGGACATATCTGAGTCCTGCTTCCTAAACTGCTGCTTGGCCATTTGGGATTATCCCAAAGCATTCTCCACCTGATCTACTCGTACTGAACACACACCTCCCTTCTCCTCCGAGCAGGTGGCCCATGTGCCATCTCCTGCTGACAAGTGGCTCCAACAGTGATACAGAACTGCTTTGCTTCGTGACATTGGATTCTGCCTGGTCTTGGGATGTCCCTAGAACTCCCTAAAAATCTCTCTGCTGGCAGCAAGATGATCCCTCCTGGTGTTTTCACACCACAGAAGCACAGAGCAGCTCACGCTGTGCTGAGTCCATCAATAAGCAGCTCCTTTGGAAAGAGCAGAGCTGCCATGCTGGAGTTACCTTCTCTCCCAACATGCCAGGGAGCATCCAGCTCCCACAGCCAGCAGGAAGTCTCTTCCAGCCTGGCATTCCATGGTTCTGTGAGATGAAAGCAGCTGGTACTGTAGCACAGTGATCTTGCATGGCTCCCTCGTGTGGAGTCTCCTTTGATCTGTACAGGACACCTTGACCAGCCAAGTCCAGCACTGGTCAGTCCATGTTTCTCCCAGAAAACACACCAGAAGTCACCAAACTGGTCTGTTGGTGCATGTTCTGAGTTCTTTGCACTCCCAGGAACCTGACTGCTGAGCAATACTAATATTGCTCAGCTCTCAAAACCACTCAAGTCTTGGACAACCTGGAGAAGCAGCTGCCAAATCCACATTCCATGACCTGAGGAGCTTTCCAGAGCCCTGCATGGAACTGCAGCAGCAGGCACAGCAACCCAAAGCCCAGTGGCACAGCACTGAAGAGCAGAGCTCAGGCAGTGCTGCCAGGCCCTCTGCTGTGGTTTCACCCCCTGGCTGTCCATGACACACATCCAGGATTCCCCCCAGGCTCCAAGGGACTCATTCCTCTTCCAGAGCTTCCTGTGACAAGCACATCTGTGTGGGAGCTGCTTTACTTGCTGTGTCCCACATGGGTCAGCTCCTTTTGTCCCGTGTCTTCCAGGTGATTGTCCCAGGGACTAAAAGGTGACTCAGAAAGCACAATACAAGGGAATTCTAAAGGCCAGCCAAGCTACCATTCCTCCCTAGCCTGAGGAGAGTCTCTTCCCCAGGATCCCAGTCCACCCTACTGCGTTCCAGAGCAGTGGCAGGGAGAAGCAGCTGATCTTTGTGCCTAAGGCAGGGCAGCACCTTTGGGCCCTGCTCTCACCCCCCAGGTATTTGGGCAGCTGGACACCAAATCTCCACTCTCCATCCTCTCCCCACCTTCCTGCTGTGACACAGATTGTGCAGTGCAGGCACAGGGCTGCTCACAAAGCACCTCCCTTCATCTGTCCTGCAGAAACATCCATCAGCAAGATCCCACCACACCAACTCTCCCAGTGCCACGTGCACCCTGAAGCCACCAAAGCAAATCTCCTGTGCTCTCTGCCTGGAGATGTCAGAGATGTTCAGGAGGGTGGGGCAAGACCATGGAGTTTGTGGTTCCTTCTCCAGCTGGTCAGGCTGGCTCATTCCAGTCTCTCCACGGGGTCAGCAATGGAACAGATGCTGCACAACATCTTCAGCCCCTCACTCTGGGTTTGATCCACCACCCAGCTGAAACAGAGAAGCCTGGAAGCAGCTTCATTTAGCACTGGCTGGAGAGATTCCTTAGAAGAAGCTCCCAGGCACGTTCAGTAAAGGCTGAAAATCCAATCGTTCCACGCCTGTGGCTGCTTCTCTCCTCCACTGCTGGGGGCACCAGCCCTGGTTAAAGTGCTGGGACACCTTTGTCCAGGCCACTGCAGGCACACGGGGTGGCAGCTGCAGCCTCAGGCTCCTTGCTGGGGCCCTTCAGAACCAAGAACTCCAGCAGAATGTCCAGGAGGCAGAACACCAGGTGCCTGGAATGGAGAAAAGATGAAGCTTAGGCTGGTCAGGGCAGAGGGGGCAAAGCTCAGCACAAGGAAGGAGTGTTCCAATGCTCCTGGGGAGAGAGGAACAATATTTAGCCCCCCAGAAGAAATGTTTTCAAGGGTGGTTCAGCTTTTTGTCACCTCCCCCAAACCAGTGAGTGTTGAAGATGCTGAGCAGCACAGAAAACACAAATGCATCTTGTGTTTAACAGCATCACTGATGATACAAAAAACCTCTGATATCATCAAGTCCAATCTGTGACCGATGCCCACCTTGCCAACCAGACCAGAGCACTGAGTGCCACTTCCAGCTGTTCCCTGGACACCTCAGAAGATGGGGACTCCAACACCTTCCTAGGCAGCTCCTTCCAATGTTTAACAACCCCTTCAGTGGAGATATACCTCCTGATGCCCAGTCTGACCCTCAATTCTCTGCTGTCTATCATCAAACCTGTTTCTTCTAGACTCACAGCACTGGGAATAGACAGAACCAGCCCCTACACAGAGCTGCAGCTCCTCCCAAACCAAACTAAACCAGGATTTGTCTTACTTCCCTGACATCCACTAACTAAGCAGGCCAAACAATGTCATTAACATGACTGGCTCAATAATCTGCAGCCAGACTGAGGTCCTGGACATGCAGATGTCTCCTGATATTGCAAGTCTGGAATAACAACCTGGATGTGTTGGGTGCCAAGCTGTGGGAATTGCAGGGCAAAGCCCCAGGCACAGCTCTCAGACCCCATCAGAGGCACCAGGGTAAAGAACACAACTCCATACCTGTTGATCACAGGCTGGCTCAGCGACTCCAGCACCAGGTTCCAGCTCATCCGACACTTACTGGTCCCAAGGATTTCCTGGATCACATCTGCAAGTGTTGGAGACAAAGCTTTAGGAGCTGCATATTCCCACAGGTCAGTCTTCTCCTGGTGGGTGCTCAGTCAAAGCTTACGATGGTGCTCTGAGCCTGGGACAGGAGGGAGTGCCAGGAAAGCATTCCTGGCTGGAAGGGCATGTACTAGCAGTGCTTTTTCATTCCCAAGGGACAGTGAGGGCCCTTTACACTGCATCAAGGAGTTAAAAGTTCAGGCTGCACTCACATGGATTAGGCAGCAGCTGCTTTAATGCCAAAGGTCCCCGTGTCAACTTCAAGAGAGGGAAATCCAGTGCAGCTGGGCTCGGGATTTCAGTCCAGTGGAAAAGCCACAGGCTTTGCATGGTGACTTTCCTCACCACAGGACCCTTGGGCAGCAGGTGGGAGCAGAGCTGTCCCGAGCCCTGCCTGGGTGAGGCAGCTCAGCAGGAGCTGTGAGCACTGAATCATGGCCTGGCTACATCCGGGAATCGCCAAGACACACATCCCTTCCCTCCGAGCTGGGCTGCTTCCCAAATCCTTACACAAACTATCCAGATCTAGAAAACTCCGGGTTTTGCTTGCAGGAAACCATCAAACCTCAAGGGTCATGAAGGTTTCCCAGTGCCTTGGCACGAGCAGACTCCGTCTCTGCATTTAAGCACATTTCCAGAGATCCTGGTGCACTGGAGCATTCCCCAGCCACCCTCCCAGCCCCACGGGCAGCTGACAGGTCTCTGGGACACACTCACTGGGCAGGATCCCCATCAGGCTCTGCAGGGCTTGCTCTGCTGTTGCCTTCTTCTGCTCCTCTGTCCTGGGGGGTTTAGGCACTGCTGGTAAGACTCCTCCAGGCCAGATGGATTCCTGGAGCAACTGGAGGTACTGGACCCAGCGCTGGGTGCAGGTCAGGGTAACCATCTGCACTTCCAGCCACCTGCAGGAACAGGGAGAGAGACAAAGGTCAGGAAAAGCCTGGCTTGAGATCAAGCTGGGATATTTCCACCCATCAAGAGTCCTGGAGGGCTAAATCAGCTTCCTGGGTTTGTTAATGTGCAGTTTTCATGTCTGCACACCAAAGATTTTTGTAAGAATTAATTAGCAGAGTTTTCTGTGCACCAGGAGATGTTCCCTGTGTTACAGACAAACATGGGAAGAGCAAAGGCCATAAAAAGGCCTGTGACCCTGACAGGAACCCAAGTGAATCACTGCTCACTACAGGGAGCCCAGCTCAGGGACACCACTGGCCTGGAGCCCCCAAGTTCTCTCCAAGCATAGTCTGAGAAAGAGCTGGAGGAACTGGTGTTTAACTACAGACAACCCCCCCCAGGAAGGACTACAAAGACATGAGCCATGTTCTGGCAGCCTCTGTTCCTTTTATCAGTCCCTCTGCTACCAAGAGAGACAAGGATGTCTTTCCTGGAGAACAAAACACACTCCAAGGATGATGACCCATGAATATCCTGATGCTTCAGCCCCCTCTCCTCCTGCTGTTCATCCTGCTGTTCGTGCTTCCCTGCTGTTCAGTCCTGCTCCACCCACTGATGGCAAGCAATGAAATCCTAGAACCCCCAAACAGTTTGATTTTGGGACCTTAAAGCTCATCTCATCCCACTCTGGGCAGGGACACCTCCCACTATCCCAGGCTGCTCCAAGCCCTGCCAACCTGGCCTTGAGCACTTCCAAGGATGGGGCAGCCACAGCTGCTCTGGGCACCCTGTGGTGCCCAGGGCCTCACCACCCTCACAGGGAAGAATTTCTTTGTTCCCATCCAAAATCCAAGAGAGCTGCTGATGGTCCCTCCCACTGGGTCAGGACTGTGCCCACTTTACAGTAACCACCTGCAAACCCCAAACTCCCCGCTCCAGAAAGGGGCTCGGAGGCGGTGGCAGCTGCACTGGGTTGATGTGTCCCCAGCACCCGAGTGCTGGCCAGGGACAGTTTCTAAATCAACCACATGGACCCTCTTGCCCAGATGTGAATCACAGAATGACCAGGTTGGAAGAGACCTCCAAGATCATCAAGTCCAACCCATGGACACCTCAACCAGACCATGGCACCGAGTGCCATGTCCAGTGTTTTTAAACACCCCCAGGGATGGTGACTCCACCACCTCCCTGGGCAGACTGTTCCAGTACTTTATTATTCTTACTGTGAAGAACTTTTTCCTAATATCCAACCTTGGTGCAGCTTGAGGCTGTCCCCTCTTGTCCTGTCAGCTGCTGCTTGGTGGGAGAGACCAACCTCCACCTTACTACAATCTCCTTTCAGGGAGTAAGAAGTAGATAATTAGAGAGTGATAAGGTCACCTCTAAGTCTCCTTTTCTCCAGGCCGAACAACTTTAGTTCCCTCAGCCGTTCCTCACAGAGTTTGTGTTCCAAACCCCTCACCAACATCACTGCCCTCCTCTGGACACGCTCAAGTGAAATCACTTCCCACGTCACAGCTGTCAGTCAGAACCTGCACTGCCTGGAGCCTTTCCCCTCAGGATTAGCAGAGGCTGTGGATGAACCCATGGAGGCCACAGGACAGCTCCCTGGTTCAGCAGGACTGGGGGAGCAGCGCTGATGGTGCTTGGCCTCACTGGCAGGAGGCTCCAGAGCAAAGCTGGGAGTGCCTGCACGGCGCTGGGCTAGGGAAAAGGCTTGTGGCTGTGCCAGTACTTGAAGATTCCCAGAGGAGAGGAGTCAGGCAGCAGGGCCAGGAGAGCCGTTCCTCTTGGCAGCTGCTGTTCGTGCTTGCAATTCCGTCACCACTACGCCCCGGCAGCTCCGAGTACATCCAAGAGCCCTGCCAAGGCAAACTTTATTTAACCTGCACTCTGCCAGACTGTCTGCATTCTTCCTGGGCGAGGCACTCGGGCCAAGGGTGTCCTTCCCCACACGGCTGGGGAGTCAGGAATAGCAACAGCCAAAGGTGAGCAGGGCAAAGGAAGCAGGTTGGTATCATGCTGGGTGGTGTGAGGATCACTTTGTCGGCAGGAAATGAGGTGCAAACAGCAGATCTTGAGGGATGCACACCTAGGAAATGCCAGCTGGTAAGCAAAGGATGTTAAAAATCCTGAAAAGGTGCCTTGGTGCAGCAGTAAGGCCTGGAATGTCTCAGAGCAAGGGGCACAGGGGGTGTTCCCAGTGCTCCCAGAACTGGGAATGGGGAAGCACATCCTTCATGCTCAGCATCACCACGGAGCTGGAGTGAGGATGCTGGTACAAGATAATGCCAGAGGTGCAAACCTTCCACTTGTCCTAGAGGAGAAAATGTCACATCCCAGTCCTGCCTGGGAAAAGTCATGTTGGAAATAAAATTAGAAAGGTTTTAATCTCCAGCCATCAGCAGGTTTTAACACTCTGGATCATGGTAAAGCCTCCAGCTATTCCCAACCAAATTAAAGTGTTAAACTGTGACTTCTCTAGGGGCTAGAATTTTCATTAACATTGTTTTTCATTAACATGGCTTTTCATTAACATGTTTTCTTACACAACCTGCTTTCCTAGCTGAGAAAACATCTGACAAGCAACAGAAGTTCAGAGACTTGGGGACAGAGCTGCAAAGAGTCAACCCTGCACCAAGGGGGATCAGATTGAACATGGACTCCAAACTTGTTACAGCACAAGCCACTTTCCAGCCTTTAAAGGCTGCAGAAAGCAAAGAACAACTTTCTTTTTTCTTAGAGACCTTCCTAAAATAGCAAAAAAGTGGACAGAGAGAAAGCTGAACCTACAGAGGACAGCACATGTTTCCAGACAGCTCAAGAGCAAGCTGAGAACTGATGAATGCTGGAAGGTCCCACACAAACAACCTCCTGTTTCCAGCTCATGGATGTCCATAAAAACACCAGAATTAGGCAAAAAGGCCCCCAAGTAACACCTCTGAAAATGATCACACATGCACATACTGTGAGCAGGGGAGTGCTTACAGGTCTTGATTCCCACACTTGTACAACACTACTGAATTATTTTTTGCTTTTTCTTTTATACCCCTCTCACATATTCTTTTATATAGTTTTATGTATTCTTAGTGCTTTTAACCTACAGACTTGTAACTTTCCAGGTCTAATAACTTAGCTGAGACCCACGGAACTGTTAAACCAAGAAACTAAAGAGTCTAAAAGCCCCAGACACCAAGGGCCTCTCCAAAACATATTTTTGTAAACTAAGATAAGCCCATCCAGAGAGAAAGTTCCTCAAAATGAAAAGTTTGGTCAAACCTCTCATTAAAAAATCTTTGATAAATATGTTAATTTTGCAAAGCCTGTAAATGTGTGTATTTCAGTGTAACAGTGTACATGCATTTTCGAAGCATTCCACCTAAACAAAGTACTATACCCAAAAATCCTACAATAAATACCAAGGTAAAAACCCCTTTTCCCCAGAAGCCATGCTTTGGTTTTAATTTTAAGACCAGGGAAAGGCAACAATGGATTTTATTCCTGAGTCTGGCAGCTCACTGCCTTCTGCTTTGGGAAGGCAGGATCTGGGAATGGCTGCACACAAGCTCCTGAGGAGAGGACAACCTGCAACATTTACATGGTGCTCAGCTGGAGAAGAAGCACCCAAACCCACAGCATTTACAAAGAAAAGAGAAGGAACTCAACAGGAAAAGGGAGAAGGAAGAAGGAGAAACCAAAGCCTGTGGAAAAGGAACACAGACTAAAGCACCTCTGCTCTGGGTTTGCTCCTGCCAGTCTGTCAGTGTGTGGAGCCATTCCAAAGGCACTGGGAGAGGAGAACTGTCAGCACTGGTCCATGTGAGGAGAACAGCTGGGCTTCAAAAGACAATCTAACAACAGAGTGACCTGCCAGGAAGAGTTTTTCTCCTTCCTCTCAACCCCAGCCAAGCATCAACACCCATTTTGGGGAATCACATTCCATCCCAACACACACAGGGGCAGCACCAGCAGCCAGCTGACTGTGAGGAGCAAAGTAATTCACAGAATTACAGAATATCCTGAACTGGAAGGGACCCACAAGGAAAGTCAAGTTCAACTCCTGGCCTTGCACAGGACATCCCAAGAATCCCACCTCAACTCCCACAGCTGTAGTTGCAACTCAGGGAGAGACATTACCAACTTTATGGAAAATTCCTACCTGAGTAAACCCCAGGAAATGGCAAATTGACCTTTCCATCACACTGACTTGTTGCACCAGGATTGGGATTAACACCTCAGGAACTCCAAATATCTGCTGGTTCAAGGCTGACCTTCACCAGCAGGTCACAGATGATTTTTTGTGCTATTAAAGGCTTAAGCATCTGAGATTCATGTGCCACACTGAAAGCACACACACTGCTCCCAGGTAGAAATAAATCCACCAAGAAACATAAATAGATCTCTCTTTCTTTATTTTTGGATGGCTGATGAGTTACTATTTTCATTCTGCTATTTCATGAAGAAATTGCCTTAATAAGAAAGAAAAAATAAACCCATCAGAGAACCATCTCCTTACACTTCAGCTGAGAGCAGAAATAGATAAAGAGACCTCCTGGGCTCAGACACTCGAATGCTTTGGCAGTGCCCAATGCAAAGTCAGACTGCAAAGGCTGCTGAGGCCTGGAAGATAATCTGGAGGTGCATGACTTGCCCATGCTGTAAGGGACCTCTGTTTGAAATAGCTGCTGGTGGAGGAATGAAATGGCTGCTAAAAAAGAGCCAAATTAATGCCATGGTTTAAGCTGGACCTCCAAGGTCAGCTGAAGGGGTCCATTAGGATGAGAAGGCCCTGGGAATGAAAAACAAGGGCTGGGGCTGCATACCTTGGTCTTCCTTTGGCTCCTAGAAACAACAAGGGCTGCTAGGAGGGAGGAAAGGCCAGGAACAGGCAGATGGGCTTGGTTTTACCTGGCTGGATCCACTCACTCACGTGGACTATGCAGAGGGTTCACCTGCTGATGGAGAGAGCTCAGCTCAGCAGGTAAAGCCTGGACAGGTTGGACTTGCTTGGTCTGCACAACAAAGATGTGCTATGAATGAACAAAGAGATGGAATAATCTCCAAATTTACAACCACCTGCCACAAGTGGGTAAAGCTCTGCTCTTTTTGTCCATCAAGGTGAGGATAAGAACTGAGATCACTGCAGCCAAGGAACAGTGGAATAGTCAAATATGCTGATTGTGATTGAAATCTGAAGCAGCAGCAATTGTGATTTCCTCAGCAGCAATTGTGATTTCCTCAAACCCAGGGATTTTAAGGATTCAGACAAACACAAACTGAACACGAGGCTAGAGCTGGAAGGCAACAAAGAGGAGAAAGTTTCTCTGCTTTAGTTGTATAAATACAAAGAACTCTACAAATACATGAGCTAGCATGTCCAGCTCAGCATTGACTGCTTCCCACCCCAGAGCACAGCCTCCCTTTCCCTCAGGAATACAGTGTGGCTATCAAAAGAGCTCAAAAGAGGTCTTGGTGGGACCAAGGGAGTGAAAAGGACTGAAGAAAAATGCAACATCTGGAAAACACAAGGCATTCAAGCTGTGAAATCAAGAAAGGCTGGTGCTTAAATCACCAGACCATCCCTCCCTCACCAGTCCTTGTTCCCCAAATTCCTCTCCAAATAACACCTTGAACCACAAGATTATCCTCAACACCAGGAGCTTCAATGCTCTGACTGCAAAACATCTCTGAGGAAACCTTGTAAAACTGAAGCAGCAGCTGCAGTGGGCACAGCAAGAATTGAAAAACACAAATGGAGAGGTTTTGCCCTGAGGCTCAGCTTTCAGCACCTGCTACCTGAGCCTAAATCCACCTTCTCCACACAGCAGAAACATGTGCAGCATGCTCAGCTCAGCACCTTCAAAGCAACTTCACGCTTGTCTGGGCCATGGGTAAACCCTGGGCTGAGGAGGAAAATAGGAAAGAAAAGGAAAAAAAGAAATCTTCATAAATCAAAGAACACAAAGCATCCTGAGGCCTCTTAAACTTCTGCACAAAGTAAATTCTCCTTCTTGAAATGTTCGTCTCCTGCTGCCCTGTGAACGTTTAGAGCTGTGAACAACCCATCCTGGACCTGGCTGGGGACATCCTGGCCAGAAGGATTTTCCTACCTGCTTGACCCAGGCAGTGAGAGGTGGAGCTGGCAGAACCCCTGGGAGATGTGGGTGTGCAGGACATCTTACTGTGGGGCAGAGAGGAAGGAAAATCAATCCTCTGCAGGCAATCACTCATCCCTGCAGGGAGGAACCCACACCTTGGTGCTGGCACTTCTGTGCCATTCTCTGTGCTGCTCCCTCAAAACACTCCTGCTGCAGGAAGAAATCATGGAAACTCACAGGACTCCAATGTCTTCACCCTGCAGTGAATTAACCAAATTGCCCTGGATTTTGCTTTTCTCAGCCTAGATCTTCCTGTGATGCCTTGGGGCTCAGGGAAAGGGGGGGGAGAGGCATGTGATTAAAATAATTGTCCCCAAACCTCCTTGATTTTTCACAAAGCATCCTGGCTTTTGATAACATCTTCTTCAAGTATTTATTGAGCCAATTAAGCTCTCAGTGGTGCCCTAGGGAGAGGCCAGGCTGTCTTAGCCAGGCTCTGCTTGGAGCAATTGCTTCATTAGCCCACTTCAGAACCAAAATACATAAACCCACTATTAACCCTTCAAAAACCAGGGAAAACTAAAACCAACAGGGAGACATTACTTCCTCTCAACCCTTTTCTTCTTTGTTCTGTTTGAAATAGGAAGCTGTTGTGCTTTTTTAAATCTAGGAAGAAAGCTGGCATGTGTAACTGTTGAAACAGAATCAGAATTAAAATAATGTTGCAATTGTTATCAAAGCATGGAGTGCTGGCTTCATTCTAGTGGCTGTTTTTGGAAGAATGCTGCTTCTAGAAGAAGGGAAAAAATTTTGTTTGGGACAGAGATTCAAAGCCAGATCCAAAATTTCCAGGTGCTTGGAGACAACTGAATCAAGGCCCATTTCCAAGCTGATTTTATTTACTTTACATATACACACGAAGACACAGAGAGTCCTGAAATCACTTTTACTGACATACCACAGGCTGCAAGTCCTGCTGCTCCTCATGGCTACGACACAAACAGCCAAACCCAGAGATGAGGAGTAAGATGCCATGAGGTTGGTTCCCCTAATTCCCAACTCTGGTGTTGTTTCTAGGTTTGTTTTTTAGGCACAGATTTTTGCTGCCACATACACAGGCCTGCCAGCAGAGCCCCTGTGTGTGCAGCTGCAGAGGTGCTCACCCAACATGCCCAAATTCACTCCCCAGGTAACAAACCAGCAGAATGAGTGGATTTAGATGCTCCAGCTGCGTTGATATTGCAGTTTTGCCTGGTTGTTTCTGCCAGCAGAACTCAGAGGCACTGCCGGGGCTGGGTGGTACCTGCCAGCCAGGAAGCCAAGCAGGAGCACTGGAGACAGTGACTGGGGTCAGTGCACTGACTGGGCTGTCAGACATGGCCCCTCTGTGGCTCCAGGGCTGGCAGAACTCCCTGTCCATGGGCACTGTGCTCCCAGCACTCCCAGCCTGTGGGTGCTTGGCTGCTCGAGGTTTACTCAGGGACACTGAAGAGGGTCAGGCACCACTATTTGCTGGTGGCACTTTCCAGTCAAGGGGATCAAGGTGGCTGCCAAGGGTCTTTGTGCCGGTTCTGTTGGCACAGAGATCAAAGAAAACCGAAGAGAAAATCAGAAAAAAGCACCCAGCCAGCAGCTCTCTTAAGCTCCAGACCTCCTTGACTTACAAGTGCCCAGGACACTCGGCCTGACAGCAGCACACCACAAGAGCCCAACAGCAAGGTGACAGCATGAACGTGCAAGAACCAGCTCTCAAAAGCACGATGGCCACCTGCAATCAGTCTCAAAGCATTCCTGGCTCTCTACCCTCAGCTCACACAGACTGGAATATCACCTCCTCAAATCTCCCAGTTTTGCCAGAGGATGAGGAGACATGGACAAAGCCTTGAGGAGCACGGGAATGACCCAAAGCAAACAGCAAACCAAGCAGGGCTGAGCTCGTGGGTAAGGCAGGGGTGATTTGCATTTATTTTAACTCATGCTTCGTGGAACACGACACCATCCATGGTGCCCGAGTAGCTCCACATGCTCCTTTCAGGGCAGGCACTTCTGAGCCTGGCACGGACTCTGTGCCCCAGCCCTGCTCAGGTTCTGGGCACAGACAGCAGGGGTGTGCCGAGACCCCTTCCCTCCACTCAGCAGTTTGCGGCTATGACTTTTGGTTGTGCTGCATGGGAAGGAACCAGAAAAAGCTTACAGACCCTGATCTGCCCCTTGAATACTCCCAGGTCCATCATTGGGATGCTGGCAGTCTGCTGGGGCTCCCCTCTGGAAGAGGAAGCAGAGGCGGTGGCTGTCACCCTGGGCCTAGCACTGTCACCAGCTCTGCATGGCAAACCCCAGAGCTGTGGCCACTGTGCCACTGGGGACAACTGAGGGCAGGGTGTGGGGTCACAGCACAGCGTGGTTCTCATGTTTGCTGTGTATTTTTAACACCTCTTTGACTCACAAAGCTCTAAAAAGCACCCAGATTCTCCAAATGCTTCTTGGCTCTTGCACCGAACACCCCCAGAGCCCAGAATAGTCCCATCCATCTCCTCCCCTGTGCCAACAGGTTCCTGCTGCAGCCTCCCAAGGGAAGAGGGGATGAGCCTTTCCAGCCCGCGGGAGGGAAGCGCAGCCGGACAGAGGCGGGAGCGGGGCCGGGGCCGGGTTTGTTTACAGGCACGGCCCCAGCACGCAGAGAGGCTGCTGGAAGCCATCCTCGGCCCCAGGGTCATTCCCACTCGCAGCCCCTCCGCCCTCCCTCCCTCCGCCTCTCCTCTCAGCTCCAAAAAAGGATCGCTCCCTGTTACATAATGGGATGAGCGCACTGCGGATCCGGGCTCGCCCTTTACTCAACAATACCTTTTTCGGTCATGGAGCCTTCCTCTCCCACTGCCATTGAACTGACAGTCAGGGAGACAGATGGGGCCTGGCTCCAGCTCCCCCAGCTAAGGGAAGGGGGAAAGGAGGAGTGTGAGGGGATGCAGAGAACAGCAAAGGGAGCAGGGAGGGAGGCCCCACCAGCAGTAACAGTGTGGTCACAGCAAGCACTCGATGTCACTGCCAGCCCAAGGGAGAAGTTCTCCTGCAAGAAGGGGACTGGCTCTTGGGAGAAGCTGCACCTCATTCTTGGTGTGAGTTTTATTGGTCTGTGCCCATTTCTATCACCCTGCACCAAATGTCTCATGCCAGAGCAGAATCATCATCTTGCAGCTGCAGGAAGGCAGCAGGAGCAGCACCTACTCACCAAATGTGAGCTGGCAGAGGAGTATCCAGCAGTGCCCTCCAAAACACTGCCAGGACACCTCCTCCTCATCCCCTACCACTCACCCCAGCCACTGACAGGAACAGGGAAGGATCTCATCTCTTGAAGGGATCATGCCCACTCCTACTTAGTGACCAGCAAGGGTTGGAGACATGATGCAAATCCATCTGCTGTCCCATGTTTGTGTGCCTGTTGTCAGAGGCAGGAGCAACAATTCCTTGGATAGCAGGTGCTCCCAGAACAGTTCTGCCATTTTCCCCACCTGTAAAGGGTTCCCAGACATGGTGCCAGCCAGAATGGCAGTGCCAGGTCTGGTTGAGCAGTGATCAAGTTGTAAATATGTAAATGGAAGAGAAATGCCACCAAATCCACACTGTGTCCCTGGACAGGCAGGTCTGAGCTAGAGACTTTCTGGTCTGCTCAGGACAGCATTGACCACCTGGTCCAGGAATGAGTATGAGTCTCAGGGATGGGGTGAATGGCAGGCCAGCAGGGAAGCTTCCCATTCCCAGTTCTCCTCCGCTGAGGCAGCAGAAATGGGAGGATAACGTTCCCTGCAGCAATCCAGGTGCAATACCATCTGCATGGCAACAGGTCAGTCCCCATGGTGCAGCTCTCTCCCCTGTCCCCTGGGATTCCTGACTGTCCCAGAACAAGAGCAGAGCCAGCCTCAACATGGGGATTTCAGCACGGACACAGAGTTTGTTCAAGAGGTTGTAGTTGCACCCTGAACTGATGGGGACACCCAGAAGTCCCAGGGCTTCCCCACATCACCCCGAGGCAAAGCTCTGCCTGCAGCACGAGTGGGTCCACTCTGACCTGTTCAAGTGGAGCAGCCACAAACACATTCCTCCTCACTCTAATCCACCAGCACAGCTCATGGAGCTCCTCCATCTTCCAGACCAGGCACGTGCTGTGTGCATCCCAACTTCTCTAGTGGAAAATGCCAATGCCACGTGTGGGTGCTGCAGGCTCCCTGGGTGACCAGGACACAGCTTATTAGGAGGTGATGATGTGCCTGTTCGAGCTCTCATACCTCCGTGCTTACACACAGGGATCGGGTTGCAGCTTGTTCCCAAGAAACCAGACCCCATTCTGGAGAAGTGGGAGCAACCCCCACCTCCTGCCACCAAAGGGACAGACCAGGATGGAAGGACAGCAGTCCCTGACCTCAAAGCACTTTGGCAACCTCTGCTGAGGGCAGCTTAAGTTACCAGCTCAGTTATAATGTGCTGCCCTGCACATTCTGACGCTGGCTTTGGATCCCTGCGGGAGAAGAAAGGGCACAGGAGTGGGAAAAGCACTGCTCCAAGACTCTCCCAAGCCCAAGTCCTTCAGGAAAGGCTTTCCTTGTACTCTAAAAAACCACATCCTCAGCTAGTGATAGCCACCAACCTACACCAAAAAAAAGGAATGCTCTGTTTGTGTGTCTTGGCCTTGAGCCTTACCACCCAGAGGCACTGGCCCCAGGAAAGCTTGGCAAGTCCATCCCAGCTGGAAAGGAAGCCTGTCCCCACTCCATGTGTGGGTGCCTGCCCCAGGCACAGGCAGAGCAGAGGGGTGCAGCAGAGTGAGCAGAGACCACACTCTGAGCTGTCATTGTCAAGTCTCTGTTCCCTGGGCCTGTTTATTCTACTTCTGCACAAAGAACACGCTGAGGCCCTGGGCAGTGAGGGACCAGGAGGCCAATCCTCCCCAGAGAGCCACAGAGCTGGGCACTGCTGCCCTGCCACGAGCCAACACTCCCACCCCAGGGCTGGATCTTTCCTTTGCCTGCTACCAAGGGCCAGGAGGCTGCCTGCTAGGGCTACACCAGTGCTCCCAGGGAAAACAGCTCCCAGTGCAGATCTCCAAAGGATTTCCTCCACACACACAGCACCTGCTGCACAGAACCTTGTTGGCTGATGCACACAAAGCATTCATCTGCATTCAGGCAGCAGCTCCACTTCCCACTGTGACTCCAAAGGCAATGTCCCTCACAGAGGAGCCAGGGTGGTCACTCTGGCCTTACCTTTGAACCAGGGTCCCAAAGAGCAGGTTGAAGACCTTCTGCATGTTCTCTGTGCACAGCCAGCTCCAGTGATCCACCAGCACCAGACGAAGCACGTCCAGGGCCAGGTCAGCCAAAGCTGTCTCGGAGTCTGCCAGGAGGTAAAGGAAGCTGAAAAAGTCACCTCAGGGCAAATCTGGTGAAAAGCACCACCCAAATTCCTTCTTTTCTCCCCAGCCTGGCCCTTCATGCACACACAGATGACCTGCTGCAGCCCAGACAGTCTGGGACCCTGCCCTGCCACTCTTATTTCCACCTCATCCAGGCACACAGACTGAGAGGGAGACCCTCAGTCTCCCACTGAGGGCTGCACCAAAGGCTCAGTTGCTTCTCAGCTGAACAGCAGGATTATCAAATCCCAGTCCATGCACAGGGATGGCCACATGCCCAAAATGTGTGAGAAAGCAGGTGGTGACTGCAGGCAGGAAAAGGTGCACTGCTGAGGACTATTATCTCAGTCTTGCCCATTCCTCTCCCTTCTTCCAACAGTGTTCCAAGCTCCAGGCTCGGTTGGTGGCTGTGGTCTGCCATCGTGTGGCAGATCCCAGCCTTGGCAGGAAGGTGGATGAACCACATCTGGATAAACCAGACTGACCAGTTAAAACATGAACCCACCTATCCCTGCTGTGACAGACCTGGGACAGCAAACCTCCCTCTGATCCTCGGCAGGACGACAGAGCCTTCAGCAAAAACAGTTTCTACTTGCTAAGGAATTACTTTCATGCTGTTCAGCCCTGAGGTGTTGTGCTGAACAAGCTCATTAATGTGCCACAAAGCTGTCCCATACAGCCACTCCCAGGCCACCACCCCGACCTGAGGCTGCTGCCTCAGCTCTGTTGGCCAGGTGAGATCCTGTGCAGTGGCTTTCCCTAATTTGGCTTCTCTGTACAAACCTCTCTGCCTACAGAGACAATTTACACTCACTTTTTACTGCTGGAAATAAAGGGAAGAGGGATTCTGGACCTCACACCTCTCCTTCCCCCCTCTTCCTAAAAGCTGGACTAATTACCTCCAGGATTTCACTCAGACAAGACAGGGCACTTGGCACCTCTTGCTCAAGGCCATGCTTAAGTTACTCCTCACTGGCCTTGCCCCCCAAGACTTCCCAGTGCAGAGTCTGGAGCAGGCTGTCCAGCTTCCCCATAACCTCATACAGGGAGCACCCTCAGCAAGCTGTTCATTCCCACAGCATCCAAGCCCTCTTCCTCAGAGAGCTGCTGGCCAACCACTTCCCAGAAGCCACTCCACGAGCAGCTAGGGACATGGGTTGCCTTTTTATCCAGACGTTTGTTCCCCTCACCCTGCCAGCCCAGCCTGAAGCATCCCAGACCTGCAAGCATTTGACATCCCTGACATTCCACTTCCCTCAGAGCTCAGCTAACTTGGCCTGCTCTGTGCAGAACCCTGGCCTCCAACTCCAGTCCTGCCTCCCCAAAACCACAGGCACGTGTTCCAAGATGACAGGCAAAGCTGGCAGCACAGGCTGGGTTTCAGAACACCAGGCCTATCCTGTCACAAGCACGTGCTTTCAGTCACAGCTTGCCAAACTCGAACCACTGGAGAGAAGTTTTTGGGAAGTTCCAGCTGATACAGCTCAGCTATTCCAAGAACAAGACTGGAGAACATATTTCTGCATGTGCTCTGTTCTGAGAAGCTGTGGCAACCCTGTGCTTCAGAGAAGGGTTCTAGCATCAGAAAGGGAACATCGTTCCTTGAACTGAGATTACATTAGTGCTACTCCCATCAAATCTATCCAAACTAACCTCAAAAGGTCCTTTTACAGCATATGGACATATCAAAGCTAACTTGGAACTATCAGGAAACTGTAATTCAGCCAATTTTTAGTTTGTAAGAGCTTGATTTTAGAATGTTGCCAGTTTAAGCACCGTGTCCTTAAGAAACTTCTCTGTTAAGAAGTATTTGTGACTGAGTTGAGCACGCCAAGGTGAAGATCTGCAGTGACACAACTGAGCCAAGGCCCTGTTTGCTCCCACCAGGAACAATGCCCAGAGCAATCACCACAGGACTGCAAAACCTTATCTGCTTTCCCTTCAATAAGGATGCAACAGGGAGGAGAGCAGGTCCTGAAGACTTTACAAGCTGAACCTGCACAAGTTGGAGCTGCTGTGGTGCTGAGGGAGAGAAATGCAAGCACTGACAGAGGGGCTGAGCTCACCAGTGTCCAGATGTGCTCCCTGCTCCTGTGTGCTCAGCCCATCCACTTCTTCCTGCACAGAGATTTCCTTGGCTTCTCTGCTTCCCTCGCCTTCAGGAGCTTTGCTGGGGACTGCTTCCAGCAGCTTCTCCTGCTTCTGGATGAAGGATTCCATAGCAGCCAGCGACAGGGTGCCAGAGACCTACAAAAGGGTGTTAGTGCCACACAGCCTGGGGTCTGCAGTGCCCAGACAACCTCCCACCTCCTCGTTTGCAGCCAACAGCACAACCAGGGCTGCTTACTCTCCTTCTGCAAAGACCTGGCACGTGGCAACCAGGCTGCAGCAGCCACAACCCTCGGGTATGTTGATTATTCTCAAACAGGGCAGTGATTGGGACTGTGAGAGGATTCCAAGAGGATCTGAACTTACAGCACTGCCCTCCCTGATGGAGTACACGATCCTGTCATGAGCTTCACTCACACTCAGCACTGGAGTGATTTTACTGGATGAGAACCTCAGTCTGGACCTGAAAAGCAGAGCCATGGCACCATCAGTTTTCACTGCAAGCTGTAAGTTTTCCAGCCCCAGGCAAGACCCAGGATCTGTTACACTTGTCCACATCCAAACTAAGAAACCTGATTAGACCTGAGGTGGTTCAAAAAAGCATCTGCCTCCAGGATAACTAAAGGATGGCAGTGAAATCACACAACAAAAGCACTAAAGCAATTTTCCTCACGTAAACCTGAGCTGAATTTCCAACATTCCACAGGGAGGTGTTACAAGGAAGCTGATAGGGAGATGCAGGCAGATATCAGCAAGGTGTGAGCACTGCAGCACACACAGAGAAGTGTTCAGAAAAGCCTCTGAGATGAAACACACTCAGCAGGATTGTGAAATCTAATTATAAACACTCACAAAAAGGAGGATATGAAAGGACACTGGGATTTTTGGGACAAATTGTAAAATAGCCTGTTTATCATTAAGGAATGTCCTTTTCAGCCAAAATGGTTCCAAACTTGTACTTTTTTAGTTTGTCTTTTTGTCCAAAGCAGCTTTTTCCAGCAAAACATCATTTTTTGGGAAGAAAAAGCCATATTTGTGCAGAAATTGTCCCTTCTTCAGTGAGGGAAGAATCGCTGATGAGCACAATGAGACTCAGCACTACCACCAGCACCAGCATTTGGTGAGGAACACACACAGAACAATCTTAAATATTACTCATCAACAGCTATTTAAATGCTTTTTGGGCAAGGCCAGTGTGGAACACAGGGGAGAGGCAGGAGGGAACTTTCAGGTGGATAATTTACAGCTGTATTTTGCAATCACTCCCTGCATCTGTAAGCAATGCACATGTTGAAGGTTAAGAAGCAATTCCCCAGGAGCACCAGCGTCTCTGCTGACAAATGGCAGCACCTCAGAGCTCCCTGAGGAAGCAAATCCACCTTCTGTGGAAACCTGAGCATTCCTGGGAAACCCTTTAGATAAACTGGACCTCAAACAGTTGTGTTCAGCAAGGGAAGGAGAAAGTATTTCAGATAGGGTATGACAGAATTTACCACCCAACACATAAAGCACCAAGTCAGTTCTTGCCCACGATGGGCTCAGTTTATGCATTAATTCCTTGTTCTGCAAAGCTGAGGGAGCCCTTACTTGGTTGCCTTCTTCCCATCTGTCTGGGATTTCCCATCCACTTCCGACTCACTCAGATCCTCCGTGGGGCTCTGGGGCTCTGACCTGGGGAACGCTGTCTTCAAGGTGTCCACGATGGCATTGACAACGATCTGCAAAGGCAGCACTGCCTTTCATTACTGCATTGATCCTTATTACTTAAATACATTGGGAGTTTTAAGACTTGCACTGTAGTTTCTATTAAAGAGGTTCTTTAAGACAAGCTCTGTAGGTTTATGTGTTTCTGGGCAAGCTGAGCCCAGCTACAAAGGAAGGATTTTGGCTCCTAGGAGACACTGAGGCCTAGGAAGCATCTCCAGAGGCAGCTGGAAGGGGCTCAGGTAAGCAGCTTCCCAATTTCCCCACCTTGTCTATCCTGGACACAACGAAGGGCTTCTTGACGAAGGCGATCCTGGCATCAGTGTTGAGGGCGAGGAACTCCTGCACCTCCTCACTGTTTGCAATCTCAGGGACTGCACACAATTGCTGCAAGGACAGATAGAGATTTACATCATTCTGGAGCCAAGCTTCCAACCTGATCACACAGCATGGAAGAGACATGGTGTGCCCCACTGCCTGCACAAAGCTGTCCTGAGCTCTGCTTTTAGCTCACAGGGGCACACAAATATCTCACCTTCAGGAAAGATTCCAGCAGACTTTTCCTGGCTTCCACTTTATCACTGTCCATGTTTCCAAATGGGAGATCAGGGAACAGTTTCTTTGGTCCTTTAATGTCTACAAAGGAAACAAATCCATTGGCAAGCTTGAGAAAACTGCAAAGTTATATTAAACTTAATTTAGAAGATTTTAAAATCTTACAATTTAAAAACTTTTAAGATTAAAAATTAAAATTTTAAAATCTTAAAATCTAAATGCAGATTTTAGTCTTTATTAAAACCTTAATGCTCTAGTGACCAAGGCTATCCCCACACACTGCCCAAGGTAATACACAGACATCAGTGCTTCTATTCACTGTTATGGTACAACATTACAATGCCAGGTGCTGTGGAATGGGAAGAGAAATGTTTTGAAACACTGGAATTTGCTTCCAGAAGAGATAAACCCCTCCTCTAGCCAGCACTGCACAGAATGGAGGATGTGAGCAGGAGACACAGCCCAGCACCCAGAATTGCACAAGCAGGGTGGGGAAACCCTCAGAGCAGAGGAACAGGGAATGGGACAAGAGGGAGAAGGATTTCCTCAGAGAGCTACTGCAGGCACTGACTTTTCAGGAGCTTGCGGAGCTCTGGCTTCTCCTCCAGCCTGGTCTGGAGGTTGAGGAACTCCCGGTAGCGGCGGTTCACGGTGTGATAGGCCACCTGCTGGAGGCTGCCCGCCGCCTCGCTCTCCAGGGCTGTCTCATACTGAGGAGGGAGGCAAAGGCACAATCCTTACACATCCTAAAACAATCCCGGTCCCTGTGGGCTCCCCCAACACCCAAGGTCCCACCCAGTAACTCCTCAAGTCAACCCTTCCCTGAATCCACCATGACACAATATAAAACATTCAACCACCCCCCCCAGGACCCTACAGGAATCTGTATGCCACTACCAAACAGCCACAGTGCCTGGCATTCCCCCAGACAAAATTCATTGTGGAGACACACACAGAGCAAGTGCTCAGCTCCAGACACAAGCCCGGGCAGTGGCAGGGATCTGGGGAGGGGGAGACAGCCAGGGGAGCCCTTACCTTGACGGTGTACAGGGTGTAGGGGTGGAAGCCGGTGCCGCTGTGCTCCCGGGCGGTGATGGTGCCGGTGATGCGCAGGTTCTGGATGACCACCGGCCCGTCAGGGCTGCTCAGCGGCTCGAAGCTGAAGGTGCTCATGGAAGCTGTCGGGGAGGATGAGAGCAGGGGCAGGCTCTGCCCAGGCTCTGGGGGAAACTGTGGTGGGCCCTCTGCTGCGCTCAGATCTCTCCCCAGGCTGGAGGGTCTCTGTGAGGAGAACCTCCTGGGAACTGCTGGGCTTTCCTCCTCCTTCTCAACTGCTGGCTCGATCTGGATGTCAGGGCAGGAGCTCAAAGCAGAGGTGGGAAGCAGGCCACCATCCGAGCTGGGGCCAGGGCCCTGCTCCACGTCCCCTGTGCCATCCTCTGAGGCAGCTGGTCCCTCTGGCACAGAGGGGTCCTGGGGGGGCTCGTCAAGGATCTCCCCAGCAGGGGAAGGTGCCAGCAGCTCCACGTCTTGGCCCACATCGGGTGCGGGGGATTCCAGCTCCAAACCCTCACAGGGGAAGAGGGATCCCAGGGCTCGGGGGCGGAGGAAGGGTTCCTCTGCATGGCATGACCTGCTCACCTCCTCTCCCTCCTCTCCAGCAGCCCCTGCCTCTCTCCTGAGCCCCTCCGCAGCCCTCGGGGATGGGGGCAGCCCAGCAGGAGCTACATCCGCCTGCACCGGGACAGGCAAGGAATCTGGCACCGGGGGTGCAGGGTGGGGCTTCCCACCCCGGGGCTTCTTGGAGAACGCCCCAATGAGCAGCAGGTTGATCCAGTCGGGATCAGACATCTTCTTGATGGCCGGCAGCAGCACGTTGCAGGCCACCAGCTCCACCACCACGAACCGTCCCGTCCGCGTCTCCAGGTGCGGCCAGGGCACCAGCGCCCGCAGCAGCGTGTCCACAGCGGCCCGGGCACAGCCCACCTCGGCCGCGGGGCTCAGCAG
>VZTN01009000.1:117371-179899 GCA_013400515.1 Erpornis zantholeuca | reverse complement strand
GCGGGGTGGGCACGGGGAGCCGTCACGGCCGGGATGGGTGGGCAGGGGGTTCCACAGCTCAGCACCTCACCGGGGCCGAGGGCTCGTCAGGGCCCCCCGGACCGGGCTGCTTGAGTGGGGGTCGGGGGCTCAAGCACCCCGAAACCGCACCGGGGCTCACAGAGCCCGGCAGACCGGGACCCCTGGCTGGCTTCTGGGGCACAGCCTCCAAGGTCCCACACCGGGGCTCGTAAAGGACCCCCAGGCCGGGCTCCTCATCAGCGATTGAGAGCGGTCATAGCTCCCCCAGACCGGGTCCCTCACCGAGAGCTGGGGCTTGGCACAGCTCAGCTCCTTACCGGGCACCGGGACGTACGGACGGTGCTCCGCACCGGGGAGAGGCACGGATTTCCCCAAGCCCAGTCCCTCACCGGGCACTGGGGCTCACAGAGCCCAGCACACGGGAACCCTTGCTGGAGTCTGCACCGAACCCTCCGCTCCGGGGCCGCCGGGCCCGACTCACCGCCCGGGCTCTCCGCCGCACCGCCCGCCACTTCCGCCCGCACTTCCGCTTCCGGTCTTACCCCCTACAGCGGCCCCTAGCGGGCCGGAGGTCTCACGGGCGTTCTAACTCAATTTAAGCTCTAAAAACTTTAAAAATAATATTAATAAAAAAATATTAAATTTCGCGGCCGTGCGAAACAAGCCTTAACCTCCCTCATCTTTTATTTTATATGCGTTAAGAAAAGTACGCAAGCATAATTTTATATTTATAGATTTTTAAAGTGATAAATACTCTGCTTATTCGTATGAATGCAAAACAAAATTAAGTTTATAATTCAGGTATTAAAACTAGGCAAAACTTGCGAGTTTCTGCTATTCAAAGTAAAAAAGAAGCTGTGTCGTTGATGCGAATAAGGCAACTCTGCTGCGTTGCAGGTGCGCAGCGCCCTGGGACACACCTGAGCCTCGGTACCTCATTAAGGAACAATCAGAAAGAGAGCCCTGATTGGTGGGATTGGATTGGGGTAATTACTTCCAGCTGGTAATTAATGGGGTGATGGTGCTCAGCTGTGCTGGGGAGCAGCAGCTCCGTGCTGGGTCTCTGGGAGCTCCTGGGCGCAGTGTTGGGGTTGTTCCCGGAGGAATTCGGACTTAAGTGTTTTGTGGGTGCTCAAAAATACGCTTGGATTTTCTCCTGGGGTGGCTAAGGAGGTGTGGACCCTCTGGAGAGCCCAGCTTTTCTCTGGGAGAGGGTCCCGGGAGTTGCTCGTGGAGCTGCGGGGGATACTCCACTGAGCAGCCAACGCGGGACGGCAGCGCGAGGAGATATCGCTGCGAAAAAGTAAGAGAAATTTAAAAAAAACTCATTTAAAACCACTTTGGGGAGCTTGAGGGGGGGGTCCGCACTGCCACCAGAGTCGTGGTGGCATCCAGGTGTTGGGAGGGTTTTGGGTATAAGCGTCGCTGTAAGATTTGTTTGTTCTTGGTGATATTTGTGTTCGGTGCTGAGGAAACTCCCCAGCCGCGACATCCAACACTTAGTGCTTGCTGCTCCTCCGTGTGTGCTTGTGGCTCCTTGGGTTGGCTTCAAGTGCCAAAGAATAAACTCCAAGGGGGAGTAAAGGTTACTCCTGCCTGTGGCCGCGGGTGTTGGGTGGGGTTTGGTTCCCTGGGATGGGAATCGCGAAGTGGAATTGTTCATTTTTAGCGAAGAATTTGGTAAGACTGTAGAAGTTGCCCCAAATCTGTCAGTTCTTTGTGCGAGTGTCTTTTAGCTGTGTATTTGTACTGCAGGAAGATAAAGCACCAAAAGAACACTGCCTTTAATAAAAAGCTTATTTTTGAATCAAAATCTTTCTGCTTGAATTAGAGTTTTCATGGGGTTTTTTTTGTTTAAGGGGTGGTGTTTTCAGACTTTGAAATGGGCTCTTTGCCGCCTCCATGCTGCAGGAAGTAGCAGGGTGATGCTGCAGTGGTGCATCCCTGCCCATCCAGGGGTGCTTGTGCTGCACCCCTCATGCTCTGGGTGCTCCCACCCCTCTTCCCTGAGTCCTCCTGGAAATTCTTTTGTTAAACAAGCTCCGGTACCCTGCCTCAGGTGGGTGTCAATAAACGCTGAAGCAGCTGTGATTATGTTTTAGAAAGAAAATGCAGCTTGTGAGCGGCTGCTGTGTGCTACAAAATGCACTAAGGCAGAGCTTGAATTTTGGGGGTTAACAAAGCTGAGCAGCTGAGTCGGGCTTATCCTTAAAAAGGAGATTTACAACCCCCTCCTCTGCCGGATCTCCCCACGCAGGGCACTCTGCAGATAAAACCTCGTGCCTCAGTTTGCCCTTTACCTCCAGCCCTTCCCTGCTGTTTCCTTTCCTCCTCCAAGGGAGATTTGGGACTGCCGCAAGTTTGGGATGAGCGGAGCAGCCTCGCCTGGGTATCAGGATCGCAGAGCTGGGGGATGCTGAGCTGCCGGAGTGTTGCCAATGCTTTTTCCTCACAATTCCCGAGGTGACAAACGTCCCTCGTCCCCCGCTGGCTTTTTTACTGCGGGTGGGAGAGGTCCTTGGGTGTGGGCAATGCAAAAGGTGAGAAGGCTTACAGGTGGAGTGAGAAAAACAGGTTTCAGAAATAAAGCGAAGATTTTAGGTTCAGCTGCAGCTGCAAAAGCCTGAATGTAGAAAAAAATTACAATTATCCAGTAAACGAGGACATCGAACAAGGGTTAGTGTTTCTAGGTTTAGCTCAGAGAAGTCTTGAAGCTGCAGAAAATGTGCTTACCAAGATAGTTGAGTTTTAAGCTTAATAATGGAATATTGTTCATTGTTATTTTAAGGTATGCGAGGGAGCGTTGTTTGTGGCAGGTGTACTTGTGCTTTCCACTGGTTAGTTAAAGCAGTTCTCTGTAAACTTTAGCAGCATTGCCATTGGCTAAAAAATTTCTAAGGATGCTCTGTAACAAAGAGATTTTGAGCTGTTGGTCCAGGCGTGAGCTGTGTACCATCTCCTGTGTAAATGAGGCTGATGCCTGAAATGAAATAATAAAATCTCCTGGAGCCCTGAGCCCCTGTCCTGTTTGCAGCCCACACGAACACTCGGGCAGGTTCTAACCCTTCCTGCCGTGCAGGACCCGCTGGGAGCTGTTGTTCCCGGCTTGGGCTGGGGAGCGAGGCCAATTAAGAGTTTAATTTATAACAGGTGCAGCCCAGGAACGCGACAGCTTATAATTAATGGAGAAATGCAGGGCAGAGAGGCTCGGGAGGGGAGATGCTCTGATAACCCTCGGGTGTGTGAGCTCTCCCCAGCCCCTGGTGCTCGGGGCTGAAACACTTACCTGAGGTGCTTTGCCTTCCTCAAGCACCTGCCTTCATTCAGGTCACGAGCACAGGGCGGGGACAGAGAGGAATTTGGGGTTTCTTAAATGTTGATGCCCGGTTTGGTTGGATTCGTGCTTCGCTTGCCCGGCCGCCCTCGGGAAGGGCTGCAAAGCTGCTTTGGGGGAGTTTTAAGGGGATGGATAAACATTTCTGCCGGAAACAATGAACTGGCTTGAGCGTGCCGTCACCCAGAGCTCCTCCCAAGGAGGAAGAATTTCTGCGATTCCTTGTTTTGACAACAATTTTCTCTGTGGGGAGTGACTTTAAGAGCAGTTTCTCTTCCTGCCATGGGGGTGGTGTGCCGAGGTGCTGCTGAAGCAGGCAGCTTCATCCCAGAGCTCCTCTGCACCCTTTTCCCCCTCAGAAAAAGCAGGAGCAGCTTGATTAGGTGGATGGGGAAAGTGGGGCAATATAAATCCTCTCCCTGCTCATTTTCTGTAGTGGAATTGGGGCTGCTGTCCATGCTGCTCTGCTGGTTGGAGGCTGAGCCTCTCCTGAGCCCAGCTGGGTCTGCCTGAACACCTGCAAATACGTGGGCTGGTTATTTAAAATAAGAACCGGCAGGTTGAGTGTGGAAGGCTGACACCAGAATTTTCTGTGCAGTTAAGAGGGGCATGTGAAACTTTTGGGATGATTTTCTCAGCTTGAGCTCTGACTGGAGCTCCACAGCACCTCCAGCACAGCCCTGGAGAGTTGTTTGTAAAGTCCTTTAGGTGCCTACATCAAAGACAACTTTATTGCAGAGCTTTCCTGTAGCTGCATCCCTCCTTGCCCAGGTGTTAAAGCAGACTAGCTCCTTGTATTTGGTTCTGTGGGTGTTTTCCTTGCTTCATGCCTCCTTGGGAGGCAGAGTTATTGACAGAGACAGCCTGTACAGTGTCTGGAACAAAAAGACCATGATGGGACTCCATTTGCCATGAAGATGTTGTAATTTGGTTGGTTCTCTGCCTCCTAAGTGAGCCTTAAACGGACAAGGAACTGTGTTGTTGTGTTTTTTGCCGTGCTCTGGCAGTTTTGAGCTTAGCTTTGTGTTTCCTGCCCTGTGAAGTTGATTTTGAAGGGGCTCTTGGGCTCTGGAAGCTGTTCTTCCCACAAGTACCTTGAATCTGGGAGTCTTTTTGCAAGGGTGGATAGCTCTGATCTGCCATGGATTTGATAGTGCAGCTCTGTCTGCCAGGGAAGGGAGAATGAGGGTTCTGGTGAGGTGGGGACTGCTCTCTTCTCCCAGGGAACAAGTCACAGCACAAGAGAAAATGGCCTGGAGCTGTGCCAGGGAGGTTTAGGTTGGATATTAGGGAGAATTTATTCACTGGAAGGGTGGGGACAGGCTTCCCAGGGCAGTGGTGGTGTCCCAGTCCCTGGAGGGATTGGAAAGCTGTGCAGTTGTGGCACTTGGGAACAAGGATTAGTGGTGACCTTGGCAGTGCTGGGTTCAAGGATGGGACTGGGTGAAGTTAGGGAGCTTTTCCAACCCAAATGATCCCAGGAGTTTGCTATGGCAATCCATTAGAGCAAGAAGTGGAGTCTCTTCAGAGGCAGCCCTGACCCTGGGAGGATGCTGGGTTATCATCCAGTGTTTGGGATCAGCCATGTGTCAGAGAACTGGGAAAGGATGAGTGGTCCTTGTGCTTCCCAGGTTCGTGTGCCCCACTTTGAGGATCCCTGGTGTCCCAGGGTTTGAGCCTGGGTCATCACTGCACCCAAGCTCATCAGCTGCACCAGGGCTGGGAATGCTTGCAGACACAGACCCCACAGGGATCCCCCTCCGTCACAGCCTGAATCACACAGGGTCCCTTACACCCTCCACACGCTCTGTGCCCTTCTGGGATGCACCATCAACTTGGGTTGATTAACGTACTCCAGACTCATAAATCGAAGGAAGTGGATTTGGGGAAGAACTTTCCTGCCTCCAGTAAAACTTGCCTTTAAATTATTTAACGAGCTGCTTAAGCGACTCAGCCATTTTGCATGGAATTTGTCAAGGCTCCATGGGCTCAGCCCAGCGCAATGTGACAGCCATACTTTTGTTATGAGCAGCGTATTAATCTTGGAATAGTGCTATTTGTTTTCCTCTCTTGCTTTTATGGGGCTTAAAAGCATGTATCTTCTCCTGAAAATCAATAACTAAAGCTATGAATAATAAAAAACACTGCAGCGAATGGCTCGTAGAGATCCTACGGATGGAAGTTGCAGCAGTAATGACTCTGTTTGCTATCCATTAAGTATGTGAACTCAGAAGAATTATGCAGATTATAATAGCTGTATCAACATAAGTATGTTTTGCTGATAGACTTTCCTGATTGGATCCACGGGATATAAGCCTGCTAATCCCTTGTGCGGAGGACCTGATTATATTAGAGTGCTCTGCAGATTTGCAGATAGGAAGTTAAGGAACAATTAAAAGCAAAAAAAATGCTGGCTGTTGTGTGGGGTTTCTCAAAAACGCTGGGTTTTGGTTTATTTGTGAAGCAAATGTGGGGTTTTTGTGTCTTTGGTGGAAGCCAAGAGCCCAACTGCAAGCCCTGGTGTAAGTGTGGATGATTTATTTACAATAAGTGTACTGAGCCTTAAATGTCGAGGCTTGAGCAGAGATTTGGGGGCTGGGAGGGGACCTCACCCAGTGCCCACCAGTGCTGGTGCTCAGCCAAGTGCCCAACTCCTGACTGCACGTGGGTGTTGGGTGCTTCCATGGGCCCCTCCTCACCTTCAGCTTCCCAGTGATGAGGCTGCAGCTCCTATTGGAACTGCAATGGGGAAGGGAAAAAAAGAAATCCCAGCCTGTAATTAAAATAATCAGCTTGCTGTGCACTCGGCACAAGGTTAAACGTCACTGCAGTTCCGTGGGTAAAATTCTGCATGTAGGATCTGCTTATTAATATCACCTTGTTAATGTAGTGTGTCACCTCAGGAGGTGACAGCGTGCTCTCAGGAGGTGACAGTGTGCTCTCAGAAGTGACAACATGCTCCACAAAATCTGCTTCCTTCTTTTTTCACAGTGCTCCTGATCTCTTAAAGCCAGGCAAGCTGAGGCTGTGCCCCAGGGAAGTGAGGGATCCTCCTCCTCTGGCTGGACTTTCACTAGGGAGGTGCCTCCAGTGCTGTGTCCAGGTCTGGCCCCTAACTGAGGGGTGGGAGTGTGTCCAGGGATGGGAACGGAGCTGAGAAAGGGTTGGGAGACTCAGTTCTGTCTCTGAGAAGAGGCTAGGCAGGCTCAGCCTGCAGAAAATGGGGCTGGGGGGGACCTCCTCACTGTCTACAACTCCTTGACAGGAGGGGGCAGCCAGGTGGGAGTCAGGCTCTGCTCCCAGGGAACAGGGACAGGACAAGGGGAAACTCCTCAAGTTGCACCAGGAGAAGTTTAGGTTGGATGTTAGGAGGAATTTCTTCATGGAAAGGGTGGTCAGGGGCTGCCCAGGGAGGTGTTGGAATCTCCATCCCTGGAGGTGTCCAAGGAACACCTGAATGTGGCACTCGGTGCTCTGGGCTGGTGACAAGGCAGGGATTGGTCACAGCTTGGACTCTGTGGTCTGGGAGAGCTTTTCCCACCTCAGTGATTCTGTGGAGATGTGTGGCTCTGATCTAACACCTGAAGCAGCCAAGCCATCCCTGTTCCCTGTGGGATGGGTGGAAATCCCTCACTCGTGCTGAGCCTCCTTGGCCCTGGCACTCCTCGTGCTGCCGTGGGCTGCTCGGTCCTGAGCTCCTGGTGCCCCATGGACACCTTGGCTCCCCTCTGCCTTTTGCATCAGTGTCTGGAGAGGCTTTGGCAGCTGCAGGAACGAGTGGAAAAGACAAAAAAGAGACAGAATACAAAACTGAAATATGCTTTTTTTTTTTTTCGAGTCACAAAAGCACCTTTCCACCACAACACCTTCCACCATCTCTGCTCCAGCGCTGAGGGAGGAGGGGCAGAATCACAGCTCGGCAGAGTTTTGGGGATTGCAGTGGAAACTTGTGCTCTGTGAACTGGATGTGTCTGGGACAGGGTTTGCTGTGAAACTCCTTTGGTTTTGGGGGGAAATCAGCCATGGGGTGGGTGTTCTCAGCTGTCTTTCAGTGTGGGGGAGGTTTGCAGCTGGCAGTGCTACCTGGAGTGGACCTTCTGTCCTTGCTTCTGTCTCTTGGACCCCACTCAGCTCAAATTTTGCCTCAAGTATGGCCAAAATAAGGACATTTATAGCTGGATGGTGCTTCAGGATCCACAGGACCATCATTTATAGCTTGAGTTCCATCTGGGATGTGCATGCACTTGATCCTGGTGGGGGAACACCAGTGAAGGGAGCTGTGTCTGTATTACAACATCAGCCACAGGGCTGCCCTCATCTTCCCCGTTCAGCAAAAGCTGTAAGAGCGATGCCGTGGGCTGGGTTAGGTGAGGAATCCATGACCACCACTGGTTATTTTGTGGCTGGGGAACCCATTCTCCTTTCTGCCACCACGGTGTTGCCTCATGCAGCAGCCTACCCTAGCCCAACCAGCACCTCATTAGCAAATAAAATCGTTATTTTCGGGCTAACGCCGCGAGTTAATGTGATGTGAGCGCCACGAAACCCCAAACGTGCTGCGTGCAGAGCGGGGCGAGAGCAGTGATGAATGTCATGCAAAACTCCGAGGCACTAATTGAAGGTGGTTTCAACAGAATATTCAATTAATGCTCTCTGCGTCTCAGACAGTCTGGAAAAGGCACTGTTTTCTCCCGAGGATCTGTGTTACTGTGCAACAAACAGATGAAAATGAACCATTTTACGGCCTTCTAATTGAAAGTCGATGCACTGGTTTTATTAAAATTTTCATGGTGGGGGGAGCTGGAAGCCCCAAGGGCCCAGTAAGGGATGAATAAGCTCCCTCTGTTCTGCTGCCTCGCATCCAGCCTTGGGCAGAAGCTACTGAAAATAAATTCCAGAGGTATCCCTGGTGGGATCTGCAACCTCTCGTGTGCATGGATCCATTTTCTGTGGATCCTGGGAAACGTGGCTTTGTGGGGAATGGTGGGTAAGGAGAAGGAAATGTAATTTTTTTTTTTAGGTAAAAAATGAGGTTACTTCTAGCTTTGAGTGTTTTTCCCTCTTTCATGGTGGCACACATTGAGGGGCTGAAGCTCATTGGAAGGAGTGTGGAGCAGAAGGAGCTTCTCTCTTCTTCCCTATCATTTCTCCAGGGCAGACTGTCCTTTAGGGAAATGATATAATTAAATGGGGAATAAAATAATTAAAGGAACATTTTTCTGTTTTGTTTTTTTCCTCTTGTCATCCTGCTCCTCTGCATTTCCCAGCCAGTGTCTGGCTGCCTGGGTAGCTGCAACTCATCCTAGCCTGCCTGAGGAGCCATGGAAGCTCTTGAGGACATGACTGGGAGTGATTTGTTTCCTACTTCCATCATTTTAGCAGCTCCTCTCTTGCCTGATCTATCAATTTCCTAAGGTTATTGGCAGGGATTTGCTATATATTTTAGGCAAAATGCCTGGACCTGTGTGGTTGGAACTTCTGGGTGCTGGGAAGCAGCAAAAGGAAGGTGTTTTCCACGCAGCTCCTACAAACCTGTGTTTGATGGATGGAAGCTGTTATCTGAGCCACTCCATGGGGCTTCGTCTGACTATTAATTTATATTCTTGCCCCCAATGATGATTTAGCTATTTTAAAGCCTTATTTATGATGAGTTCCTATCCCCATTTTGTCATGGTGATGTTGTTGTGACAATGGGAATTTACAGCTCTTCCCGACAGGAGCCTGTAAACCAACCAGCTGGATATTTTCTGTATTCCTACAGGCCTAATTTGTAACATAAAGCACTTAATAATTGTTATTAATGAACCTGCTGTGGTCAGTCTATAGACCCAGCTGGAAATCACATCTGCCATCAGATTTGCAGCAAACTCTTGGAGTCGAGGGAGGGGTGAGCAGCCAACGTGGTGCCCGAGGATCAGCAGGAGCCCTGCTTGGCCTTAGGTTTTTTTTGGGAGAATCATGGAAATTTTAAAATCTGAATGGCTGCTGGGTGAGGTAGGAGGATCTTAATAATGAGGATTAAAACTCCAAGTGCTGGTTCCTTAGGGACAGGGTTGCTGGGACAATTAAATCCGTGCTGATAAACAATTGCTGGGGACTTCATGAAACATCCTTAGGGATTTTCAGACCCATTCCTCATTTGAACGGAAAGCAGCCAAGATTTTTTACAGCCAGTCAGGGATTTCTGACTGGTTCCAGTCTTGGATATCCAAGCTGGGATGGAAAGATAACAGATGCTTCTCATTTATCCCCATCTCTGCCCCTCGGTTGTGTGTGACCTTGAGAAAGGTGTTTAATCTTCATTCCTGGCTGCAGTGAGGTGATGTTGTGTTCCTCTGGGTTATGGCCAAACTGGTGTAAGGAATACAGGCAGCACAAGCTCTGCTGGTAATGTCTTTGATTACACCTTGATGCCTTAAATGGCTCCCTGGAAACAGAGAGCAGGCAGGAATAAAGGAATCAAGGAGGGATTGATTGGAAAGGCCTTCAGAGGTACACTCTGGGCTCCAGAGGCTCCTGCCTCAGTGCATCCCAACATGGACAAGGACAGCTCCCGAGTTCTTCCCACTTGGATCTCAGCATCAATTCCCCAAGCAGAAGCCAGGCAAGGATGGAATTTGCCCAAGCTTGCCCCCCTCTTGCCAAGATTGTGGTTTGCAGTTCTTGTTCTGAGTGTCCTTGGAGAGCAAGTTAGAGGTTTTTTTATGTCTATCTTAGCATAAGAGAACAGCACTTAATGAGCTACAGGAAACTTCAGAGTCACACTGAGCAGTACAGGATTTGAAAAATAGAAAAGTTAAAACCTAAGGCATCAACCTTGCACATCTCGTTCCTGTTAGTCCCTCCTGTTTCAGGATATTCGCTGAGTGAGGATAACAGGCTCAGCTCTGAGTGGAAGCATCTTCATTACCAACAGCAAATTAAAATGTTGTTTGGAAGTGTACAGATGCTTTCGAGCGATGATGTCAGTAATTAGATGACTTCACAGGATTTAATCATCTGAGCATCCCCCAGCCAAGCCCTCCTTTCCCAATCCACATCCCCGTGCCTGGACCACCGTGCTGGAGACAAGGCAATCCTTTGAAGTATCACGAGCAGATCTTCTCGAGGAGGATATTTTGCATAATTGTTTTCTGACAAGGCCTAAAATACTGTTTAGAGCTACGGGGCTGAGTGTTAATTTATGCCCGTTCTCCTCGGTGTAACTTCGTTCCATGGGATGTTATTTATGGCTCTGGCTCAGATCTATTGTGTGTTGGAGAGCGCCAGGATAATGGAGATGTATCGCTCGTTGTGGCAAGGAGCTATAAAAGAAATGGGTAGATGCTTCTCTGCAGTTATGGACTTAATTTTTTAATGTGAACTATGGTAGGGATGGAGAGTGATGTGAGCTGACAGTCAATAGGAAGCAGGGTGGTGATGCCTTAGGTTTTAACTTTTCTATTTTTCAAATCCTGTACTGCTAGTGTGACTCTGAAGTTTTCTGTAGCTTGTTAAGTGCTGTTCCCTTATGCTAAGATAGACATAACAAAACCTCTAACTTGCTCTCCAAAAACACTCAGAGCAAGAACTGCAAACCTTCATCTTGGGGAGAAGAGAGCAGGCTTGGGGGAAATCACTTCATTGGCTGAGTTCTGGTTGGTGAATTTATGTTGATATAAAAGTGTGAAGCACTTGTGAGCTGTCATTGTCCATTTTGAGATTCCACTGAGGCAGGAGCCTCTGGAGCCCAAGGTGTGCACCTGAAAGCCTTTTAAATAAATACCACCTTTTCTCCTTTATTCCTGCCTAGTCTCTGTTTCTAGGGAGCCATTTAAGACATCAGTGGCAGAGGGCTTTTCTTTTTTATTTTTTGGGAGGAATAACTTGCTTCTTGGAGATGCTTTGGAGCCTCCTCCCTTCTTACCAGCATTTGAAGTGATTTGAAATCGAAATAGCAGGTATTGACGTGTCGCTGCTTTGTTTCTCTTTAATTAAATGTGAGAATTATACTTAAGCTTAAATCATATGAAAATTTAATCCTGTATATTTAATATGATAAAACAGCCTGGAAGAGGTGAATAAATGGTGTTTTGCTGTCATCAATTTGATGCTTCTTGACTACTTCAAGCACTTCCACTTGATGGAAAGGGTGACTCTATCCTCATCCAATTCTGAAATATGCCTGAAATGCATTTTTATGCCCTTCCACCAGTGAAATTCTGTCTTCAGCTGCGAGTTTTGGTGATGGTGGCTTTGATTTGAATGGAAGTGAAAAGCTGTGTTTCCTCACTCCTTTAAAACATTACAGGCAGGAACATATCTCGGGTTCGCGTTGCCTTATTTATGTCTTTGTTGCAAAAGCACAACAGGGAAACAATTGAGGGAAAACAAGACTGAGGTTAAAGTTGTTTTGAAACAATGCAAATACCGGATTTGAGGAGTATCAAAGCAGGATGATTCAAAGTCGTCAGATGTGATTTTTATTTTTTTTTTTCCACCCTCTTCTGTGAAACGAAATTTCTGCAGAAAAAGACCTTACTCCGCAAAGCGCTTCTCTTCCAGCAAACCTCATTTCTCTGATGGAAAGTGGTTCCATCCCAGCTTTTTCCAGTCAAACTTGCAACCTATCCTTCCCTGGGCCAGATTTATTCCTTTGCTCAACATGTTTCCTCGTAATCGAGACATCCCCAAGGCTCTGGGAAAGGAATCAAAACAGCTCCGGGTACTTCAAAGGGTGGGAGTCGCTCTAGTGTGTCGTGTTAGATGTCCTGCGACAACTAATCCAGCGTGTGGTGTGACCCCTCCCCAGGTGTCCCTGCCTCTCTCAAAGACCTTGAAAAGAGCCCTGATAGACTGAACTCAACTCCTGCTTATGCTTCTGTCCCTGTGAAAATGCAGGGAGTGGGGTATGACAGAGGCACGGGGCGGATGAGATGAGGAACGAGGGGAAAGCAGGAAACACGCACGGGCAGGGAAGGTGTGAGCGAGAGGGAGAGAGTAAAGGCTTTACTGTGAGAGGTGAAAGCCAATATGAAACAATCAGGCTGGACATGAAGCCAAGAGTTTACCCAGAGTCCTGCCGCAGTAAATCACGGCTGAGCTCCTGCTGATGGGAGCAGAGGGAGCTCAGCATGGGGAGCGCAGAGCTTTGCGTGAGCAGGAAGGTGGAGGGGGAGGCTGTGTGGGCTGAATATGTGTGAAACACTTTTCTCCAGCCTGGAGAAGATCCCGAGGTCAGACCTCATCCAAGTCTGCAACTTCCTCCTGAGGGGCAGCTGCGATCTCTGCTCTCTGTGACAGGGATAGGACCAGAGGGAATGGCTGGAGCTGTGCCTGGGAAAGTTTTGTTGGGTATTAGGAGAAGGTTCTCCCCCCAGAGGGTGCTGGGCACTGCCCAGGCTCCCCAGGGAATGGGCACAGCCCCGAGGCTGCCAGAGCTCCAGGAGCGTTTGGGCAGCGCTGCCAGGGATGCCCAGGGTGGGGTTGCTGGGGGGTCTGAGCAGGGCCAGGGGTTGGACTCAACCCTTGCAGGTCCCCTCCCACTCAGGATATTCTCTATAATTCTCTGGGTCATCCTGGCTCGGTTCATTAAGGGCAGGTGATCAGCTTTGTGGGGCAGCCTGGAGAATGCAGTGAGACTGCTCATTCTTGCCTTTCCCATGGGCCTTCCTACAAACTCCTAATCTCCTGGGAGCTACTTGAGTGAGGAAAACCACACCTGTGTTTCAGCACATTGAGGCTTGGAGTAATACCCATAGGAAATGGAAAGAATCTGTTGCTTAGTCTTGAAATCTCATCCCTAAATGATGCAGAGGATACTTGTTAATATTCCTTTGGAAAGCTGTTTGTGATGATTCTTCACTTTTTCACATTGCGTTTAAAAATTTTTCTTTAAGGGCTATCACTTAAAATACTCTTTGCAATTATGGTTGTTAAAAAAAACCCACCACAACTCAAAATCCCCAAGGTCAAAGCAGTCTCTTCTTTATATGGCTCACAATAAATTACTTGAAGTCTATTCATAGCATAGGGAAGACCTTTTTATGTAGAAAGGATCATTATAGAGTTGCCAGGTCGTTAATTACATTGGGTTCTTCTACTTGCTATATGAGTCATTTCCTTGAAGCAGCGAAGATCCTAGTGAGAGATAATGCAGTAAAAAGTGCATTAAAATGCTCCAAACGTCCTTCTGCTCATATCTGTACATCAGTCAGAACGACAACTGATTCCAAAAGGGCACTGCCAATTTAAATCAATAAATTTTTACTGGTGTGACTGTGACCCGTATGGATATTTGGAGTCGAGGCAGGGGGCTGGTACCACACTCGCTGTTGATGCTCAGAAGTATTAAAGTTTAATAGACTCTCCAGCCCTATCCTGGCTCTCTGTCACGTTGGTGCAAATCCGGAGTCGCTTCCTTGCTGCCAGTGGAGAAATGCAGGTGTGAGAGCAGACTCTGGCCCTCGGTGCCTTATTTACCAGCCCAGCCACCTGCTCGAGGAGATAAAGCAGCTGCTATCTGTGCAGCTTTAAATGTGACATTCAGCCACTTAGATGCCTGGTCCCCTCATCACTCGAGATGCTTGTTGATTTTTCTTAAATGTCAGAAGAGTTTTTTAACTCGATTTGAATTCGGCTGCCAGGCTGGGGTGGCAGCGCTGTCACCTCCCACATGGCTCACCCACGAGGCCCTGGCAGTGTGTGGGTGTCAATTAAAATGCTGAGGTGAGGGGAAATGAGCCCCTTTTTTACCTACAGGAAGAAATTTTTTGCTGTGGTTTGTGTTCCTTACCCTGTTCCTTTCCATGGGCACTGGGGTGGGGCTGGGCTGTTCCCACCCTGTTTTCCTTTCATCCCATGAGGGTCAGCGACAGGACCAGTAAATAGCTGCAGTGTGGCTTTTTCCAAGGTGTTTTGGTACTTTTTAATGGTGCCCAAAACAAATGTTTTGGGGAGAGTTCAGTCTCTGTTTTTTTTTTCTCTGCTTTTATCTTTAAGCACCCTCGGAGTAATTCCAGTGCATTCCCGTGATCCTCTTCCACTTGCCTTGGAAATGATGGCATCACTTGGTGGTGAGGGCATCAGGAGGAAGAGGAGGTTTTATCTTTCAGTCTTGCTTTCCAGAGGGATCCCTCATGTTTATGGCAGAAAGAGCTGAGGCAAGCAAAGCCCTTGGAAGGTGTTAGCTCTGGCTCTGCCCGCTCTCCGTTCAGGTTAGGTGTCCCTTGAAGCCTTACAGGAGCACAGAATGTCAGGAGACTAAATTCTGGTTGGAATAAGAACTGAGTAGCAGCTCATCCAGGCAGATCCAAGAGGCAGGGTCAGACCATGAAGCTGTGAGGTGAATCCATCTGGATTTGGCTCCCCCAAGGACTGTGTTAGGCGGTTCCAGGTAAAGCCAGGCAGGTCTCCTCCTGCCTCCATCGGCTCTGAACAAGGTGGGTTGTGGCTGGGAGGAGAATCCACACTCCCCCAAGGTGTCAAAGCCCCTCTAGGTTCAGCAGATCTTTGAATCTAGAGGGGAAGCATCCTCTGTGTTGGAAGGACCATTGCCATCCTCCACGTGGCTCTTCAGGACAAATTGACACTTCAGGTTATTGAGGTCTTCAAAACACGGGGCTGACCTAAATCAGGGCTGCTTTGTAGCCTCAAAGCTTGGTCAGCTGGAGGTCACCCCAAAGGTCACCCCAAGGCTGGAGAATGGTGTTTGCTCAGAAGCTGTGGAGACAGCAGTGTTTGAGGCCAGGTTGGACAGGGCTTGGAGCAATCTGTTCTCGTGAGAGGTGTCACTGGCACGGGGTTACAGTGAGATGGTCTTTGGGGTCACTCCCAACCCAAACCCTTCTGGGCTTCTGTGACGTGGGTTGTGAAGAAGAGGAGGAGGATGAAGTGTGCAGCCACAGAACTCTGGGCACTGCTTTGTGCAGGTGGAGGAGCATTTGGAGCACTCAGAGTCTGACAGGAGCTTTTGCAGGGGCCGGGGTGGCCGTGGGGCAGGACAAATGTGCTGTGTCTAATCACAAGCTCAAAGCCTTCCCTATCAAACCTTCAGCCTTCCACAGCCTAATTACAAGTTGCCTGGTGCATTGGTTACGATGAGCAATGAAGATATAATCACTGCTGTTATTTGTCCTCCCTGGCTCCAGCTGTTAAAACAATTCCTCCTTCATCTCCCAGACAATTTCATGGCTCTAATGTGTCCCCACCGCTGCCAGCCTGCTCCCCGATCCTGTGCGTGAGGAGCCACGCACCACAATCTCCATGAAAGCAGCCTATTTCCTGCGTGAAGCCCGTGAAATTGGGGAAGATAATATTTTCAGAGCTGCTGGTACCCTGATTGCATGTTTGTTTGAAATGACAGTTTATGTTGTCTCTCTCTTTCATTAGGGAGGTTCAGCGATCGCGATGTTATTAACTAACAACAGCACTCACTGCATATAAACATGATTCTGCAGAGACACTCCAAGGAGCACTTGAAGGCAGAGGGGAGGGAGATGGAGAAGGAAGAGAGATGTGATGTTTCTTGCTTCTTTTTATTTTTTTTTTTCTCCCCTTCCAGGGGAGGCAAGGTTTGGAAGAGATTTTTAACTAGATTAGAAGCTCGGAAGAGTTTAATTTTGTACTGAAAGCCCTGACAGCAAAGGGGAAGAGTAGCACTGACTCCAGGGTGAGGTGTCTGGCATTCCTGCAGGGCTGGGCTCTTCTGACAGAGCACTGGGAAGCTGCTTTCTGTACAGCCCAGTGGCTTGAAGAGGGGTCTGAAACAAAACTTTCCATCTCTAAATGCTTGATGTTGGCATCCTTGGCTGCTCGTGCCACACATCAATCCATGTACTGAAATGACACAGCCAGTTGTGTCATGTAAAAATGGCTCATTAACAGTCTTCATTACAGCAAATGATAGAAAAACAGGTGTTTCCCCAAACTTGGATGTGCTGAAAAATTTAGTGGTTTGCTCTTGAAAGATCTTCTAAAACTTTTTTTTGGGGGGAAAAAAAAAATCTACCTCCAGACCTTGTAAAACATTGGATGCTCCACTTTATTGTGAATTTTCTCACAACAGAAAGTAGCAAGACTTGGATTACGTGGCACTTTCCTGCCTTTATTTTCCCCCCTGTACCATCAGTTTGGACAGGACCAGGTGTCATTCTCTGCCAGGGTGGCAGGTGAGGGTCGTGTGTTGCCTGAGCAGATCCTCCCCAGCTTAGAGCTGCACCCTGTGAGATGCAGCAATCCGTGCTGAGCCGAATCCCCCTCCCAGCGCCTGTAGCATCTCCTGGAGCGGATCCTTCCTCCGCTCCCAGCTCTGCGCCAGGCAAATGCTGTCACTTAATTACCAGCCCATGACTCCATCCCAGCAGTCCCTGTCCAAAGGCTCATCACAGTCCTGACAATCCCTGTGACAATTCCTGTGACAGGACTGCTCTGCCTGGCGCCTGCGAGGGGAGCTGGGGCTGCAGGATTGCCTTGCCTTGATGCAATTTGGAGATGGGAATTGGTGTGGGCTAATGAAACTCTTGCTGGGGGGAGGGAGAGGCAGCGGGGCCTTTCAGGTTTTATAAGGGTGTTACTGCATGATGAGTTGCTGGAGTTTTCTTGGGCAGAGGCTTCTGCTGCTAAAATATCCCACTCAAAATTCCAGCAGCGCCTCAAAACACCCCTGCTCGAGTCTTGCTGTGCAGGTTAGGGGAAACTGGACGGTAAAAATAGCATTTTCCCCAGGGTCTGCTGGGCTCCGTGTGGGAAAACAGCAGTGTCTGGAGGCTGATAGTGGGGGGGAAACAGATTTCAGCTGTGGTGTTTGCCCTTGGAAACACCAGAAGTGTAGCTCTGGCTGTGGGGGCCAAGTGGTTGGAGTTGTGGGTGTTGCATCCCTTGCTGCGAGAATAGGAGCTGCTAATCCTGTCAGGATGGGGCTCTTTGGAGGGCTTTGCCCTTAAATCTCTGCTGTCTCTGTGATGGAGGAAGAAGATAAATTGTTTTGGTGTGTGCACCAGCACCCAACCTGCGCGGTGGATGTGCTGCTCATTTCCCATGCTGCTGGTGCTGCCTCTTATTAAACATAAATAGCTGTGAAATGGACGTCGGGAGAGGAAGAGGGGGGGAGATCTATCCCGAGGTATGGAACTTGCTTAAAATGAAGCCAGTCAAGTTGTTTATAGCCAAGACTGCCCATTATAAGATCCCGTTTGCAGCGAGTTAACTCTCTGCCAAGCGATAATTGTTCAGGCTAAAAATTTCCATGCTGTAAGTCTGCCTGGGGCTATGTGAAATTGGGGGAGAGGGGGTGGGTTTTGTCTGGTTTAAGATAGAGGGAAAAAATAAGTAACTTAATGAAGCTGAAAAGATCCGGTCTCTCCATGAGATGGAGGCAGAGACTTGGAGTTTGGCAGGGGATGCGGAGGCTGTGCAGGAGCCAGGATTGAGCAGGGAGAGAAGCGGTGGGTCTAGAGAGAGATAAGTGTCTATTTTCACTTCTACCCCCCCGTAAACAGGAGGCTTTGTGTCTGTAATCGCTGCTGTCGCGTTCAGCCCTGGATGGGCTGCTTGGTTAAAGAGGATCTCCTGGCTACAGAGAGAAAAGGTTCAGAGAGATCATTAAAGGGGTTTGATGAAAGGTATAACAATTTAGGAAATGGCAGAAGGCTCCTTTTAAGCGTTAATTTGGCCATTTGCATGGGTTTGTTCACTGTGGTCGCTCCAAGTGGTGTAATTGGGTGTTATTTTCTCTATGGGAGAGCTTTGTCTCCTGCCAGGATGTGCGAGCTCCAGTGCAAACACAGCCCCCGGCTCTGCTGGGTGTCCATCCTGCCTGCAGGAATAACCAGGACAAGAAAAGGACAGGGACGGCTGGAGATCTCCTTGGATGCTGGTTTCCAGCAGCCTCTGGTTAGGGAATTTCTGAGCTGGATCTCTGAGATTGCTCTTCCTCCAAATCCCTTTTCTCCCAGAATTTGATCTCTTACAGATTTTTTTTTCCCCCACTTGTGCATTTCACAGCACTCTGGTGCAACAAGTTGGAGTTAATTAATGAGTTAATGTGCGTCTGCACAGAGAAAACTCATTGGTTTTGAGCTTGAAGCCTGCAAAACCCCAGCACCTGAACTTCAGCACTGCTCATCCCCCATGCTGCTGGTGGAGGAAGCCAGGGAGCTGCATCCTTTCCCTCTCCCTGGGAGGAACGCAGGCCTGGGGTGGTGATGCCTTTTCCCTGGTCCTAGAATCAAAAGCCAGATACAGTTAAGGGATGAAAAGGCTTTTATTTCGGTATTTAATAAGGATCTTTACGGTGTAACAACCTGTCAGGGTGGAACACTCCGAAATGTGGAGGCACAGTGCATTGGGTGTGTGATTTATAGAGCTTGCAAATCAGCAGCGATGCCCCTGATGTCAGAATAATTTTTTGCCTTTTCTTTTATACCCCTCTCACACACCCTTTTCTATAGTTTGATGTATTCTCAGTGCTTTTAGCCCCACACTTGTACCTCCCCAAGGCTGAGAACTCAGCTCAGCCCCACGGCACCGTTAAACCAGGAGAGCAAACATCCTGGGAGCCCCAGACACCAAGGGCCTCTCCAGAACACATTTGGGAACCTCAGCCAGGCCCAGCCAGGGGGAAGGTTCCTCACAACGAGGGCTTCACTCCAGCCTCTCCCTGGGGGATCTGTGATAAATATGTTAATTTTGCAAAGCCTGTAATTGTGTCCATTTCAATGTGTGCATTTTTGGGGCATTCCACCTGGACCAAGTGCTGCACCCAAGGATCCTGAAATAAACCCTGAGGTATAAACCCCTTTTCCTCATAAACCAAAATGTTTTGGTTTTAATTCTAAGACCAGGGAAAGGCACCACCCCAATGAGAGGCTTCAGTGAATGCCATGACATCCCCCTGTTCTAAAGTGTCCCCCTGGATGGGCCTAATCTTCATTTACAGGATATGTTCCAGAGGGGCCTTGGTTTCCCAGGACAGTGTGAGGCTTTCCAGCCTCCAGCTGTGGAGCCTTTAGGGTGTTTGGTCTTCTGGCCCAGCAGAATACCAGGACTATGCTAAGATACCAGGCTTAAAGAAGTACAAGCAGGCATGGTGAGGGTACTGGGAATACATAAAAGGTATATAAAAAGAAAAGGCACAAAATCACCATGGCATCGGGGTACCCAAGCCTCCTCTGAGGGGTGGGCTGGCACTGCTGGGCCATGTGGATCCCTCCCTGCGTGTGCCAGCTGATTAGAAAGCAGAAGAATGGCAAGAGAAAATGAAAATGGGAAGGAGCTTGACAGCCCATGGAGAGGTATTTCAGCTGCAACACAAAACATTTGGTGGTAATTATAGAATAACCTTCATTTAAATGCAAATAAGCCTGTAATTAAGATAAGGGCTCTGTCATTTGCCAGTATTCTTCCTTCCTTCCCGTGCCAGCCATGGCTTTGGAGACATTCCCCATCCCGCTCTGGTGCTGCCTGTTTGTCCAGGGGCTCCTCTGGTGAGGGATGAGCGATAAAGGAATCCAGTTCTGCTGCCCTTGGAGCTCATCCCAGCTGAGCAGAGGAGTCTGGGATGGGATTGTGTCCTGCTTGGGCCCTGTGGCTGACAGCTTCTGCTAAAACCCTCACTGCAAACTCATCTTGGCTCTCTGAGGCTTGAAAGCTGGATTGGGGCTGGGTATGGGTGAGATGAGGATCTCCACTGGCTGTGCTGAGGAGTTGTGCTCAGCAGAGCTGCAATGTCCTCTGCATCTGGGAAGGGCTTGGGGGATCAGTTTGGAGCTTAGGTCAGTCAAGGTCAGGGTGGTCCCAGGTGAGGTGGAAGTGGTGTTTTGGAGAGAAGGGTGTTACCCGTGGTGTGAGCCAAGCTGTCAGGCTGAGCTGCAGTGAAACACCCAGGTGTGTCCACACAGGGTGTAACCATGGAGTAACAGCATGGTTACTTCTTCCTTCTGTTTGGGAAGCATCAGTGTCACAGAGCTGACAGAACACAGGTGGTGACTTGGAAATATCTGGTGTGGGGAGGCAGTGATGCCTTAAATGGCTCCTCCCTAGAAACAGAGAGCAGACAGGAAGAAAGGAATCAAGGAGGGATTGATTGGAAAGGCCTTCAGAGGTACACTCTGGGCTCCAGAGGCTCCTGCCTCAGTGCATCCCAACATGGACAAGGGCAGCTCCCGAGTTCTTCCCACTTGGATCTCAGCATCAATTCCCCAAGCAGAAGCCAGGCAAGGATGGAATTTGCCCAAGCTTGCCCCCCTCTTGCCAAGATTGGGGTTTGCAGTTCTTGTTGGGCCTAGGAGGGTCTGGGTGTCCTTGGAGAGCTGGAGAGGCTTTGTTGTGTGTGTGTGAGCATGAGAGAACAGCACTGAACGAGCTGCAGGGAACTGCAGAGTGACACTGGGCAGGGCAGGGCTGGGAACATAGAAAAGTTCAAACCTAAGGCACCAGCAGCATCCTGCCATTACTTGCTGGGAGAGGCAGGAGCTGGGCTGGCACTGGTTCTCCTCGCTGGGGAGGGAAACCAGAGCGCAGGAAACAGTCACTGCTGGAAAGGTTAACCAGCAACCTTTGCTTAAACTGTCTCAATCTGTAGGAAATGTTATCTCCCTGCCTGACTAAAGATATGTGAGCCGAGGGAGCGGAGATGCTCCCAGATTGTATTTATCTGGCCCTTTGAAAGGGCGTTTGAGGAATTAACTCGGCGGCTTAGGAGAACTTTAATGTTCCGATAAGTGGCTGGGGCTGCGTCTCCACCTGGCGTAGTGTGAAACCTGCACCGGAGCAGTTCCCTGGGCCGCTTAGGAGGAGGAAAACTCTTCGTCCCAGTTGTACAAAAGCTGCCAGCCTCCCCGGTACCACCAGTGCCACTTCCTTCCCGGGTTGTTGCCCTCCCGCCCCGCTGGGATCCAGCGGTGCCGTGTGTGCCCATCCCTCGGGTGCGAGCGGGTGTTGCTCGGCCTGAACTGGCTCCTCCAAGCCCACCTGCACCGCAGATTCCTGTGGAAATGGTGCCTGGTATACTCATTTATTCCCTTTTCCTTGTCCATCCTTCTCGGGAGGGTTCTGCAGGTGTCAGAGAGGAGGAAAGGTGGGGTCAGACTCCGTTGCGTTGGAAGTGGAGTTGATTCCAGCCTGCTGGAACCCTGTCGGGAGTGCTTTCTTGGGATGTTTGGGACTTGGAGCTGAGTGTTTTCCATCCAGAGGCTCCTGGGGATGGAGGCAGAAAGGCAGCCAAGGCAGATGGGATAGGTGCTGGTGTAGATAATGTCCTCTGGATTGCTCCTGGGCAGAACGGGAGTCCCTGTGATCTCCAAGGTGCGACACTAACGAGGTCACATTTCTCTCGAACACTGGCAGCAGGATTTGCTCTCAGACTGCTGGGCTGAGCAGGGGGGAGGTGGGAGAAGCTGGACTGAAGGTTTTCCTTGCTGGGGAAGACCAGAAATTTACAGCCTGCTGGCCCAGGTGATTTCTGTGCTTCCAGAAAGTTCCAACCGGAGAGAGAGTGTGTGGGAGTGTGAAGATGCAATTAAACAGCAAGGTACAGCAGCAAGCCCTCAGGCTGCTTAGGAAAGACTCCAGAGGAGCAGCGGGGAAAAAAAAAAAAGGGCAATTTGCTGGTAAAAGTGTTGAATATACAAAGAATATGTCGATACAACTCTGCTTTTAATATTTGATACTGGCCTATGAATAATTCTCCTCAATGTACAGCCGGCTCAGTGACCTGTGCAGTGATGCTGCGTGCGCCGGGGGAGCAGGGATCGCCTGGGCATGCGATAAATGCTTGATAAGGACAAAGGGGAGGAAGAAGCCCTGCGGGAAAAGTCTTCCACTGCCCACGAGATGGCAGACGGTGCCCGTGCAGCACCTGAGCCGCATCCCGGCTGGGCTGGGGGGTGAAACCACGCCTTGGTCTAAACTGCCAGGCTGGCCGAAAACTCAGCATTTGGGGCTCTTTTAGCACGTCCAAAAGCCACGAGTTGCCGTGGCATCCTGAAAGGTGGGAGAGGCTGAGGAGTCATAGCATGGTTTGGGTTGGGATATTCAAGCTCCTCTCAGTGTCCCCCAGCCCCGCCATGGGCAGGGACACCTTCCACTGTCCCAGGTGGCTCCAGGCCCCGTCCAGCCTGGCCTTGGACACTGCCAGGGATGGAAGGAGATAGAGAGGAGCTTCCATCACTTTATTTTCTCTAAGATGGAGCTAATACTGCTTCCCTCTGGCAGCCTGGCTGATGGGCCGGCTCAGGAACCCTGACCTGGCGATGGGAGGGGAGCCCCTTCCCCTGGGAAGGCACTGCCTGCTGGGGGTGCCGCTCATTAGCGTCCTAATTGCTCCCCCAGGCTGAGTGGAGTGCTCGGTGTCAGGCTCCTGATGCTTTATTGATCGCTGCCACTTGTAACTCTTCATTTTCTCCGTTCCCTCCCAATCCGAGCAGCCTTTGGGGTTTTCTCCTCCCTCCTCCCAGCCCCTTTGAAACCAGTTTGAGGGTTTGCGACTTCCTGTGTGTAAATCTCTTTTTTTTAAGTTGAAAAAAGCGGCGTTCAGCCCTTTGCCTGCCTGCAGAGGGGATGTGGGGGTCCCCAGCTGGCACAGGACGGGGAGCAGTGTGGTTTGCAGCGGGAGGGGTGTGGGTCGGCGCTCCCTGATGCTGCGTTTGGGATGCGATCCCATCTCCCTCGCCCACCCCAGGAGCAGCGAGGGAAGCCCCCAGCAGCACAGCAGAGGGCAGCAGGGCCCTGCTGATCCCGTCCCTCCTGCTCCCCGCTCCTTGCCCCAGCTGCCACAATAGTTCATGTGCTACAAACAGCCCCAATTACAGTATTGATCTCCGGCGCGCTGGGAGCCGATGCTCGGTGCCTCCCCAGCCGCCCTGGTAAGCAGAGCTCTCCATCAGCCGGCACTCCAGGAATGTCACGGAGCGGCTTCCCCCTCACCCAGGGCACCGCCAGGGAAGGATGAGCCATTCTGGGGGGAGCAGGAAGGATTTGGGCTGCCCCTCGCACACCCACTGGGCATTTTTTTGTGGGTTTCTTCGCCACAAATATCCATGGGAGGCGGCAGGTGGGGGATTGTGTCTTGTTTATGCTCTGGGCTGGTGATTTGCTGGTGGTACTTTATGGGGCTCCCAATTTTCCGTGGGTTGCTTCAATGTGCTCCTAAGAAAAGCGAGTTCTATCCACCCAGAGAGATGGAGGAACCACAGAATTATTTTCTTAGGTTTATGATATCAAGTGGAACCATTAACCCAGCGCTGCCAAGGCCACCACTAACCCATGTCCCCAAGAGCAATGTCCACATGGCTTTTAAATCACTCCAGGAACTGGAGTGGACACCCCCACTTCCCTGGGCAGCCTGTGCCAGACCTCACCAGCACTTTGGGAGATCCTTACTCCAGTTTAGGAGGAAAATGGGACATGATCCATGGTCCAAGTTGGGGAACCCATCTTTTGGGGTTTTTTTGCATTGCATCACATACCTGAAAGCCAAATTTCTTGCTCTATCCTCATGGGATTTCATCCCCATCAAGGTCATGTTTAGTTGTGCTGAGGAGAAAGTTGGGTTGGTTTGGTTTGGCTTGGTTTGGTTTGATGTGTGCCAGCCTTTGTGGCTTTCACGGCTGAGCCAAAATAATTGATCATTTGCAAAGCCCTGGCTGCAGGGTCCTTGAGGACAGGGAGCAGAATATCCTTGCTGGAATAGTTGAGGTTCAGATAGACGTGACCAGGCACGTGTGATGGATAATAGCAGGTCACAAGTGGATGAGATCTGCATTTTTCCTGGCTGGTAATGCAGTGTAAGGTAGGAAATGTTTTACTCTGCAGAACCCAGCAGCGTGTGGGGCATTTTAATTTGCCAGACCTCTAACTGGAATCCCCCATGCTCTTGGGAGCTGGATCACAGCTCAGGAAGGTGCTGCTGTCTCTGCAAGCCCAGGATAAGGGATTTTTTTGTTTTTTCTCATTTTGCCCATCTGGTCACCCTGTACTGCTGATATGGGTGAACATTAGCAGAGTGCAGTGTTTGCTGTAGACCTCACTCCTCATGCAGTTGATGCCTTAGGTTTGAACTTTTCTATGTTCCCAGCCCTGCCCTGCCCAGTGTCACTCTGCAGTTCCCTGGAGCTCGTTCAGTGCTGTTCTCTCATGCTCACACACACACAACAAAGCCTCTCCAGCTCTCCAAGGACACCCAGACCCTCCTAGGCCCAACAACTGCAAACCACAATCTTGGCAAGAGGGGGGCAAGCTTGGGCAAATTCCATCCTTGCCTGGCTTCTGCTTGGGCAATTGATGCTGAGATCCAAGTGGGAAGAACTCGGGAGCTGTCCTTGTCCATGTTGGGATGCACTGAGGCAGGAGCCTCTGGAGCCCAGAGTGTACCTCTGAAGGCCTTTCCAACCAATCCCTCCTTGATTCCTTTATTCCTGCCTGCTCTCTGTTTCTAGGCAGCCATTGAAGGCATCACAGTGGAAAGGTTTTCCCTGCTCTGTCCCTGTGGAGGGGACTCTGTGCTGAATGAGTGGAGGTTTCCACTCTGGTGGAGCAGCTCACTCTCCATCCTGGCCAAGGAACACCATGTCTGATAAGAAATGGAGTCCACAGGAGTGTTTTCACTGTCTCTAATTAAAATATTGTGGAGGGAGCCAAGGGCATCCATCTCTCCTCAGGGTGAGGTGCTCGAGGAGCAGAGGGAGGACCATGATCCTTGGCAGTGTGGGGTGACCTGGTACCTGCTGCTGGAATCAGCCTCATGTTCCTGAGCTGTGCAAATCCATATCTGAGCGTGCCCAGGGGGATAAGGACAAACAGGGAAAGGGATGGGGAAATCCTTGGTTTTGCCTTTTAGCTGTGCTTTTGCATCAGCTGAAAAAAGTGATCCCAAGCTTGGCTGTGCCATCCTGCTGCAGCATCCATCCTCATCTGGGATGGGTTGGAGTGACTCCAGCCTGACTCCTGGTGTGTGTCTGGCTTACATTATTCCTTAGCAGCTGTGGGGAGAAGTGTCCCAGCAGGGCTGAGATGCAGTGGGTGAGACTGAACATTAATGTTTGCTCAGTAATGAGCCCTGCTTGTGATCCTTTGGGGTGGGAGTCTGGAATGAGTCCATTCTCCACCTTCCCTGGGGTTCTGAAGGCTTCCCTGGCTTTGCAGACTCCCTGAGTAACCTCAATCCTATCAAGCCAACGGGGCATCTCTGGCATTGTGGGGGGATTTACCAGGAAGGTTGGCAAGCAAGAAGGATTTAAAAACTCTATTTGTATTCGTCCACTGTTGCAATTTACAGCCAAATTGTGAGAGTTGGATGCCGAGAGAAATCTGTAGTTGCCATAACAACCAACAAACTATAATTAGTCAAAGAGTTGAGGAGAGGGGTCCAAAGAAGGGATGGAAAAAGGAGCTGCTCTTTGAGGGATGCTGATAGGGATCAGAAAGCCTGGTCACGAGTGTGTTACAGGAGAACTAATCTCTCCAGAAGCTGTTCCGACTTTAGGCCCCCAGTAGAGTTGTTTGAAGTCGTATAAACTCTGGGTTTTTCTGATGTTTTCACTTCTAGAGGATTAGAAACACCCCATGTGTTGAGGCTGCCGCTCTTGATGCGTGACTGGGTTGTACTGGTGGAGCAGTGGAGGCTGATTAAAGGAGTTGCAGAGCTTTTCCTTGACCTGGAGAGGTGAGGTGTGAGGAAGAGCGGAGCTTGGGGAACCAGGCTGAGCTGCAGGAAGGACTCCTTCAGCTTGGCAGAGAGATGAAGGGTGAAGTTTTGGCACTGCTGAGTAACCAAAATGTGTGTTCTCCATGGGTGATGGGGATGTCCTTTTACTGCTCCTGTGGTCACACCAGCCTCCTGCTGACCCTGGGTTTGCAATCCCAGTTTAACTGGGGAGAGAGGTGGGGTCTGGCAGGCAGGGGAGTCCTGGGCTCTGCTCTCCAGCAGCAGCTCCTGAAGCCTCCTGCCTTTGGCTTTCCTAAAAACACATCTTCCCTTTTCATGTTGCTCATCTGGGCCTCGCTGTTCTGAAGACTGAAATCTGCCAGGGGAAACGCCAGAAGAGGTGAATTTTAGCAGAAGAAAATCCAGTGGCTGTTTAGATCAGGATTAGCAGAAAAGTCTTTCCATGGACCCTGGCACCAAAACCCCCCTGGCTGCTCGTTTTTTCCAGTCACAGTTGCATCCTGACGTGGCACAGACCACTCTGCCATTCCCTGTCCCAGCTCTGCAGAGGGAATGCTGGCAGCAAACCACGTCCAGTGTGGGGACAGACAATGAATTCCATCGTGTCCCTGAGCACTGCTGCTCCAGCTCCTGCCCTCTTCCCCCTCCTCGTGCTCATTTCTGAGGGTGCTGCTCCCGTGTGCACAGGGGCAAGAGCAAGGCAGCATCCACATGGAAAAAGTCATGCTAGCGTGGAAAAAAAAATACCACAGAACACCTCACAGACAATATAGAACAAAAAATAAAATAAAAAAAACCCTTATAATGTGTCTGGAATACAATAGAAGCAAAATCTCCTGGCAGCAAACATTCATGCACTTGACTGCCAAGAAAAAAGGACTTTACAGAAGACGAGACATGAAAGGGATCCCTGCACAAAAACTAAAAGTCGGAACACAATAGTGTGTATTTCAGGCATATGAAAAGGAAGTGCGACAGTAATACTGAGGAGACAAGATACTCTAACAGAACCAGGAGGTGAGGAGGGAACAAACTCAATCAACAGTGACATGGGAGGCCCAGAGAAGGCAGCTCTTTGAATGGATCAGAGTCCCTTAAAAAAAGAAAAAAAAAGAAAGGCAGCAATCCTGCTTGTTTATTTTATTTATGTTTTCTTTTTTTTTGTTGGGAGTTAATCTTTCTCCACTTTTCTCAGCTGGTGCAGGAACAAATGAGCGCATGAATAATAAATAATAATTGCCAAGGTTGAAAAGGTCCAAGGGGCTGTGTGCACGGGAGCTCGTGGTATCCACAGAACACTCTGGGTCTGAGGAAGAGGCTGCTGGATTCTGGCTGTGGCAAGAGGTGGGCAGAGATGGAGACTGGGGAGGTGAGGAGCTGGGTGGGCTCCTTGGGAGAGTCTGGGAACATGTGGAGAAGGAGTGGAGCAGTGAGGGGCTGGGGCCAGGGTGGGGCAGGAGCTCCTTTCTCCCCATCAAAAATCACAGGATCCCAAAATGGTTTGGGTAGGAAAAGACCTTAAAGCTCTTCTCATCCCATGCCCTGCCATGAACACCTTCTGCTGTCCAAGCCCTGTCCAACCTGGCCTGGAACACTCCCATGGATCCAGGGGCAGCCAAACTCTCTCTGGGCAGCAAAAGATTGGCTTTTATCTGTCAGTAAAGATTTACAGCAGCTCTTACTGCAGTGCCAAGGGTTTGGGGTCTGTGTGGGATCTGCAGTGGTGTCTGCAGGAGCATTTCAAACACGGAAGGTGCTGTTCCTGCTGGGGCTGGGGGTGCTGCTGGTGGTGCTGACAGAGAAATCCCTGAGCTGCCTCCTCGCTGTCATGCCTGTGACAAGGAGGGAATTCCCAGCTGGGCGCCTTGTACATCTCCTCTCTGTCAGCCCTCAGTAAGAATTTCAGCCTCAGAAGGTTTTTTTGGTGTGTGTGTGTTTAACAAAAGAGATTATTTCTGTTCACGGGAGTGACTTGGGCAGGTGCTTCAAGGGGAAGATAATATCACTGAGCTGAAACTGCAGGAGCTGTCAGGGCCTCAGCTCTCCTGGTCGAATGAGTTGGTGCCAAAGCAGTACAAGAGCTGACTTTTAAAAAAAATTTAAATATTCAAATACAGTTGAAGGGCTTAAACCTGGAGTTTTGCTGTCCTTGAAAGGTACAAGAGCCCGGAGGCAGAGAGCAGGGCTTTCCAACAGTTTGATAGCTCTACATGAGAACTAAATTCCTTTTTAATAGGTTGTTCTCTCTTTCCAAGATCAGAGAACTCTCCTTTCCCCTCGCTCATCCCTGGCACGGCCCTGCCGACTGCAGTTCAAGCACATACATTATTTTTAATGATGTCCTGTAACAAGAAGCCTCCTGCAATCATCCCGTTTAGATCTGGAACCTCTAAAGGATGGCTCGGAAAATCTGAAGGGCTGAAACACCTTGGGAAGAAGTAAAAAACCTCTGCCAGGCATTTCCATGCTGGTCCTGCAGCCCTGGTGCCACAATTGAAGGCTGGAAGGGGGAAAATCTTTGGTTACCTGTGATTTCCCCCACCAAGAATAATTTTGGGGCCCAGAGGGCAGCCAAGGAAGGTTTTTGGTCTGGTGGTGTTTGCCCTAAAGCAGATGTTTGTCTCCACCCTTGGAGGCTGGCTGGTCTCAGACACCAAATCCTTTGCTGAGGGTAATGTTTTATTCCTGTTTTTTGCCTGTTTTGCAAGGTGTGAGTTTTCAGAAAAAAAAACTCTCCTGATGCCAATTTAGTCAAATTTACCCCAGAGGGCAGAAAGGGTGCAGGTACAGTAATGGAAACATCCCATTCCCAGGCTAGAAGTGATGCCTTAAATGGCTACTTAGAAACAGAGATTAGACAGGAATACAGGAAAAAAAGGTAATATTTATTTGAAAGGCTTTCTGCTGCACATTTTGTGGTCCAGAGGTCTCAGTGGATCTTAAAATGGATGCTCAGATCACGAGTGCTTTACACTTTTATATCAACATAAATTCATTAACCAGAACTTAGTTAATGATGTGACTTCCTCAGCTTGCCCCCCTCTTTTCAAGATGATGGTTTACAGTTTTTGTTTCTGGATGTTCTTGAAGAGCAAGTTAGAGGTTTTGTTATGTCTATCTTAGCATAAGAGAACAGCATTTAACGAGCTACAGAAAACTTCAGAGTCACACCAGCAGGATTTGAAAAATATACAGGATTTGAAAAATATAAAAGTTAAAACTTAAGGCATCAGAAGTTCCCAATATGCAGAGGTGACACCCAGAGAAGCTGTGGTTGCTCCACCCCAGGAGAGTGCAAGGCTGTTTTAGAGGGGATTGGAGCAGCCTGCTCTAGTGGAAGGTGTCCCTGCCCATTTTGGGACAGGAGCTAAATGATCTTTCAGATCCTTCCAACCCAAACCATTCTGGGATTCTAAATCCACCGTGTCTCTCACAAGGGGCTGGCAGGGAGTTTAATCTGAGTAATCCTGTGGATAAATCTGCAGGAATGTGAGGGACTGGCAAAGGCGAGCACAGCTCGTAGAGCACAGGACCTCGTTAATTTGCCTGGCTGTTCCTGTGTTTACCTGTCCTAATGCTCTTTATGGGGTTGCCATAAAAAACACTCATTAGTGTTGATTTTCATTAATGTTGATGCACCAAAAGCTTAATCAATCTTCTGTGACCAGCAACCCCCCCATGCCCAAGGGGGAACAAAGCTGTTGGACAAATTAGCCTTACAGATTGGAGGCAGAGCTCGCAGATGCGACAGCCTGGGTACCACGGCGTGAGGATTCCAGCAAAATGCCAAAGGAAAATGACTCTCAGAGGCCTTTTTCCCAGTTTTTTTTTTTGCAATTTACTCCTTGACTAAATCATGCTGGCTAGGCAGCTCAGCCCTTCCTTGTCTCACCATCCCTTTGCTGTCTGGGGAGTTGGAATGAGGAGGAAGGTAGTTGAGGAGTGAGATGAAATGTGGTTGTCCTCTGCTTGCCACCAGGTTCTGTGGTGGCCATGAAGTCCCAGTCCCTTATCTCTTGCTGCTGTGTGGTTTCCTGTCCTCGATGAGTTCAGAGCTGTTGCACCTCCTGGGGCATTGTGGGGATAGGAGCACATCCCTTGGAGGGGAGTGGGTTCTGCAGTGAGAGGTTGTTAAACACAGCTGGCATCAAAGTGTGTCCTTCATCTCTGCAGGACCAAAGTGTTGCAGCACCCTGGCTGGGAGAGGAGTGTGAATGTTCCAGTGTTTTCTGTAAATAGGAGGGAATATCTTCAGGCTGGGGAGGGAGTGAGCTGCCTCTAAACCCATCTAGGAGGGCTGATGCCTTAGGTTTGAACTTTTCTATGTTCCCAGCCCTGCCCTGCCCAGTGTCACTCTGCAGTTCCCTGGAGCTCGTTCAGTGCTGTTCTCTCATGCTCACACACACACAACAAAGCCTCTCCAGCTCTCCAAGGACACCCAGACCCTCCTAGGCCCAACAACTGCAAACCACAATCTCGGGGACAGGGGGGCAAGCTTGGGCAAATTCCATCCTTGCCTGGCTCCTGCTTGGGGAATTGATGCTGAGATCCAAGTGGGAAGAACTCGGGAGCTGTCCTTGTCCATGTTGGGATGCACTGAGGCAGGAGCCTCTGGAGCCCAGAGTGTACCTCTGAAGGCCTTTCCAGTCAATCCCTCCTTGATTCCTTTATTCCTGTCTGCTCTCTGTTCCTAGGGAGCCATTTAAGGCATCAGGGCTGATCAGACTCCGTGCTGTGGGAATGAGAGGCTGCAACCTCTTTCTGCCGACAGAAAGTGCTGGGAGCTGAGGGGGTTTTCTCTCCCACTTCCCACAGCTGTGTCCCACAAACTGCTGTCATTCCGAGGAGCCACATCCCTAACTCCTCACTCTCCTCACAGTTTGCAGACCCCACGACTCATCCCAGCCTGGCTCCTGGCTTGGTAATGACTTTCCTTCTCCCTCCTGGGCTGGATGTGAATGGCTGGGCTGGAGGTGAAAGGGCCCCGTTCCCATTACCGATCCAATTTCCTGGACTTTTCCCGGGTAGATAGGAGTTGCCGGAGCGGAACAGCCTGATGGGCCATCGAGCCCGGTGACTCCTCTCTGACAGCAGCTCGTGTTTGGAGTGTAATTAAAAGCCTTTGTACTATTTGACTTGTAATTTAATATCACACTGCCACATCCATATCTCATTCAGGAAAGAATAAGCCCTGACATTTGCAAAGACAGAGACGAGAGCAGCGCTGAGGGTGCTCGGCCAGGGGCTCTGTGCCCTGAGCATGTGTTTCCTGAGAGGTTCAGCACAGCTCTAGGGATGCTTCCTTCCACCATGGGGGGAAGAATCTGGGAAGAGCAGCATTTCCAGGGAGCAGCTTTGTGGCTGCTGGTGGGGGAGTTGGGCTGTGATTTATTGGGCTCTGCTGCGAACACTGAGATTAAGGAAAGTGCCTTAAGTGGTCCTTAAAAGGTGGATTTGGGAGCAGAGATGAGCCTGTGTGATTACACCCTGCCTGCCTCAGCCTGGGCTTCCCTGAGCCCCAGGGGTGCCTGGCTTGGAGCTGGAGCAGATAAGGAGAGGGCACAGCCCTGTCCATCAGTGCTGCCTCGGGGGCAGGACAGCATCCAGCCATGCTCAGAGGGTTTGCTGGCAGTCCTGTGCCTGTTCCCTGGTCCCAGTGATGCCTTAGGTTTTAGCTTTTATATTGTTTCCAATCCTGCACTGCCCAGTGTAACTCTGAAGCTCCCTGGAGCTCACACAGACAGAACAAAGCCTCTCCAGCTTGCTCTCCAAGGGCTGGAGCCAGGCTGGGAGAGCTGGGGATGTTCCCGTGGGGAGGAGAAGGGAAGGATCCAGGGAGAGCTCAGAGCTCCTTGCAGGGCCTGAAGGGGATCCAGGAGAGCTGGAGAGAGACTGGGGACAAGGCATGGAGGGACAGGACACAGGGAATGGCTTCCCAGTGCCAGAGGGCAGGGCTGGATGGGAGATTGGGAAGGAATTGTTCCCTGGGAGGGTGGGCAGGCCCTGGCACAGGGTGCCCAGAGCAGCTGTGGCTGCCCCTGGATCCCTGGCAGTGCCCAAGGCCAGGCTGGATTTGGGGCTGGGAGCAGCCTGGGACAGGGGAAGGCACAGGAGGTTGGAATGAGGTGACCTTTAAGGTGCCTTCCCAACCCCAGCCACTCTGGGGTTCTGAGCTGAGACAAGCTGGGCTCAGAGGGCTGAGTGCACTTGCAGGTTTGAATTGCTCTGCCTGTGAGGGAAAGGTGAACAGAGTTCAGAACCCAGTGTTTATGGGCAAGGAGGAGGTGCTGAGCACCTTTTGCTGCCTGTTCTGTGAGGAGAAATCTCACAGGTGAGGGTTGGCATTGCCACCAGGGCTTGCCAAGCCCCTCTCCATGGGCGGGCTCTACTTAAGACTGATTAATTTACCCACCTGAGTGCTACTCCTTCTAATTGACTGAACCTACAACAAAACAACCCTGGGCTGATCAATAGAGAAATAATTTGGCAAATTGTGGCCATAAATCATTCCTGATCGACGTGTTAATGAATAAACCAAACGAAATCAATTTTCTTTATTAAAACACCTTTCTTTCATCCAGTATTACTTTGGGCAGGTGGTGTGAGGAGGGGGATGGGGTTGTTTGCCTACCACAAGCTGCTGGTGCTGAGATGTGATCAGGGAACTGCTGGGTCTGGTGTGTGATCCCAGACAGGAACATGGGAAGTGGAATCTTCTGGGAAGTTGTGTGTCCAGCCAGGCGAGTGCTGGGGTGTTAATGAGCCTCATTATTGCAATGTTCCTGTCTGCAAAGGGGAGATAAAGGTGCCAGGTGACTGTGCTGGTGCCTTGTCACTGCTGTTGGCACCCACTGCCCACGCTCCTGGGGTGTTTTTGATCCTCCAGCTCTGATATTGTGGGTGGTTGTCCCGCTGCTTTCTTTCCCTCTGGGAGATCTCTGTCCCCCTATGGGAGATCTCCCTCCTTGCTCTGGGTGTTTTGTTGCTGCCAGAGCTGGAATTGATGCCTTGCTCTGTCCTTGGGTCTTTTCCATGAGCAAGCAGTGGTGACTTTTCCTCCTGGTTCAGCCACCGAGGGGCTCTGATCTGTATCTGGACATCCAAACTGCCTCCCCTACTCTGAGCTAAAAGGCAATCTTCTATTCCCTCGACAAGAGGAGCAGGATCAGGGTGCTTTTTGGCCTGGTTTACAGCCCTCCTGGCCAGCAGAAGGGTTGCTCTGGGTTGTTTGCCTCTTGCTACCTGTGACAAGCACCTTGGAGAGCCCTGTGGGTGCCCCAAGTGCCTGTTCAGGGACCCCCATCTTTTTACTGATTTCTGAATAGTACAAATGAACAAATAACAGTGCAGCAGTAAAAAGGGGGGGGTGGTAAATAACCTGGTGCTTTCCACACCCTTTTCACCTGGAAATGTGACAGATGCCCTCGGAGAAGGTCAAGTTTTTAAATCTAAACTGGAGCTAAGTAAAATATTGGCTAACTAACTGGATTCCAAAGCTCATAAAATGTTGATAGTGCTGAATGTCAGCTGGAATATATCTCCTCATCTTTTAGACAGAGAGCTGGTGCTTTCCTTGATCTTCCTTTCCTGGGGAAATGTTCCTCTGGAGCAGAAGGGAGCCTGGCAGTGGCTTTTTTTCCTCTGTGTTGGCAGGGCAGAGCTGGAAAGGTCGCTGGGGTTAAGAGCAGCAGCGAAAGCTAAGCTGGAAGCAGCACCTCCAGGAGCCATGCTTTGGTTTCCTAAGCTGAGCAGTGGCCTGGAATGGTTGTGGAGGGGGCTTGGGAGAGGAGCCCAGGGCTCAGAGCCTGTCTGGGTGTTTCCTGCAGGTGTGGGGTGTAAGCAGCAGGGTTTGCTGGGTTGTGTTTCCTCAGCCCAGACCTCATAGTCTGTAGTGTCCTCCTGCAGTGCAGGGCAGTGCCCTGGGAGTTCAGGCCTTGGAATTTGTCTGGCAGGGACTCACCATGAGGATGGATCTCCACATGAGATTTCCCACTGGATCTGCCACAGCTTAATCTCAGGAAGCTTTGGGTTAGGAGGGACATTAAAGATCATCTTGTTCTACCAGGACACCTCCCACTGTCCCAGGCTGCTCCCAGCCCCAGTGTCCAGCCTGGCCTTGGGCACTGCCAGGGATCCAGGGGCAGCCACAGCTGCTCTGGGCACCCTGTGCCAGGGCCTGCCCACCCTCCCAGGGAACAATTCCTTCCCAATCTCCCATCCAGCCCTGCCCTCTGGCACTGGGAAGCCATTCCCTGTGTCCTGTCCCTCCATCCCTCACTCCCACTCCCTCTTCAAGTCTCTCTTGAAGCCCCTTTATGTATGGGGAAGATGCTATAAAATAATAAACTCGATGGTTTAGATGGAGAAAGAAACAGCTTGTCCTGCCCCTTTTCCACCCCAGCATTGCCCACCAGCTCCCAGGGCAGGGCAGGATGGCACCCAGGGGCTCCCTGGATTGGGAGCTTCAGGTTGGGGCCTGAACCGAGCTGCTCGTGCAGCACAGAGAACAGCAGTGCTCCCACAGAGGGGCCCTGGGAAGACAAGTCAGTTAGCGTTGGGGCCATGCTTTGAAACGGGGAGGCTTTTGAAGTGGGGATTTGGTTCTTTGCTTTCCTTTCTGCTTTGTTCCCTCCAGTGCTCGGCGAGGAGCGCGGCTCAGCGCTGTGCTGGTACCAGGGTTTGATGGCCTCCTGCTCCCTGGGAGGATTGTGTTCCCTCTCGATGGCTCCACTTCAAGGCAGTGTTTTCAATTGGTATTCTCTGTATGGCATTGGCTCTTGTACATAGTGCATTTTTATTCAAATAATGGTATTGATCGCGGGAAAAGTAATGGAGAAAATAAATGGAAACAAATAAACGCAGAAGGTTTGTACTGAACTTCTTCAAGGTCTGCTCCTGAAAGTCAAGGAAGCGTCTGTGTCCTCTGTAGGCTGACTCAGCTCCTGCCTCCTCTGGTGGTGTGGAGGTGGAAGGTGATTATGGCACTGGGAGGGGTTTAAATATGCAAATATTTCTCCCCTCTGAGGGGAGGTCAAGCCCTGGCTCAGGGTGCCCAGAGAAGCTGTGGCTGCCCCATCCCTGGAAGCATCCAAGGCCAGGTTGGACACTGGGGCTTGGAGCACCCTGTGACAGTGGAAGTTTGGATAGAGATCATCTTTAAGGTCCTTTCCAACCCAAACCACCCTGGGGTTCCATTGTTGGGTGGCACCTACCTGTGGGCACAGATCACCTCTTTTGGAGATAACTGCAAACATGCCTGGAGAGTTGTGTGCTGCACCAGCTCAGCTCATGGAAAGGCCATGGAAGGCTGCATTCCTCCTTCTTCCCTAGAACTGACATTTCACTGCTGTTTCTTGCTCCTTGGAGAGTTTTGTGGTGAGGACAGAATCTCCTTTTTCATTAGAAATATTTCCAGGCCTTGTGATTGATATGAAGGCAACAGGCATTGCCTAATACTGTTGGAAGGACTTTAATTTTCAACTTGCTTGTGGTTTTGATCTTTTATTGTTTTGGTTTTTTTTTTTTTTCAAACTAGCCCGACAGAGGGAGAGTGTTTAATGGTGAGTTGCTTACACAGGGCTGTATATTCACACCCAAGGGACAGGAATTCCTGTCTCATTCTGCACTCCAACCTATTCCCCACTGCTGGGAACTGTGCTCTCCCAGATCAGATGTGGCCTTCGGGGGGTCCAGGTGGGCATTTTACCTTGAGTGGCTCCTGCAGGGATTTGGGAGTGATAGAGTGTGCTGTGGGAGCTGGCCGGTTTCAGCTGACAAGATAATGAACTACTAAATAAAGCATGGGAGAAAGGGAAATCTGTGATAAATCCACCTCTCATGTGCTGCAGAGGAGACGGATAAACTCCCTCTCTTCTCCTGACAGAGGGATTTGTCTCTGCTGTGGCTGTTGTGGGAGATGTGGTGAGGGTGCTGCTCCATCCCTGCCCTGCTCTGCCCCTGGTGGGCAGACAGACAGACAGACAGACACAGGGCTGATGCATCGTGTCCTGCTGGAAGGCTGGGCATGGCTGGGACCTGTCCCCTTGCCCCTTCCTAGGGCAGTGTCTCTCCATGCTGGTAAATGACCAGAACCAGTGAGGATTAATTATGGGGTGGTCAGGCTCATGTCCCTCTCCTCTGGGGTGGGAGGATCTCTCCCCCTCTCCCCTCATTGCGTTCCAGCTCGATGCCACAAACTGCAACTCCAACCCCAAATCCCAAATCCAGACCTTTCTTATTCTGCTTTTTCCCATGCTCTCTTCATGGGGATGTGATGTAGCCTTAGATTCTCCCTGAAAGCAGGGAAAGGGCTGTGCTGGGCTGGGCTGAAGGAGTGTTGGAGAGGGAGAGCTGGAGCCTTTTGGAGTCTGGATTGCTCACCCCTCCAGCTGTGCTGGTGATGCCTTAGGTTTGAACTTTTCTATGTTCCCAGCCCTGCCCTGCCCAGTGTCACTCTGCAGTTCCCTGGAGCTCGTTCAGTGCTGTTCTCTCATGCTCACACACACACAACAAAGCCTCTCCAGCTCTCCAAGGACACCCAGACCCTCCTAGGCCCAACAACTGCAAACCACAATCTTGGCAAGAGGGGGGCAAGCTTGGGCAAATTCCATCCTTGCCTGGCTTCTGCTTGGGGAATTGATGCTGAGATCCAAGTGGGAAGAACTCGGGAGCTGTCCTTGTCCATGTTGGGATGCACTGAGGCAGGAGCCTCTGGAGCCCAGAGTGTACCTCTGAAGGCCTTTCCAATCAATCTCTCCTTGATTCCTTTATTCCTGCCTGGGCTCTGTTTCTAGGGAGCCATTTAAGGCATCCCTGTCAGTGCATTAGTGGAGGGATGGGGAAGGAGTTGAGGTGTGTTAGAAAAGCACTTTGATGTGCGGGTCACAGGCTGGAATAACAGGGAGGTGCAGGTCAGTGTTGGGCTGTGTCACTGGAGCCAGGCAGCCCCAACAAAGTGCCATTAGGGATGTTCTCCAAAGCGTGACAGAGCCAGGCTGGGGTCAGGCTGGCTCTCAGCCTTGCCCAGCAGCTCGGAAGAAGTTGGCTCCTTCTTTCCAGTGCGCTCCCTCTCCCAACTCTTTTTTCCATGTTTGATTAATAAATCATGCAGTTTGCCCAAGTCTCCCTCTGTCCCCACCCAAATACAAACATTCCCCGTCACCACCACCTTGCGCCTGGCAAAGCTGCTCCCTCTGACAATCAATTACCCTCCGGAGATGAAATTATTGTTTAATGGCTTTTGGAACAGGCTCCTGCTCTGACATTCATCACAATCAATAATGCATCAGCGGGGACAAAAGAAATTACCTGCCTCCTGCTAAGTGAAAGAGTCCATTTGTATTCCACACGGCCCCTTCACGCCCACTGAGCCGGCAACCGCAGGTGGATCGTGCTGGCGGCGCCGAGGGCAGCTGGCTCCAGCTGAACTCTGCAAAAGTTGGCTGCAACTTCATCATCAGTGCTGCTCTTAGCAGGGCCACGTGTGAGAGACGGGATTAGGTTGCCTGAGGATGGGGCGTGCAGGGAAGGTGAGGTTTGGGACAGGGTTTCCTTCGGGGAGGGTTAAGATTCAGGTTGTGCCTTGCTGAAAATGCAGCTGGAGTGGGAATCCTGGCTGCTGGAGGGCAGCAGGGGTGTGGGGTTAATGTGTTGAGGCTGGGAGGGAGGGGCTGTGGAGGCTCTGGGATGGCTGGAAGGGTGGCTGGGATCATGGTGGGGGACCTAGAGAGAAGGCAGATATCCCTGGGCAGTGATGTTATCACTTGCAGGGATCCCTGCTCTCCCTGGCTGTCCTTTGGTCCTTATCTCCAGCACGACAGGAAGCTGCTTTGGTCTTTACCCAAAGCCCAGAGGGCAGATCCTCCTCTGAGGGTTGGCTCTGATCCATCCAGTTGCTCTCTGGGCTGTGCTGTTGATGCCTTAGGTTTGAACTTTTCCATGTTCCCAGCCCTGCCCTGCCCAGTGTCACTCTGCAGTTCCCTGGAGCTCGTTCAGTGCTGTTCTCTCATGCTCACACACACACAACAAAGCCTCTCCAGCTCTCCAAGGACACCCAGACCCTCCTAGGCCCAACAACTGCAAACCACAATCTTGGGGACAGGGGGGCAAGCTTGGGCAAATTCCATCCTAGCCTGGCTCCTGCTTGGGGAATTGATGCTGAGATCCAAGTGGGAAGAACTCGGGAGCTGTCCTTGTCCATGTTGGGATGCACTGAGGCAGGAGCCTCTGGAGCCCAGAGTGTACCTCTGAAGGCCTTTCCAACCAATCCCTCCTTGATTCCTTTATTCCTGCCTGCTCTCTGTTTCTAGGGAGCCATTTCAGGCATCACAGTGACATCAGTGTGTCCCTGGGAAGGGATCAGTGGGATCGATGCACCTGCAGTGTGAGCAGTGTGCCCTCAGTGTCTCTGCAGCACAGCTTCCCAATAATTCCAGGGAGGAGCAGCTGGGCCTGGCATGTGAACTGCAGCATTAGGGAGCAGAGTTACATCCCAGCCATCCCAGAGATACCAGTTCCTGCAGCAAGCTGGGTGTCCACAGGGAATGCTTTGGTGTTTTCTGCCTTTAAATAATCAGCTAAAAAGCTCCAATATTCACCAGGCAGAGGATGAGGCTGGTGCTGCTTTTTTTAAGGTGACTTTTAAGGTATCATTGTCCCAGAGGATGCCATAGCTGTGCCTGGGAGGATCTCAGGGTGATTAGACAGCATTATTTTATTTTAAACATCCATCCCAATTAGTGATGACCTGAGGAGCCTCGTCAGCTCAGCACCCTGAGTGCCTCAAGCCTTAGAGCCACTCCATCCCTGTTGTTTTCCCACCTCAGCTCCTGCTTTACCCTCAGTGTAATTGTGGGAGTCGGGATCAAGGTGGGGATGGATGGGATCAGGTGGGATCAAGTGTTCTGAGCAGGCAGGTCCTTGTTTCTGCAGGGCTCTGAGCGAGGTGAGTCCCTGCTGTAGAATTCTGTGAGGCAGGAAAAACCCCAAATTCCCTAATTTGTTCCTTTACTGCTTGAAAAATAACATCTTTGATAGGCTACCTGTTTTCACAAAGACTTTGGGAATTTGGCTCCCCCTGGGGCTTCCCAGGACCTAATTGGCTCCCACTGGGACACAGTGTTTGACCAAGGTCTCAATTTGCCCAGCCTGGCTCATCGTGGGGCTCCTTGCTGCTGGATTTATTGCACAGCTGCCTTTGGTGCCAGAGGTAGCAGCCCTGAGGAGCCTCGTGTGCAGCACTGGGGCTCTGTGGTCCTGAGTGGATCCACATCCCTGCAAGGGGAGGGTGAGACCCCAAACTGGGCTCAGGAGGAGCCTTTCTGTGGTTTGGGGGGGTTCATCTGGAGAAGAGAGGGATGAAGGGAGAGCTCAGAGCTCCTTGCAGGGCCTGAAGGAGCTCCAGGAGAGCTGGAGAGGGACTGGGAACAAGGCCTGGAGGGACAGGACACAGGGAATGGATCCCAGTGCCAGAGGGCAGGGCTGGATGGGAGATTGGGAAGGAATTGTTCCCTGGGAGGGTGGGCAGGCCCTGCTAAGGAAGGCAGGAGCCTCCCCTGGAATGGAAGATGCAACCTCATCCCCTCTGAATTATTATAATTTTGAAATCAAGGAGCTTCCAGGCAGAGATATGGGGAATAGGAATAACAGTTCTTTACTAATATATTTATATACACTATAAATATANAAAGGCTCCTGTGGTGTTGGGAATCTCAGATTATATCCAGGATGGAATGCCTGGTTCCTCCCTCTGGGCAGAGCATCTCCCACTGGGATGGTGAGTGATGGGCAAGCACTGCTGGGCCATGGCCAGGAGATAGCCCAGAGTTATCTGTGAGCCATGGGCAAACACTGCTGGCCATGGACAGGAGATAGCCCAGAGTTATCTGTGAGCCATGGGCAAGCACTGCTGGCCATGGCCAGGAGATAGCCCAGAGGGAGCAGGCAGGGAGCACTGCCCCACCTGGTTCCAACAGCTCATGACAATGGTGATAGAATCCATGCTTTTGGTCACATTTTACTTTGCAGCCCAGGACACTTCCCCCAGGCTGAGGCTCCTGCAGCTCAGTCCCCATTGATCCCCTGGCTGATGAAGCTGTGGGATCAGCGCTGCCCTCTTTGCTGTGCCGAGCTGTCATTTTTCTCCCGAGACCTTAAAAGGATTTTTGACTGTCAGCTCCGTGCTGCATCTCTGCTGCTAATAATCAATATTGATTTTCCTGTAATGCTGTCCATCTAGGTGCCATGCCTTATTTGCTGTAAGATTAGAATCTCGATGAGCTCATAAAACAGAGCACGGGTTTTCCTCGTGTCTCCGTGTGTGTGCCTACGCAGAAAACACCCTGGGAAGATGATTATCTGCTGGGGGGGAAAAAAAAGATGGAGTCATGCTCTTCAGCTGCAAAAAATATCCATTTTGGTCACTTTGCTCTGCATTAATGCATGTAGTGAGATCCTCTTGCACTGCTGCCCACAGGGATGTGGATCCTGGCTGCTCTCATTCCAGGATTCTTTGTGTGTTTTCTCCCGTCCAGGGAAGATTTTGGCTGCTAGATTTCAAGCTGGGCTTTGTAAAAGCTTTTTAAAGAGATTTTCCCTCCGTGAAGGGGCTGAGTTTCACAATGATCATCCCTGACATTAATTCCTGCTGCAAGTTTGTGTCTCTAAGTGTTTTGTTTTTTTTTTTTCTAATGGGAGGTGGTGTGGTGTTGTTAGAAACCATGAAACTGGTTTTACTGGTTGTGTTTAATCCCCCAGTGCCTTGGGGTTGGCCAAGAATCCAATTGTTCTGCTGAACAACGAACACAAGACATAAAACTTCACCCTAAACACGTGGCTGATATTTCCTGCATGGCATCACCTGCCAAAGAAATAAATGATATTCCTACACTGGGTGTGTTTTTCCAGAAATCTTGTTTATTAGTGTTTTAGGGCAGAGTATTGTAGGATTTGACTGGAGACAAGCTCCTGTTTCCTCAGCAGGAAAGGATTTTCTATAAGGAGTCTCAGCAGAGATAACATGAAAACAAAAGGTGATTGAATGTGACTGAAAATGGGCCTAAGAAATATAGGTTTTTACCAAAACTGTTGGAAGAAGAAGTCGATTTTCCCATTTTTGACAGAGGCCTGCCAGATAAGATGCTTCAAATCGGCTTATTGAATTATAAACCAGCGACATTTTGAAGCAGAACGCTTTGCTTTGAAGTGAAATGCTGAGATTTTTCATTCTGACATCTCCCAATTGATGTTTTTGGTAACTTTCTGCACACCTGGTAAAAGTGAGATTGGGGGGGAAAAGTTCAAGGCATTAAAATACTGAATTGCTGAAGGGGTAAAAAAATGCCTTTTTCTAGATAATTCTCATTAAAACCAATGTGTTCAGCTTCTGCTTCATCTGCTCATATTTATGACCCCAAATGCCCATTACCTTGTTTTTTTGGGGGTTTATTTGTACTTAATGTGACAAAGATCCCCTTGTGTTTTGCATCTCTGACTCATTAGAGAGGTTTTTTTTTGGAATGTGATGTTTTTGTCCCATTCCACTCAAAACTTCAGGATTATAGAAATGAGCTCCCCAGGAGGGGAGGTTTCATGAGATGGCTCCAATATATATATATTTTTTTTCAGCTGGTATAAATAAATATTGTCTCCTCCTGGGCTTGCTGAGAGGAGGATTTCTAGGAGAAAGCCTGATATATTTCTTTTTGATTCCACACAATTCAGGTTGGATAATAAAGTTGCTGTTCTTGCTGGAAATAGCTGCTGCAGGTGAGACAGGGACACCTTCTACTAGACCAGGTTGCTCCAAGCCCTTTCCAACCTGGCTTTGTTCCATTTTTGCCCCTGCTGTGGACTCTTGGCTGTGGGATGGGGTTTGTCTCCCCACTTTCTGCACCACAGATGCTTCCCCCAGCATCCTAAAGAGGGCAATGGGCACGGAGAGAAAGCTGGAGGGTTGTAACATGCACCAAAATGTGCCTTATAAAAGAAATATAAAAGAATAAATAAAGCTAAGGAGGGAAGGAAAATGAAACATCAAAAGGAATGAAACGACAGCGAAAGACAAAGTGAAGCTCTGCTTCTTAAGCACCTTTTGTGGCTCTCCCTGCACATCCCACTTGGATTTCCTCATGGTTTGGGGCTGCAGGAGGGGGCAGAAAGCTGTGGCTGAGCAGAGCTGAGCCAAGGATGCTTCATATGGTAATAACCCCTCCTGAGAGTCCCCACATGAAAGCCCTGCCCCTGGCACTGCTGATTAGACAGCTCTAATTGTCTCCCATGCCTGGAATCCTGGAGCAGGGAGAAACCCAGATAGTGTTTGCTGAGCTGGCCAAGGCAGCCAAGCTCCTAAAATAAACTCCTGCTGGGTGTGGGAGGGGAGAGGCAGGTACAGGGAGCCACAGGTGCTTCCCAGTGGAGCAGGGAATGGGCTGAGCACAGCCCCGGGCTTGGGGGGTGATGCTGAGGATCCTCCCAGCCCCGTGCCTGCAGGGAAGGGATTTGTGCTCGGGTTAGTTTTGGGAAAAGCCTCAGCTTTAGCTGCATGTGCTCAATAAAGCTTTTGGTTCAATAGCTCTTAATGCTGAGCCTCAGTGTATTAACTCAAGGCTTCCCTGGGATCGGGGCATAAACATACAGGAGCTCTTCCTGCAAGGAGAATCTGGGATGCTCCCATCAATATGTGATAATGTTGCCTTTCCCTGGTCTTAGAATTAAAACCAAAACATGGTTCATGGGGAAAAGGGGTTTTTACCTCAGGATTTATCTCAGGATCCTGGGGTGCAGCACTTGGTCCAGGTGGAATGCCCCAAAAATTCATGCACACCTCACACTGAAACACACACAATTCTAGGCCTTGCAAAATTAACATATTTATCAAAGATCCCCCAGGGAGAGGCTGGAGTGAAGCCCTCGTTGTGAGGAACCTTCCCCCTGGCTGGGCCTGGCTGAGGTTCCCAAATGTGTTCTGGAGAGGCCCTTGGTGTCTGGGGCTCCCAGGATGTTTGCTCTCCTGGTTTAATGGTGCCGTGGGGCTGAGCTGAGTTCTCAGCCTTGGGGAGTGACAAGTGTGGGGCTAAAAGCACTGAGAATACATCAAACTATAAAAGAGTGTGTGAGAGGGGTATGAAAGAGAAGACAAAAAATCATCCTGGCATCATAAAAGTGGGAGATACCTTTTCTTCTTCTGTACATTACTTCGTGAAGCTGCCTCTTTGCTCCAGCTTGGGTCTGGGACCTTTAGTGCACCCCAAAAATGGCATCATCCTTGGATGGTTTGGGTTGGAAGGGACCTTACAGTTCTCCTTCCACCCCTGCCTTGGGTAGGGACACCTCCCACAAGCCCAGGCTGCTCCAAGCCCCTTCCCAAGGGGGGGAAAAACCCCAGGGCTCCTCGCTCCCAGGGTCTGTTTGCAGCACTCAGCTCCCCACCACAAATATTTCAGCCAAGGGTTGCTCTCACATCGCGTGCATTTGCAGAGGAGCAATTTATCAGAGCGATTTTTATTCTCATTAAGGCAAATTAAGCCCACAAAGCTGGCAATGGATGGGAAGAGAGGTGGAAGAAAAAAAAAAAAATGGAAAAAAATTGGTGCTCATGAAATATTTATTAAAAACAGCCATTGTAATAAATATTTGAAACCTGGTTATTAATGTTAAATCATATCAACGTCAAGTGTGTGTTTCACATGGTCTGCTCTGCTAATTGGGTACAGGGGTTGGCAGGCCTGTGGTGCCATGGGGTCAGCTGGCACCGGGACCAGAGGAAAAGCCTAAAATGCAGGAGCTGATGGAAATAAGTGGAAGGAGAGCGAGTCCAAGGGCTCGCCACGAGCTCGTGCCCTCGTGTCCCCACAGCGTGCCCCGATCGTAACCCCAACGCCTCTGCCTAAAAGCCCATGATTATTTTCTGATAAGGAATCAGCTCCCTGGCTCACCAGCAGGGCAGGGAAACGATCCCGAGGAGGAGGAGGAGGAGGAGGAGGAAAGGAAGGGCTCGTGCTATAAACCACCCATCTCCACACGCTGCAAAACAAGGAAATAAATCTTTAAACTGGGATAATAGCGCAGGCAGTAAAATCAATATTGATTATTAGAAGAGGGGGCAGGAGGCTGCAGAGCTGGCAGGGAGGCAAAGGGAAGGGATTTGTGGAGAGCAGATGGGTGAGCGAGGACAGGAGCGTGGAGGATGCTCCTGGGGGGCACAGGGCTGGGATCTTCTTTGGGATCTCTATCTCCGTGCAGGAATCTGTCAGGGGTGAAAGTCAGGAGAAGGAGGGGCTGTGTTTGATCCAGGAGGTTCAGGAGTGGGTTTGGGATATCCCCACTTCTCCAGTGGGATGTGGCAGTAACATTGGGTGGAGACAGGAATCAGGTGAGGATTTTCATAGGGAAATCTCAAACATTTGGCTGATTTTCGTGGTTTGTCTGGGAAAAACCAGTTTAAAAACACACAAAACCTTCCATTATTAATGGAAGCAGTCTTTGGTTCAAGTGACCTTTTGTTTGAAACATTGCTTTCCCTCTTCCAACAAATGGAAAGGATAAAAGCTTGAGGGGAAAACAAAACACTTGGTAGAATCCCAAACCTGATTCCTCTCTTCTTGCAAGGGATGTGAATGTGCTGCCCCAAAGGTGTGGGGCAGAGATAAGAGCAAAGCTACTCCTCCCTTACTATTGGTGAGTGAGACCCCTCCGTGCCTCAGTTTCCCTGCTTTGGAAGTCATTACTGGGCTCGTAATTATTCCGAGAAGGGTGGTAATTATTTCAGATGTAATTATTCAGAGTGTGAGAGCGCAGAGCAGCTGGATGGGCGCTCTGGAGCTGCAGGGATGAAGCTCCTGGCTCCACATCAGCTGCATCCTCACGGGCACCGGGCCGGGAGGGAGGATCCCGATGGATCAGCTCAGCTCAGCCTCCTCCTGGACAGAGGTGGGACCTGTGCTCCACCCAGCCCCTTTCCAACTACACCGAGGGGTGCCAGCCCTCCAGTCTGAGCCCCAGTGGCGTTTTATAAAAACATTTCAAGCAAGCATATAAATAAATGGTAATTTAGCCACGGACCCAACCCAGCCTCCTGTAAAAGCTGGTGCAGAGCAGATTTACAGCACAGCGCTGAGATGCTTTTATGTGAAACAGAGCTTCAGAGGGGAAGCCATCTATCAGGCAAGGAGCCCGAGTGAATGAGATTTAAAAGGCAGCTTCCTTTTGTTCCCTAATAGTTTGAACAATTCTGTGTGAAAGTGGAGGAGGCGGGAAGGGGGAAATCAGGAGGTGTTAGGAATGACATTCATAATGGCAACACCGTGCACCTATTTTGGTAATAGGCTTTAAACTTCTAAGAAGGTGAATCCTCTTACTTCCAGCGTTTATTTTTTCCTTCGCTGTAAATTTATCAGTCGGGGTCGAGTCTGCTGCAAGCTTTGAGGAGCCTCATGGGAAACAAGAGCCCTGGGTCCTTGTTAGTGCGGGGAACCTGTAATTTCCCTGGTTTCAAACCTCCTGGGTTAATTTGAGTTTGCTTTTTAAACTTAGTCATCGCTGCCTGGTGACCACGCGCACGCCCTGGAATCTCTGTTCTCCTGCTCCCTGGAATCCTTGCTTCTTGGAATCCTTTCTCTCCTGCTCCCTGGCATCCCTGTTCTCCTGCTCCCTGGAATCTCTTCTCTCCTGCTCCCTGGAATCCCTGTTCTTCTTCTCCCTGGAATCTCTTCTCTCCTATTCCCTGGATTCCCTGTTCTCCTGCTCCCTGGAATCTCTTCTCTCCTGCTCCCTGGAATCCCTGCTCTCCTGTTCCCCAGCACCCCTGCTCTCTCCTCTCTGTACCTGCCAGGTGAGATCCCTTGGCTGAGGGTGTCTGGCACACCAAAGCAATCCCCCAACCCCTAAATTCACCAATAAATCTCCTTCTCCTGCCTTTTAGCTGGGAATTAAAGTTCCCTCATTTAAATACCAAACAATCTTCCCCAGGCTGTGTTACTGCCTCGTTTTTGCTCTGAGGTTGGGGCAATGCTGGTCCTCCCCTTCCTGGAGCCACCATCTCCCCTTTCCACAAGTGCAGAGAGGATTTCCAGTGTCATTTGCAGTTCCTACAGGATTTTTCCTCCCAAGAAGCTCAGGCCAGCAGTTCCAGCCTGCCAAAGAGAGAGGGGGGAAAAAAAATCCTCAGCTTTAATCTTTGTGAAGGGAGAGCAGGTGAGGGAACAAAGAAATGGGGAAAGCAAGGGAAGAAAAGGGTGGACAAGAAGGTGTGGAGGGAAGCTGGCACGCAGAGAGATCAGATGGAAGAGGCAGCTTCTGTGGGCACGATGTGAGGAAGAGGACAAAGGGGTGAAGGCAGAGACTGGAGGTGTGTGGGGAAGCAAAGCTTCGAGCAGGAGCCTCCCGGGACCTCTCATTTTGGGGGAGCTCTGTCCCACCCACGCGGGCGTCACCTCCCCTGGCTCCTTCCCAGCACTGTGGTCATGGGCATCGCTGCCTCTGAGTTCTGGTGACTCCCAGACCCATTCTCATGCTGTAATTCCTAAAATCCCTGAGCTTAAATCTGGAGTTATTTATTTCACGTTCCCTGGTAGAGCCAAAGGAAGGAGTGGGGAAATCAATATCCTGGGATTGCTGCTGGGAAGACTAAAAGCTGTGGGTCCTGAGACTTTGTGCTTCTGCTTGTGGTGGGGACATCTTGCATTGCCATGAGCCCTCAGGGTGGTCCTGGAGAGCTGGTCCCTCTCGTCCCTTCTTCCACAGGCCTGGTGTTCCAGGAGAAGCAAAGCCTGCTTGCACACAGGTACCATTCCCAGGGAAAGGATGGGAAAACCAACATTCCTGTTGGAAGTCACCTGTGTCCAAGGCATGGCTGAAAGGTGCTCAGGTGTGGCAGGGATAAGGATGTTCCAAGAGTCTCTCCTTAAGGGGAAAGTGTACGAGATCTGCTGGGAAATCAGTCATCCCTACAGTACGGAACCCAGGAGATGCAGATTGACACAAATCAGGTCCCTGAATGAGCAAAAAGCTTCCAAAAAGACAAAGTGCGTTGGCTTTATAGCTTAGATTTGAAATGACTCAGCAGCGCAGGTGCCTGGTTTTCCCTGCTGGGGAACAGATCAAAAGAGAACACAAAAAGGTGATGGAAACACCACATTTTGGGGTGATCAGAGGCTAGTCCTGGCTGCCCTGCGGTTTTCCCTTTCTCCCCCCTTAGATACCTGCCAGAAATGTATCATTTTTACAGGATTTGTCTGGTTTGGGTTATCTCTGCCCTGGGATTGGGGTCTCTGAGGGCAAAGCAATTCCTCATTCAGCTGGGAGGAACAGGCTGGAGCAACGTCTGGAGCTGGCTGAACATTTATAGGATATGATTTCAACTATTATCATAACTATCCTGTATTGCATCGTCTAATAAAGACATCATTTTAAACCCCTTACAAGTGGCAATTACCTAATAAAATGCAGTAAGGATCTTCCAACTTGGCAGTAAAATTAGCATTACTGGATTTTAATTAATAGCCCAAGCCTGAATGGCTTTTCTGTGCCCTGTGTGAGAGGAATGGCTGCGTGACCGTGTGTGAGTGGATGGGACAGGACTGGGAAAAGGAACTCAGTGAGCCCCGAAAGGAATCAGTGTCTGGAGGGGTTGAGAGGTGAAGGAGGTGTGTGGGGCCAGGCTGTACTGGGGGGAGCAATGGGACTGCGGTGCTGTCGTGGAATCCCAGAATGGTTTGAGTTGGGAGGGACCTTAAAGCTCATCCCATCCCACCCTGTGCCACGGGCAGGGACACCTCCCACTGTCCCAGGCTGCTCCCAGCCCCAATGTCCAGCCTGGCCTTGGGCACTTCCAGGGATCCAGGAGCAGCCACAGCTTCTCTGGGCACCCTGTGCCAGGGCCTGCCCACCCTCCCAGGGAGGAATTTTTTCCAGGTGTCTGATTCAAATCTATCCTTCTTTAGCTTAAAGCCATTCCCCCTTGCCCTATCCTGGTGCCACTTCCCCATGGACTGAGCAGCAATCACAGCTCCCTGGCACGAGAAATCCCTGTGAGAGCCCAAGAGCTCCTTGCACCCGAGCCAGGGCCTTGGGGCTCTTTGCCAAACCCTTGCTGGGAGGGCTACAGGGCTTTGCAAGGGGTGGTGATGTCCTCTTGTAGCTATTTTTCCCAGATTTACTCAATGTCCTGGATGCCTGCAGGGTGCTGAGCCCTGTGAGGACACTGCCCCTGGGGAAGCAGGTGAGATCTCCCTCCCCCTGCAGCTGCACTCACAGGCTCTGTTTGATCCAGGCTGTGACAAAGTCCACGTGTCAAAAACCTCTGAGCGCCTTTGTGAGGGCAGAGTGACTTTATTCCTCAGCAGCAGAGGGCCTTTATTCCTGGCAAATTTGTGATGGCACACAAGTGACTATTCCTCGATGGCAGAGTGACTTTACTGCTCCTTCCTGGCTTTTACAGCATAACTGCAGGACTTTTGATGTGCTGCAAGGAGCCCTAGAGCGAGGCTGGCTTGTGCTGTCATCCCCCACCCTCCCTGGCCTTTTTCCTTGCTCCCCTTCCCGTTTTCCTCTGCTTGCTGGCACGCTGCCTGGGGGAAGCAAATAGCAGGGATGCTGTGCTGATAGAGGGAAGGACCCCCGGTGTGCTTCCCAGGAGGGTGTCTCCATCAGCCAGAGAAATCTCCGTGCTCTGGCGAGATTGCTTTTCCGGGGAAAGCGGGGAGAGCCCAATCTGCCTGCAAATGTGCACGTTGGAGAGGGGAAAATCAAACTGCGGTGTTTAGCAGAGCCAATTTCCTCCAGGAACAGGGCGAGGGAAGAGGCAGCTCAGGCTGGTGCTTCCCGAGCTAATTGTATTGACAAAATAATGAAAGTATTTGTATGCACTTGTTCTTGTTGTGTATAAACTGCAGCAAATAGAAATCCACGGGATTGGGTTTTTTTTTTTTTTAGTATTGCTGTTCTCAGGCGGTTCAGGGCTGGGAAATGATGGGAATTCAGTGCACTGGGGGGTCAGTCTGACTTCAGCCCACCCTACTCCTGCCCTGCACCCCCTCCTACTCCTCCTGAGAGGGAGGGATGGGGTTTAGTCCTGTCTCTGCTGCTGACACCAGCACAACTCCCAGGCCAGCTGTTATCCCCCTGGATGCTCCTTAGTTTAAAGGGTGGTTTTTGACTAAGGAGCACAAGCTGGGGATGTGTTGGCTCCCAGGCAGTCCCTGTGTGGCCCAGCCCGTGGGATCTGTGTGAGCATGGGGCTGGTTTCCAGCAGGGCTGCAGGAAACTCCATCCCAAAACTCAGGGTTCCCCTGCAGCAGCTGTGCTCCTTCCCTCTCTCAGAAAGCCTGGCCACTTCTGCTGAGCCCATACCACAGTGGGATTTTTTTAATGTGCCTTTTTTTTTTTTTTCTTTTTGAAAAATGTCCTGCTTTAACCCATTTCCAGCCCAAATCGAAATCATAGGGTCCCAGACTGGGTAGGGTTGGAGGGGATCTTAACGCTCGTGTCATTCCACCTCCTGTGTGGGCAGGGACACCTTCCACTATCCCAGGTTTCTCCAAGCCCCATCCAAGCCCTGAGCACTTCCAGGGCTGCAGCAGCCACAGCTTCTCTGGAATCCCTTCCCCTCAGCATCCCCTGTTTTATGGAGTGGTTCATCACATGCTCGTCTGTGAGTGAGATGATGGAGAGTGGTGCTGCTGAAGAGTAATTGTTTAACGTGCCTGCTGATCCCACACCTGGGATCAAGCTGCCAATATTCCAGCAGTTTGGAGCTGGGCCTTGATCCTGCATCTATTTATGGTCTGTTTAGGGCTGTGCATCACTTGATATTTGTTACCAGAGCTGCGGGTGTAGCTCCATGGGGAAGGGCCTGGTGTCTTCTGCTCATTCAGGTGATGCCATGATGATTTTGTACCTTTTCTTTATATACCTTTTATGTATTCCCAGTACCCTCACCATGCCTGCTTGTACTTCTTTAAGCCTGGTATCTCAGCATAGTCCTGGTATTCTGCTGGGCCAGAAGACCAAACACCCTAAAGGCTCCACAGCTGGAAAGCCTCACACTGTCCTGGGAAACCAAGGCCCCTCTGGAGGTGTGGGAAAGATGAAGCCCTAAGTGCTAGGGCTTGTCCACAAAACTACTCCATCTTCACAGAATTTTTCAGAAGGCTTTATTTATTATCAAGAACAGAGAGCAAACATTTTCTCCCTCCAGCCATGTTAGCTGGGATGAGATAAGGGATCTTGTTGCGATGATGATGCCCTGGTTTCCCAGGGCCTTTCCACAAACCACTCATGTCCATGGATTTTCTCAGAAGGCTTATTTATTAATATCAAGAAAACAGAACAAATCTTTCTCCCTCCAGCAGGTTCAGCTGCAGGGAACATCTCTGTGTGTGTCTGTGTGTGTCTGACTGTGTCCCAGCCAGGAATCCACAACAAGACAGAGAGGAAAATATTTCATTGGTCAAGGAAAGCATATTTACATTCTTTCATCCAAGCTTTCTCCTGGGAAGCTACAAAAAGTTCCTTTAGCAATGGATTTCAGGACAAGTTAACAAGAACTTGCATTTCTCCAGCCTTTTTCTGAAATTTTTCAAAAACCCAGTACCAAGTCACCACCACAGGATCCACTCTGGGGAAACCTTGCAGACACTTGAGCAAGAGAGTCACTGCCAACCCCTCAGCTTTGTGGATCAGGGGATGGAGAGGAGGAGGTAAATGACCTCTGCTGCTGCTTTTCAGCCACTTTTTGGTCTTTTTCTCTGAGTTCTCAGTGCTCTCATCCCCTGCCAGTGCCGCACAGGAGGGAGACCTGCTGCTGAACAGCCCTTTTTGGCAATTCCAGCCAGCCAGCTTGTCAAGGCCAGCGCTGGCAGAAGAGGGACCAGTAACTCTGGAGACAGTGCAGGGAACCAGGAGCCCTTCATAAAGTGTCACTGATGTGGAAATACAGGATCAAATGAGTAGCAATTCGTGTGTCACCGCATGACAGAACAAAACCCTCTACCGAGGAATTAAAGCCATAAATATCCTACAGGGCCCCTTCCTGCTAACATGTTCCTGACATCTGGAGTGGCAGCCCACTGGAACCTATCTGCTGTCAAAGAGCTGTTGCAATTAAGTCGTGAATGCAGAGGGGAGAAGGGGGAAAACAATTTTTTAAATGACTTGGCAGGTGATGGAAAACCAAAATACCCTTTTCCATTAACGTGAGCAAATTTACCTTAAAAGGAACTGGGTTAGAGACTTAGGAAGTTAATTGCTGGAGTCATTCAGTCAGTTTTTGGTCTCCTTGGGGCCGGTGTGGGAGCGATGGAGGGTCTGTGGTTGGGTTCCCACCTGGCTCTGTGCTGCTGCAATATTTAACACTTTCTTGGCCTCCTGTGCTCCAGCACAGCCTGGAGGGCACACGATGGTGTGGGAATCCAGCTGGGGCCAGCTGTGGGGATGGTGTTGGAGAGGCAGGGAAGGGATTTGCTGTGCCAGGCAGGAGCTGTTGGAGTTTTGGTGTGGGTCAGCACCACAGCCTGGTGCTCTCCTTGTGTGGATGATGGAGGGACTTATGAGATCATGGAGTTTATTAAGGTTGGAAAAGACCTCTAAGATCAAGTCCAGGCATTAATCCAGCACTGCCATGTCCACTAAACTGTGTCCCCAGACACTGGAGATCTGCTGGCTCTGGATGTTGTTGGGTGGGACTGGAAGGAAAAGGGTGTCAGGGTGGTGAGCTGTGTGATTAGCTTGGCTGTGCCCTCAGGAGCTGGAGGACACATCCATGTCCATTCCTGTGCACATTCCTTGGGTGCAAACAGCCAAGACCCAGGGACTCCTCTCTGGGTGAGCACTACCAGTGGAAAGCTGAAGATTGGAGATGGGAAAGGCCCCGTGGAGGTCCTGAATTGCTGCTCCCACAATCTGCCAGCCTGAGGAGGTGCCAGGCAGCCTCTTGCAGGTGATCCTCACACCCATCCCTCCCTCTCCGTGGGATTTTGGATGCCTCAACCAAGCATTAGCCACAGCATCCTTTAGCACCCCAGAGAGCACCCATCCATCCATCCATCCATCCATCCATCCATCCCTCCCTCCATCCATCCATCATCCATCCATCCATCCATCCATCCATCCATCCATCCCTCCCTCCATCCCTCCATCCATCCATCCATGCCAGCCCTCAGCCAGGGCTGCAGGAGCGGTGCTGCCTCATTGGCATTCCGGGCGCCTGCTCGGTGCCATCCTGCTCGTCTCCTCTCGGTCTCTCCGCAGAGGTGGCACCGCGTGGCTGCAATTTGCATTTCTGGAGTTTGCAGGAGGTGTCACCCAGCAGATATTCTGGCAAGCTGCGTCTCGCAGAGAATTCATTTTCGGGGGGTTTCGCTCCCTCCTTCCCAATCTGGCTGCCTTGATCTCGATTAAAGCATCCAGCTCCTCTGCTTCCCTACACCAACCCCAGTGCAGGCTCTGTGTTGGGCTGGTTTTTCCTCCTCATTCCCCCACGTTTGGCTCCTCTCCAAAGGGCCAGCAGTTGGGAGACTGCCACCTCCATGTCTGTATTGGAAATTTTTCTCGCTGGCTATCTAAAAATCAGGAAGCAGAATTGATTGTGAATGCCTCCAGATGACCACAGGGAGCTCAGAAATAAAGAATCACAGCTGACGAGAGGCTGAGAATCTCAAATTACATCAGTGATTTTTCTACTCAAAATTTTATTTAAGGTACTTTTGAGTGGACCCAATTTTCAGAAGGGCCCAGATTGAAGACTGATCCTTGTAAGAGACTATTTGAAAATTGCCCATTCCTTTTGGCTGCAGGTTTGCTAAATATTCAATTACTCCACCAGCAACTTGGTCTCAAGCAAACTGTTTTCTGTAATATTTTTTCCCTCCGTAATTTACACGAACAGGGGAAAAAGACTTAAACTGAATAACCTGTGGCCAGGGATTGGAGCTGTGCTTGTGTTCACTCCTTTTTGCTTTAAAATGGTATCTTCTTCCCAGCCCCATGTGGTTCAGCACATCCTGTTTGGGTTTCCTGTATCAGAAATAAGGGCTGAGCACCACCTGGAGAGGAGGGGTGTTCCTGCTCTCCTCCTGAATTTGGGTCCACCTCTTAAAAGCTGGGGAGAAACCCATCCCTTCTCCTTGAAGTTCCTAGGAGACCTTCCCTCTCCATCCCTGCCTGAAGGTTTGATGCACTTCAAACACTTATATTAGCTTTAAAAATGGGCAAATTGTGGCCTCAAAGGAGTTTCTCCATGGTTTTGTAGGAGGAGCAGGGCTGGAGCAGCTCCCACCGAGTCCTGCTGTGGATGCTCGTGGCTGAGCAGGGAGCAGGGATGGGGAGAAGTGGCTTCAAGGGTGATGCCTCCACCACACACCACCCAAACTCAGCCTCCCCCATGCACCCGAGCACAGGCTCCATCCCTAAGCTCCAAACACCCACCAAAACCAGGCAGGAATTTTCCCTCCTCCCAACCTCACCTTGCAGAGCCCACGCTGGAGCAGCAGCCAGGTTGCCTGGGCTACACAACCATCCTCTTGGATTATTCCTGGTAAATAACATTTAGTTTTTCACTTGGAGTGAGTGGCCTCAGAGTCCATGGAGCAATTCTGGGCCAGCTCGCAGCACCGGCGAGTTTAACTCTCCAATTTGGCCTGCAGCAGTGCTGGGCAAATTGCTCCCAGCAACTATTTTATTCATCCCCAAACGTGGTTTTGTGCTGACCCAAGCGGTCGACTCAGCACATGTTTTCAGCCAGGAAAAAAGAAATTAAAAAAAAAAAAAACGAGGCAAATTGTTTCCAAATGGTGCGTGTTTTCTATAAAGGCAGCTATACAGGATGTTTTTGAAGGGATGGTGGAAGAAAAAAAGCCATCTGAAAGCAGAGTGTTTCAGCTGTTCTGCCCAAGCTTTCAGCACTAAGAGCACAGGTGTGTGTTTTTAACTGACCTTGTGTGCTGCTTGCTTGTTCTTTTGAGTTTTATCAGGAGGCCAAACACCCTGGATGACCTCCTGGACATTCTCCAGCCAGAGAAGAAAGATTCAGGGACAATGACAGCATGGAGGGGTGAAGGTGATGCCTTCAATGGCTCCCTGGAAACAGAGAGCACACAGGAATAAAGGAATCAAGGAGGGATTGATTGGAAAGGCCTTCAGAGGTACACTCTGGGCTCCAGAGGCTCCTGCCTCAGTGCATCCCAACATGGACAAGGACAGCTCCCGAGTTCTTCCCACTTGGATCTCAGCATCAATTCCCCAAGCAGAAGCCAGGCAAGGATGGAATTTGCCCAAGCTTGCCCCCCTCTTGCCAAGATTGTGGTTTGCAGTTGTTGGGCCTAGGAGGGTCTGGGTGTCCTTGGAGAGCTGGAGAGGCTTTGTTGTGTGTGTGTGAGCATGAGAGAACAGCACTGAACGAGCTCCAGGGAACTGCAGAGTGACACTGGGCAGGGCAGGGCTGGGAACATAGAAAAGTTAAAACCTAAGGCATCAGTGGCAGTGTCTGGGCATGGTTTTTTGCTGACCCAGATTATTTGTGGGCAGCTCTGGAAGTCCTTTCCTCCTTCTTGCTGAACAAAGTTGATGTTTCCTCCAAGAAGGGCAGCTCAGACTGGTGCCACATCCCACAGCTGGCACTGGAGGCCCTTTCCATGCCAAGGAGCTGCTCCTGGCACTGCTCCCCACCCTGGGGCTGTGCTTCAGCCTCACACCACTCCGTGAATTTATCCCTGGGAATCTGAGCTTTGGGGAATGCACCTCAGCATGGAGGGAGCTGTCTCAGCAGCACTTGAACCTGCTCCTGGAAGTTTTTGGGTGTCCTGCAGCCAAGAGGCTCCCTGGAGAGATCCAGCTGCAGAGAGGAGGCACTTTGAAATGGGTGAAACACGGCGATAACAGCTCTGATTAAAAAAGGAGAGCGTGCCTGATGGTTTTGTCTTATTTAATGCTGACATCCTGAGGTCAAACCATTCCTCTCCAAGGAAAGCACAGCCCCATTAGTCAAACACAGCCATCTCCAGCTTTGTAGTTTTGTTGCATGATTTATAAGCCAACGGGGGTAAAAAAGAAGTTTTTTTCCCTCTGAAAATACCAGGGAATACTTCTATCCTTGTTGCCTTCCCTTGCTCATTTAAACTTCAGTTTTACAACATCAAAGCTGGAGTTGAGCTCTCCTGGTACCCGTTTGCAGGATTCAGTATCCTACCACGTCTGGCTGCTGGCTCTCACTGGGGGTGCAGCAGAAACACATCCCACGTCCCCCAGGAATTCTGTAAACGAGCACCTCCTGCTCCAAGGAGATGGTGCTGGAGCAAGGAGTCCATCTTTGAGCTCCTTGGCACTGAGTGGCATGAGCTCTGTGATGCTCCTGGGGTAGATGAAATCCAGGGCTCAGCCAGCACTGGGACAGAGATTAATTTTCGAGTCCTGATTCCTGTTGGGAAATGTCAGCTCATCCCTGCCTGTGAGCTCAAAATGGGTGTTTAAGGGACTAGAACACCCCTCTGCTGCTCTCAACTATGCCTGGCATTTCGGCTCTGTGTGAACTCTTGATCAGGTCAAAAAGTAAAACTCCCTTTTAGGAAAGATTTTAAGATGATGGAGGGCTTTGTTTCATTCTGCATTTGCAACTCTAATGTGTTCTTCCCCTGCGCTCCCACCCACTCCTCACAGTCAGCCCCAGACTCTCTACTCACATGGCTATCAGTGTCACTTCTCAAACATGTCTTTCCTTGGAAATCCAGCTTTTCATCAATTAAACATTTTTGGACAGCTTTTCTGAAACAAATCTTAAAAAAAAAATTAAAAAAATTAAAAAAATCTTTGCTTCACTGCAAAGTTTTGGTGGTTTTACCTTAAAAGACTCCAGCAGTCCTGCGGTGAAGGTGATCCCAGCAGGATTTTGGGGCAGGTTTAGGCTGTGGAGCCTCCCACGGGTGCCTGTAGCTTGTCACTGTTGCTGTTGATAGAATTCTCCTTGGTGCTCGTGTGAGTTCCTGCCAGGAAAGGCTGGAGGGGTTGGGATGGAGGTGCCTGTGCCAGGGGTGTCCCTGTGTCCTGGCTGGGTCCTTTGCAGGATGTTTGATTTCTACTTCTCTCCCCCACTAGGATCCCCCACATAACAACCCTTCACCCTCCCTGTGCAGCTGAAGGCTCTTTCCTCACCCCTTGCTGCCCCCCTCTCAGTCCATTTCCATCACTGCTCTGCCTGGTTGGGCTCTGGCCTTTTCCCAGTCCATCCCAGTTCCCCACTGGACACTTCCTGCAGCAATTTCCAAGCACAGACAGATAAGAAGGTGTGGATGCTGACAAATAATCAAAAGGAAATTTTCAGCTCTCGGTTCTGGCTGTGAGAAAGTAGCTGCTTCTCACAGCCAGAGCTGGGAACCAGCAGAAGTTGTGTGAACTGTTTTGGGTGCTTTTGTCAACTATATTCCACAGGTGATGTTTTTTAGGCTTTGTTATTCTAACTTGTTCTGGGCTGGTGTTGTAACTAGCCAGTGATGCTAAGGAGGTGTTCACCCAAAAACCAATACCTGTGTCCTGCTCTAGCGATCCTGGATATAAAAAAGGCAAGGTTTTCTTAATAAATGGCTTTATGGCTTCTCTTCATCTGAAGTCCTTGTCCCATTCTTTTCCATCCCTGGGACTCTACAGTGACAGCAAGGGGCTGCATCCTTCACAACGAGGGGCACGTTCCTGGGTCTGAGCTCCACGGCAGGAACCTTGTGCAGGTGGGAGCCTTGCCCAGGGCTCTGAGGGGCTGCTGAGCTGGTTTTTTTTTTGAAAAACAGGCAAATCTCTTGTTGGCTTCTTCACCTTTATCCTCTCCTGCTGCCAGATTTCAGCCCTTCAATGTGACAGCAGACTTTGAGCTGAAATCTGTGTCAGTGACCTCCTCCGTGGGTCCCTCCTGTGCTGGGGGAGCAGGGGTTGAGAATCACACCCCAAACACAGCAAATGCCTTATAAACCATAAACAGAGCAGCCACATCCCCTTGCTAAAGAGCAGAAAAGCTATAAATAGACCTGCAAATGTAACTTCTGTGGCCAGCTTTGCCCAGACCTCACCCTTTTGTCTCAGAACAGGTCCCGTATGTTTTATCTTCTCTAAATGCAGTGTAAAACAATCTATTCCCTTTCCTGAAAATACTTGTCTTTGTCATCCATCCTTCTCCTCCCATCTGAATCAGATTTAATTTTCTTGCCTAGTGGCACTTAGAATCCCCTAATGAACAGAAGGTCCCATCCCTTAGTGCCAATCATACAAAATTGGTTTCGTGGGCATACAGATGCTTCAGTGCTGAGGCTGAACTGGCAGGACATGATGGCTTTGCAATGACTTGCAGACTCTGTTAATTAAGGTGAACATGTTTAGATGGGAAAAAAAAAAAGCACAGTCCATGAAAGTATGCTAAGCATGTTGATTTAATTGGCAATTACTGAATTTAAAGTAAGCACTCAAGTGTAGCCAAACCCCTTGTAAGGCAAAGTCTGAGCCCAAAGTCCTCCGAGGCAAAGCACCAAGAAAATGAGGCAGAGAAAGATTAAATGCCTTGCCCAAGGTCATGTGGGAAGACATGTAAGGGTTGGGAACCAAGCTGGGTTTTCCTGTGGCTTTCCTTCCTCTGCAGCATCCCTCACATCCAGGGATGAGGGGGTGGCCTCAAGCTGAAGGAGGGCAGGGCTGGATGGGAGATTGGGAAGGAATTGTTCTCTGGGAGGGTGGGCAGGCCCTGGCACAGGGTGCCCAGAGCAGCTGTGGCTGCCCCTGGATCCCTGGCAGTGCCCAAGGCCAGGCTGGACACTGGGGCTGGGAGCAGCCTGGGACAGTGGGAGGTGTCCCTGCCATGGCAGGGGGGGGATGGGATGAGCTTTAAGATCCTTTCCAACCCAAACCATTCTGGGACTCTGTTCTCAAGCAGTGCTGCTCTGTCAGCACCGTGGTGCTCAGAAAAGCTTTTCTAACATAATCTCTGTAGGTTGGCTCAGAGGTCTCGCTCTTCCTTCCTTCCCTCTTTCCAGTGGCACTGGGAACGCCATCGAGCAGCTGCTGCAGGGCTTGCACTCACTCTGAGCCTGCCTTCTGTGCACCAGCCCCGAGCACCCTCTGCCATCTTCCCCCCAAAGCCCACCCGTGTTTGGGGTCTGGGGCTGTGTCTGCAGTGGGCACGAAGCAGCACAGCAAGTCCTGGACCCTTCACCTTACAGCAGCTTGTCTTGTTTTGAAAAGCCAGGTGTCTGCTAAGGAAGGCAGAAACCTCCCTTGGAATGGAAGATGCAACCCCACTTCCCTCAGAATTATTATAATTTTGAAAGAAGAGGCTTTCAGGCAGAGATATGGGAAATAGTTCTTTGGGAAAGAAATGGGAACTAATATGGGAAATATTAGTTTACTAATATTTATACATACACATATATATATGAAACAAGGCAGGAGGAACACTGGTTTAAACTGGCAGAGTCAGACAGGAGCTGACACCCTGACAGTCAGGGCAGCAGGGGCAGCCCCAGGAGATGGTGGCTGCATCCTCCTGAAGTGATGGATGTGGTTCTGTTGAAGAGATGATCCTGGAGAAAGGTCTGGGCTTCCTCAGAAGGTCCAGGGGTGGCTCTGGAGCTCCTGTCCTCTGGGAATGCAGTGGGAAAGGCTCCTGTGGTGTTTGGAATCTCAGATTATATCCAGGATGGAATGCTTGGTTCCTCCCTGTGGGCAGAGCATCTCCCACTGGGATGGTGAGTGATGGGCAAGCACTGCTGGCCATGGGCAGGAGATAGCCCAGAGTTATCTGTGAGCCATGGGCAAGCACTGCTGGCCATGGGCAGGAGATAGCCCAGAGTTATCTGTGAGCCATGGGCAAGCACTGCTGGCCATGGGCAGGAGATAGCCCAGAGGGAGCAGGCAGGGAGCACTGCCCCTCCTGGTTCCAACAGCTCATGACAATGGTGATAGAATCCATGCTTTTGGTCACATTTTACTTTGCAGCCCAGGACACAGCTCTGTGCTCACCAGCAGTGGGTGCTGATTCCAGCCGTGCCCTTCAGGGGTGTTCATGCTCCCCTCAGTTCCCGAGCATCCTTCTGCTTTAAGGACCCCTCACAAAGCAGGTGGGCAGAGCTGCTGGTCCTTTTCATTGCCTATAACATAATCATCTCCCGGGCACGGCTGTGATGCTGTGGCACTGGGCATGGTTGCAGGGACATGTGGAGCCAAGCCGGGACCGTGAGCAGCAGCCAAGCACTGGCACAGCCTCTGCTGGCACTGCCCAGAAATAAGCACTGGTGGTTTTTATTCAAACATGGACTTTTATTTTTTTTTTTCTTTAAAACAGATTAATTTGTGAGTTTTCTTGAGCTTTTGCCACAAACTCCCCTTTGGGGAGGAAAGTTTCAGTAAGAAGTTTTTGGGGAACTCCAGACCCCTGATGCTGAACCCTTTGTTTCTGCAGAGGATCATTTGAATTCTGCTTTTTTAGTGCTTCCCTAAGCTTTGCAAGGAGGAAAACTTCCTCCAGAAACAGGGAAACTTGATTTTTATGGTTTCTACAACTGACTTGACGCTTGCTAAAGTAAATGTAAAGCCTGGCTTGTGTGCCAAGGTGTGGGACAGCCCCACCACAGCTGCTCCTCTGCATCCATTGTGCTTCTGACTCTCCCTGCTGAGCTTCCATTGAGGAAAGGTGGAGAAATCAATTAAATCCAGCACTGTTTAAATTTGTTTTCTTGTTCCTCCAAAGAGCAATAAGTCATGGCATAGCTGGGGACAGCTCTTTGCATTTCGAAGCTTTGCCTGCTGCATCTGGATGGAGTGGGAATTGTGGAGAGCAGCAGGCTGTGACTAGAGGGTGTTGTGGAGATGGACCAGGGTTATGCAGGGACAGGGATGATGGAAAGGCTTCTAAAACATACTTACCCCTGGAATTATCTACTCGGGACCTAAAGGAATGAGGGATTTGTGTGCAGAGCGCTGACTGTGGAGGTGATGGAGGGAGAAGGGACTTTGGGCAGAGGGACTTCCAGCCTGGCGAGGAGGTGTGCCAGGGAAAGGGGCCAGAAACCCAGGGAACAGGGCCAGGGCAGGGTGGTTATAACTCCCTGGAGGATGGATTTGCCAGCTTCCAGAAAAAGGCAGCAGGACCCTGAAGTGGAGACCAGGTCTGTGACAGCAATCAGGTGTCACTGCCCACTGTGGCTTTGGAGGGCAAACAGAGGGGCAGGGGAGGAGAGTGCCTGGCTTGGTTTGGGGTGGGCTGCTTGAACCCCTTGCTGGTATGTTGGGAATGTCCATCAGGTGGGAATGTCCATCAGCTGAGGATGTCTTTGTGGCAAGAGGCTCAGTGTACACAGCCTTGGGAGAGGAGGAGGCTGTTGCTGTCCTCCAAAGAGAGGTGCTGCTGTTGGATGCTCTGTGAGACAATTTGAGGTCTCTGTGGGCTACAGCAGCCAGCGATGGAGGCTCTCAAATTAATAAATCAGAGCCTGCTTGATGAGATCCTGGGCATTGGTGAGGGAAGGGATGCTGCTCCTGCCTGCAAGGACTCCTCTCTCCTCAAGACCCTTAAAAACAGCACCTCAGCAAGGCAGGAGTTAACCGAACACAGGAATTTCTACAAGATGCCTACTACAAGCACATCGTTACTGCAAGATGCCAGCTACAAGTGCAACATATTTTTCTGTATGTGCCACTTATGTTTCCCACGGTGGCTGTGCACGTGGGGAAGGTGTCCGTGCTCGGCGTGGAGCTGCCGGAGGGGGAAGCACGGGCTGAGTCTGTGGATGGGGGCAGGAGGCTGATGGCAGGAGTCTCTTCTTTTTACAGAAAGTGAAAAATCAATCCTTGACCTTTAAAGGAGTTTATGAATTCCTGGCTTAGGGATCGATGTGCATCGATTTTTGTGTGTCTGCGTGGGCTCGCCGTGTACACGATCAGGTGATGGAAGCCGAGTTTTGCTGAGTCTGGAGCGGGCAGAAGCAGGTGTTGTCTCTGTTGAGCTGCCAGGAGTGAAAACATTATTTTTCCTCCTTTTTCCCTACCTTTTCTGCGTGGCAGCTGGAGGTCGAGGTCACTCAGAGATACCGTGTTGGGTACTTTGGTGACAGCACCTCCCTGCCTCCTGCCCTGCTGCTCTCCATCACCCTGTGGAGCATCCCTGTGTCTCCCAGCCCTTCCCGGGGATGTTGCTGCCTGTGTTCCCTCATTTGAACATTCTGGAGCATTCTGTGTCTCCCAGCCCTGCCCAGGGTTCTCACAGCCCGTCCCATGCCATCCAAAGCTTTGGCAAGAGGAGGAGGCCCCTGGCTTGTTTTGGGGACAGCATCACTGTCCATCCCCCCAGATCACAGCTGCTGGTTCCTGGGGTGATTTTTGGCAGAGCTAATCCTGTGGGTGCACTAAATCACAGAAATTTGGTGGCAGTCGGGGTTGCCACCCCTGGGTAAAGCACCCAAGCCCAGACTGGCAGAGGAGGAGCTGCTGGGAACCCAAATTGCTGTGACTGGGTAGCAGCAAGCGAAGCTTTCCCACTTCCACCCCAATAAAATAGCAATTTCCTCAAGACTGCAGACTCAGCCAGCACAGAAGTTAGCTTAATGAATTAAAACTCAAGCGTGGCTTGACCTCGGAGGTGTGACGTTCCTCTTGTGAATGAGGATTTAAGGGAGGAGACGTGCTGGCAGCCCATTTCCCGACCTGCTCCCACGAGACGTGTGAGCAGAAGCAAAGCCCTCCTGTGCACATTTCTATATATATTTGGTGTATATTCATGTCCGCCCACTGATCTCCCGAGATGAAGCCGTGCGAGCTGACAGCTGCCGAGGAGCCGAGAGGTGCTGGGGGTGGGATGGGAACAGAAGGCTCCAAAGCCTGTTCAGCTGCCACGGGCTGGGGAGGGGGGCAAAGAAACAGAAAGGCTGACGTGTTTCAACTCACAAATGTTGGAGGAAGCGCGGCACCAAATAGCAGCTCCCAACAGCACAGGCCTGAGTCGAGTCTCCGGAGCAGTGTGGGGATAATTGCTGTTTTCTGCAGCAAACCCCCTGCTCCTCACGGGCCAAAAGCACCAGCTGATACTGCAGAATCCCAGAATGGGTCAGGGAAGGGACCACAGAGCCCATCTGGTGCCACCTCCCTGCTCCAACAGGGTCATCCCGGAGCACAGGGCGCACGGTTGTGTCCAGACTGTTCTGGAATATCTCCAGTGAGGGAGACTCCACAGCCTCCCTGGACAATTTGTTCCAGTGCTCGGTCCCAGGGCAGAAGTTGTGCCTCCTGTGCAGGGATTTGCTGGGCTCAGTCCCTGCCCGTGGCTCTGGGGCCATTGCTGGGCCCCCGGAGCAGAGCCTGGGCCCTGCTCGGAGCCCTCCCTGCACACAGGGACAGCCAGGGGCACCCAGGGACACCCAGGGACATCCAGGGATGCAGAGTGACACCCAGAGACACCTAGGGACACCCAGGGACGAAGAGTGACAGCCAGGGACATCCAGGGACACAGAGTGACACCCAGGGACACCCAGGGACATCCTGGGACACCCAGGGGCACCCAGGGACATCCAGGGACAC
>VZTN01009000.1:66264-117350 GCA_013400515.1 Erpornis zantholeuca | reverse complement strand
TGATGCCTTAAAGTGGCTACCTAAAAACAGAGACTAGACAGGAACAAAGGAATAAAGGTGGTATTTATTTGAAAGGCCTTCAGGTGCACACTTTGGGGTCCAGAGGTCCTGCCTCAGTGGATCCCAAAATGGGCCCCTGGTCATGAGTGCTTCACACTTTTATAACAATATCAATTCACCAACCAGAATCCAGCAAATGATGTGACTCCCCCCAAGCCTGCCCCCTCTTCCCAAGATGATGGTTTACAGTTCTTGTTTCGGGATGTCTTTGGAGGGCAAGTTAGAGGTTTTGTTATGTCTATCTTCACACAGAGAACAGCACAAGAAAACAGCATCACAGCACCTAGCAAGCTACAGTTACACTAGCAGTACAGAATCTGAAAAATGTAAAAGTTAAAACCTAAGGCATCACTCCAGGTCACCCCCAGCTTGTGCTGGTGCCCAGGATTATCCTGCCCAGGAGCAGCACCTGCATTTGTCCTCATTGAGCTCCAGGCTGTTCTTTCCTGCCCACCTCTCCAGCCTGTCAAGGTCCTCCTGGAGGGCTGCTCTGGCCACTCCTCCCAGCTTCCAACAACTCCATCTGCATCCCGTGGAGTAGATTGGAAATTAGGAAAGATTTGTTTGCTGAAAGGGTTGTCATGTCTGGAGAAATGGTGGGATTGCCATTCCTGGATGTGTTAATTAAGTTTCTGGATGTGATGCTTAGGGACATGGGTCAGTGGTGGCCTTGGCAGGCCTGGGTTAATGGTTGGGCTCGGTGATCTAAGAGCTCAATTCCAACCCTTATGATTCTAAGTGTGGGAACAGAAAGTTATGAGGCTTGCACTTGGAATGGGGAAACTGAGGCACAGAGAAACAATGAACCCATGGGCTCTGCAGCAGAGCCAGGAAGAAAATCCAGGCCCAATCTTAAGGCATTTTTTTTCCCAGAAGATCCATCTTTTCCCCTTGCACCATCTCCTTTGGCATGTTTTCCAAATCTTTGATCTATAATGAAATCTGGTAGGAAATATGCTCCCCTTAGCTTTGGGAATCAGGGGATGGGAAGTGGGTCCTGCTGACAGCAGGGGCTTCATTCCCTACCCCAGGACCCCACTGGCATCTCCACGGTTGGTGGTGCCTGGATTGGGGTCTGTGGGGTGGGGGCTGTGAGGGGAGAACCACCCCCCTGGTCAGCAGGGATTTTGTCCTGCTTTATTTAACCCAACCCTTCCTCCAGCCTCTCCTACTCTCTCTCCTAATGTATTCCTATTTGTTTGATCTCCTACAAACTTCCCCTCTCTGATCTTCTGATGAAATAATAAATCTGGGGCCCTTGAAGACACTTCGCGGCAGGAGACTCTAAACGAAAACCCTTTTAAGCATTTAGAGGTGTTTTAATGTGACAATCCCCTCCTGCAAGGGTACAGTATATCCTGGATTGCTCCTGGCTGCTCCCTGGGCAACACAGGGCAGTGAAACTTCTGTCTGTGGGAGCACAGGGATGTGGAATATCCTCCTGCCGTGGGGCTGGAGAGCTGATGAGCAGATGCAGAGGGTGTTTGTGCCTTTGGGAAGGCTCACACCTGGGTCCAAACTGTGATGGGTGTAACGGGGATGTGCTGTATGCAACTGGGATGGGGAGGGAAGAGGAATTGGAGGGGAGGTGTTGCTTATTTCCACTCCTTCAGTGGGTTTAAAAGATTTTAAAAAGTCACTACAGAGTGTGTAGGAATGCTTTTTGTGGTACCTGGCTGGAGAATGTAAGGAATAGGGGTCATTATGGGCAGCTCTGCTTGTTACCAGTAGGGCTGTCAACCTGTGATCTGATCTGTTTGCAATCCTTGCTACTCCAATTATAAGCCAGGAATTAATTAAGACCAATAGCCTGGGCCCTGCAGACAAGCTGGGTCCATGTGCTGGGTTATACTGGGAGCTCCTCAATGGCAGAAAAGCTCTTGGAATACCCACAGATGAATAAAAGGAGATTTTGGTTCTGAATAGAGACAGTAGAAAATGCAATTTCAACTATGCCAAGTGCTTGGTTAGGCACTGGAACTGCTTCTCCAGAGAAGCTGTGGCTGCCCCTGGATCCCTGGCACTGTCCAAGGCCAGGTTGGACACTGGGGCTTGGAGCAGCCTGGGATAGAGGAAGGTGTCCCTGTCCAGGGCAGGGGTGGAACGAGATGGCTTTAAGGTCTCTTTCCTAAACCATTCTGGGATTCTGTGGTTCTGTGTCCTGCCCACAATGTGATGGAGACCCCCTCTGCCCTGGGCTGAAATGGACTTTAAATGGTGCAGTTGGAGACAGGGCTTGGAGCTTGGCTCATCCGAGCTGCCCAGCGGTGACCCTGGCACTCGGGCACAGATGCTCTGCAAAGCCTTTCCTGAGCCCTCTGTGCTGAGCTGGCAGTAGCTGGGGAGCTCTCCACAGTTTTCCTGCAAAAACAGGAGATATTTGCGCTAGGGGAAATGCTGCACTGGGTCCAGCAGGGCTGGGCACTGCTGCAAAACCTGCAGGGATTGGAGAGCTCTGGAAAATGTGGGCTCTGACAAGTTACTCAAAGGGAAATTCTCAGCTTTCAGCTCTGGTTGTGGAAATTTACCACAGCCAGAGCTGTGAGAGTCGGAGAAGCAAACCTTCTCACAGCCAGAGCATGGGAAACTGGAGAAAGTTTTTGTAAACAATTGGAAATGTTTTGAGAATTCTCTGTCTCACCGAAGGTGTTTTTACTTTTGTTATCCTAACGAGTTTCTGTGTAATTGCCCAGTGGTGTGAGAGAGGTGCTCATGCTAGGACCAGTGCCTGTGTCCTGTGTGTCTTGCCTCTAGCGATCTGGGTTATAAAAATAGAGGATTTCTCTTAACAAATGGCTTTTCTCTGAAAAACTTCATGCCGCGTTTTTGCCGTCTTTCGGACTCCACTGCAACAATTTTGCGCTGGGGAAATGCTGCACCAGGTCCGGCAGGGCCGGGCACTGCTGCAAAACCTGCGGGGATTGCAGAGCTCTGGCAAACACAGTGCCATCGTGTGGCTCTGCTCCGGTCCCCGCTCGCTCCCGCGGCACGGACAGATCCTCGGTGTCCCCGCACAGCTCCGCAGGGCACGGACAGAGGCTCGGTGTCCCCGCAGAGCTCCGCAGGGCATGGACANGGATTGCAGAGCTCTGGCAAACACAGTGCCATCGTGTGGCTCTGCTCCGGTCCCCGCTCGCTCCCGCGGCACGGACAGATCCTCGGTGTCCCCGCACAGCTCCGCAGGGCACGGACAGAGGCTCGGTGTCCCCGCAGAGCTCCGCAGGGCATAGACAGAGGCTCGGTGTCCCCGCAGAGCTCCGCAGGGCATGGACAGAGGCTCGGTGTCCCCGCACAGCTCCGCAGGGCACGGACAGAGGCTCGGTGTCCCCGCAGAGCTCCGCAGGGCATGGACACAGGCTCGGTGTCCCCGCAGGGCCGGCTCTGGGGCACGGACAGATCCTCGGTGTCCCCGCACAGCTCCGCAGGGCCGGCCCCGGGGCGCGCTCGCCGTCCCCGATCGCTTTAGGCCATGTAACGATGTTTGTCTGCTCAGTGCTTTTGGCTGCTGCTGCTGCTCTTCATTGCATTGCATCCTCCAGTCTGATCGCATCAGGGTCCCGCAGCTCCCTAACGGAGTTTGCTGCTGGTGAGGATGTGTGGAGGAGGAGGAGGAAGGCAGGTCTGGGGGCTCCGGCAGCTAAAGAGCACCTAGTGCTGGGGAATGAAGTGTCTGTGGTGCAGGCTGTGTGCTCTCGCAGGGCAGAGGCATGGCCGGGGAGCCGGGAGTGCAAATCATGGAATCACGCGCGTTGGAAAAACTTCCAGGATGGTTGAGCCCAGCTGTTAGCTCAGCACTGCCAAGCCCATCCCTAAACCCTGTCCCAAATGCCGTGTCCACGTGGGTTTTAGATCCCTCCAGGGATGGTGAGTCCAGCACTGCCCTGGGCAGCTGTGCCAGGGCTGGACCACCCTTTCCATGAAGAAATGTTCCCCAATATCCAACCTAAACCTCTCTTGGCACAACTCAAGGCCGTTCCCTCTCCTCCTGTCCCTGTTCCCTGGGAGCAGAGCCTGACCCCCCTGGCTGCCCCCTCCTGTCAGGGAGTTGTGCAGAGCCACAAGGTCCCCCCTGAGCCTCCTTTTCTCCAGGCTGAGCTCCTTTCCCAGCTCCCTCAGCCCCTCCTGGGGCTCCAGCCCCTTCTCAGCTCCGTTCCCTGCCCTGGACCTGCTCCAGTATCCAGCCTGTCCAGATCCCTCTGTGGACCCCCTCACTCCCTTTCACTGGAGGGTGGCACAGCTCAAAAGTGCATAAAAATTACAAATCTTCCATTTCTAGTGAAGGGGGAGGTTCCTTTCCCTCCTCCTGCCTTGGGGTGGAGATGATAATTCCCTTTCCCGTGCTAATGGATGTCTCTAAGTGCTTTCCAAATGCATGCATGGCTGCAGCAGTGCCAAGCTGTCATTTTTCCCCATCCCAGTGGCATTGGGAAACTTGGGTCAAGAGCAGGAAGAATCCTTTGTGCCGGGTTCTGCACACAGCTGGCACAGCTCTGCACAGGGAGAAGGGGAGGCAACAGAGAAAATGCTTTACCCAAGGTCACTGAAGGAGAGAAGAGCCCAGGTATTTTATTTCCAGGACCAACAACCTTTCCTTGAGCTTCTTTTTATCATTCTAGTTCACTTTTTTCCCTCTTCCAGTGCTGGCACTTGGCGTTTCGATCCCATCCATCGCGAATATTCGGGCAGTCAAACACCCGGACTGGCTAAACATCCTTAAATGGTTTTAAAACGAGGGGAAAAACATGAGCTAGGAAGAAAATAATGAAGTTTGTGGCTCTGAATCCTAAGCAGTTGCTCTGGTCGGGGCTCTGTGGTGCGCAGGGATGAACTCATCCTGTGCCAGCCAATTGGTGGTTCCCTCAAGCCAAGCTGCTTTATAATTAAGTGATAATTGTTTTTGCTGGGGAGCACACAAGAAAGATAAACAGCTTGAGGAATCAATAAGCATCAAGGTCATAGGCTGAGTTATTTACTGAATCATCTGCAATTTATCTCCCAACTTTTCTGTACAAAAGAAAACAGTGGCTCTGTCTCACGGAGGGTTTGGAAGTGCCGGGTGAGCGTCTTACTTGAAAACAGAACAAAACACTGCAAATTCGGGGCTTTCACCTGAAAATCCTTCAGAATGAACCAAGGAAGGTTTGGGGGCAAACTGCCAAGGAGCAGTGCAGTCATGCACGCACACACATCCCCAGATCCACACGTGCACTTGCTCTCTTACATTGGTTTAACCAAATCGATGCAAAGCCCTGCCTGGACACTTACTTCTCATTAGCTTAAATTTATCCCTAATTGACGTGGACCAAACCGCCCTGAACTCGGTGTACTCTGAGTGCGAGCGGCCCTGCACATCCTTGGATTTGCATGGCTTTGAAGATGAACTTGTGCCCAGCAGAGGCAGCATTGGGTGGTCAGTAAGTGCAGTACAGGGGTGGAAGGAGTAGGAGTGATGCTTTAAATGGCTCCCTGGAAACAGAGAGCAGACAGGAATAAAGGAATCAAGGAGGGATTGGTTGGAAAGGCCTTCAGAGGTACACTCTGGGCTCCAGAGGCTCCTGCCTCAGTGCATCCCAACATGGACAAGGACAGCTCCCGAGTTCTTCCCACTTGGATCTCAGCATCAATTCCCCAAGCAGAAGCCAGGCAAGGATGGAATTTGCCCAAGCTTGCCCCCCTCTTGCCAAGATTGTGGTTTGCAGTTGTTGGGCCTAGGAGGGTCTGGGTGTCCTTGGAGAGCTGGAGAGGCTTTGTTGTGTGTGTGTGCGCATGAGAGAACAGCACTGAACGAGCTCCAGGGAACTGCAGAGTGACACTGGGCAGGGCAGGGCTGGGAACATGGAAAAGTTCAAACCTAAGGCATCAGGAGGACCCTCAGTGAGAGAAAGCAACAGGTCCTTTTTGGGCTGGTGACAGCTGGAGGTGGCCTCTCTGTGCTGTGGTGCTCCCAGCTTCACCCTTGGCTTGGTTGAGTTGCAAAGAACAACAGGGAATGGCTTCGAACTGACACAGGGTAGGTTTAGAGTAGGTATTAGGAAAAAATTGTTCCCTCTGAGGGTGCTGAGGCCCTGGCACAGGTTGTCCAGAGAAGCTGTAGTGCCCCATCCCTGGGAGTGTTTAATGCCAGGTCTTAACCCGGACTAGGGAAGGTGTCCCTGCCCAAGGCAGGGGCGTGGGACTGAGGTGAGCTTTGAGTCCCTTCCAACCCAAACCATTCCATGATTCTACCCTAAGCTGAGGCTGCTCCTGCACTGTAGCTGATTTATCAGTGCCTGTAGTTCCAGGTTTGTTATCTTCTCCCTTTTGGAGTCTCAGGCTTTGCTATAGACCCCTCTATATTTTCCTCAATCCCTAAAATAATGCTTATGGAATGCTTTTCACTGGGAGACCTCAATTCTGGTCGGTATCCCTATTTCACTTTGGAGAAAGCAGAGAGGATGCAATGGGGGGTTTAAAATCCTCAAGGTTATCTACAGAACCAGTAGCAGAGGGGAGACCCCAGGTCCCAGCCTGGTACATTATCCATTGGACAGCACTGAGCCCTTGCACCAAAGAGGATGTTTAATTTACACAGCCTCAAGTGAATGCAGGAAAGGCTTTTCCCTGGATAGAGACATTGCAGTATCCTTGTTACCTTACATGAAATCCAAATAAGCTCTGAGTGCAGAACCGATAAGTGAATTAATAGTGCAGATATAGAATTGTGCAGTCAGGAATGATTTGGGTTGGAAGTGACCTTAAAGCCCACCTTGTTCCACTCCCTTGCTGTGGGCAGGGACTGAATTGTCCCAAGGTCTGTCCAGCCTGGCCTCGGACACTTCCAGGGATGGGGCAGCCACAGCTTCTCTGGGCATAAATGACCCACATTTGCAGCACTCGTGTTCCTGAGGTGCTCTGAGTGGGAGAAGGTTTCTGTGTGAAATCTTTCCCTTTTCCCGAGGGTTCGGAGGAAGGTGTCGCGTGCCGCTTCGCCCACGGCAGCCCCGCGCTGCCGGCTGGCCCCGGAACGGATTAATGAGATCAAAATCCATCTGGCAGCTCACTCGCTGTTGTGGGAAGGCTTTGCCAGCACCGTGGCTGCGAGCAGCTCTCCTGCCGTGGTAATCTCCTCGTGCTGAATTCCTCCTCCCCGTATTGACCAGGTTTGGTTTAGATCAGGTAACCTCGGGGGTGGCAGAGAGCCAGGAGGATGCAGGTGTTCCTGGCTGTCATCCTGGCAGGGGGGTCTGGAAAAGCTTGAGCTTGACCTGCTGCTCTCTGGTCACTGAGCCTCACTCGGCTGTGGGACCCTGCTCTGAGGCTTCTCTTTCCTGTGGGCTTCCTGCAATGCCCTTGGAGATGGTGCTGGACCTCCTAAACCCCAGTTTGTAGCATCCCCAATCCCTTTCTGGCTTTCCATGCTCCTTCCCCTTCTTCTCCACGAGAGCATTCCTCCCATTTCTCTCTCTCCTGCTTTGTGATGCCCTGCTGATCTCCATCGCTTTGCTCCCATCTCCAGTGTTTATTAGTCTCCTTTATGTGGCTGCCAAAGCATCCTCCCATTTCTTTGTCCTGGTTCTCTCTGAGCCAAACCATCAGAGCAGATCCTCGGAGCCTGCCGTGCTCCTTTCCCTGTGGCTGGAATTTAAACAGGCTGGAGAGGGCTGGCTGAGCGAGCTCCCAGATCCTGCTGCTTGCAGGTGGAGGTGCCAGGATCCGGTGGGATGGCAGGGATTACACAGCCTGTGCCTGTGTCACTGCCTACTGCCCCATGCTCTGCACCCAGCCTGGACAGCACAGAGGATTTCTGGTATCAGTTTTTGCATCTCTCCCAGCAGCATTTCAGACAAGACCTGTGGTTTCCCTCTACTTAGGGGTGAGATATTTCATTGTTCTCGTAGTCTTCCTGCTCGGCATTTTGAGATGCTTTCCGTGGGATGCCATTCACAGGTTCAAGCAGCTGCTGGATTATTACGTGGTTATCTCAGAGGGAAAAAAGGAGCAGTGCTTGACCCAAAGGTCCCTTCCAGTCCCCTGTACAAGTCTCTTTTGTTCAGTTGTGTGCTCTCATGCAAGCCATGAGAGTCATGCTGTGACCCCCTTCCTTCCCTGCACATCCGTGCCACCAGATGCTTCCCAAGTGCTGTTCCTGTTATCTCGGGTTCCTTTATCTAATGAATTTATCATATCGAGGAAGCAATTCACACACCTCCTCCTCTCTGCAGAGGCTGGAGTGCATTAACTGCCACGCTACCCTCCAAAATTACAGCTGGGCGTAGATCAATCCTGGCTTTTGCAATCTATTTAAATGGATGGAGCCATCTCCAGCACGAGGCTCGAGAGAAGAGATGCTGTGTTAATCCGAAATGAAACACCAACTAACCCTGAAGGAAAGACAAGAGCGGGTGAATGGAGCCCTTGTTGGAATGAGCATTTCCCGTGATGTTCTCATTCTCTTTCCATTTTTGCTATGTATCCTCTGCTTTCTCTCCCCTTTTCCCTTCGGAGATGCTCTCTATAATGATCCCGTCACTGGAGTTTTCACGAACAGAAATGAGTTCTTTTATTTCATTTGCTCACGACCTGAAGAAACTTTAAATGGAGCTGGTGGTAGTGAAAAGCAAGCTGTAAGCTTGGAGATGACAACCTTATATTATATTTATAAAGTCTGCCTTCAGATGAGTTGGAAAATACTTTCTGTACTTCGGGAAAGAAACTTTTGAAATTACTCTCCCACATTACCATTAATTTAATTTCTTAAAGTTGAAGTGTTTGCAAAGTCAAAAAGTGCTTCCATTCGCTGTATCTCTGTGTCATAAACTTCGCTGCTTTATAACACAAATTAAATTGTTTTGAAGCTCGGGACTGAAATTTTCAAAAACGCCTAAAGCACTTTGATTAGAGCTGGTTGGAAAAAAAAAATTCTAATGAATCAGTTTTCAAAATGAAAACACAGATTCCCCGAAATCAAATCATTTTGTGGGGACCATCGCCATTTTCTCATTTAAAATTTCATCAAAATGTTTTATTTCAATGAAGCCAAATCCCCTTGGTTCAGTTTTGTGTGTGGGTTATGCTGCAGTTTGTAGTAGGGAGCAGTGTTATGAGAGGAAAACAAAGCCTCTGATGAGGCTCTTGTGCTGTTGCCGAGGTCAACTCTTGGTTAAAAAATATTTATTGATGGTGGGAAACTTGCTTTCCCTGGTTAATGGAGAAAATAAGGCAGGTTGGAATTGCCCAAGGATGAAGAGGTGGTGGCTGCTCCAGCTGTGGTCTGGGTGCTGTTTCTGTGGGGGTTCCTCCTGCCTCTGACCCCATCCAGCCAACGCTTCCCATCTCCCCTGTCTGAGGAGCTCAGCTCTCATAAATCAAAACTTGCTCTGCTGGGGCGAGATTGCTTTGAAGATTAATTCCTTTGAAAGATTAGGGCTGAGGGCAAGGAGGGGACCTTTGTCACCCCTGGATGTGGCAGGCAGGGCTGTGAAATGTCTCGGTCTGAAGGAAAAGTCAGGGCTGGGTGGTTGGGGACGTGGCTGTGGCTGTGGCTGTGTTTGGGGAGGGCTCCCCTGCAGTGGTGGGGCCCAGGTCTCCAAAAAGAAGAGCTGGTGCCATGTTCTGGGTCACCACAGGCCATGAATCTCTGGCTTCCTGATCTCCATCTGTTCTTGAGGAACACGATTCCATTGGAAATTTGGGAATTACAAAGCTGGAGGATGTGCTCCTCCAAATCCCATCCCCACGGGGGTCACCTGCTGTACTCAACAGTCACAGACATCCCAGTGGTGCTTCTCCAAGTGTCCTTCGGTGATTGAAACTCATCCATGTGGTTCCACCAGCTGAGCACCACAGCCTCTCCAAGTGCAACACCAATCCCTAATTCTCCTTAAACACAGAATATTTTCTCCTGGGGTATGGTCTGCATGGTGGGACTCCACCTGAGGTCAAATGCTCCTGTGTTTGTTGTCAAAAAAATGAAGAAATTATCCATGTCTTGAGGAATTTCTTGCCCTAGTAGGTGACCAAAGCCTGAAGGGGAGAGGAGAGGGTGTTGCAGCGCTCACCATATCCTCTGAAACAGCACTGAGCCAGCTCAGGCAGAAGGCACAATCCCAATAAAAGCTTTCCTGCTTTCTTCAGAGCTCAGCGTTGCTCCCACTTGTTGCACATGCAGTTCTGGTACATTTCTCATGATGCTGATGTTTGCTATTTCCCCCATTTTTTGCATGATGCAGGGTTGGAAGGGTGGAAGTGAAAGCACCATCTCTGAGATCCTTTCCTGCTACAGCTTCTGGTGGATCTTGACACCCCTTGTGCTACAAAATCCCACAAGCACTGGGCTGGCCAGGAGGCTTTTCCATTCCCAGTGTTGGCAGGTGCAGCCTGAGGGTTGGAATTTGGGGCTCGGCCCATCCATTTCTCCTGCCTGCTTGCCAATTAATCCTCTGCCGAGTAAACACATTCCCCACACTTTATCATCCCGCAAAGAGTCTTAAAGACAAACAGAAAAGCAAGAAAGAAACAAACCGAGGCACTCGCCAATAAATTCAATGCACCGAGGAAAACACAGAAAACACTGAGCAAACTTCGAGCAGCCCCTTCCTCTGAGTTAATTAATTGGAGCCCTGTTTGAGAACAAGCACCCTCTTAAATCCCCCCTTGCTGAATGCAATTTTCTCAGTACAATCTCTCCGTGTCCCTGACGGACAGGAGCCCAATCACTCCTCGACAGAAGGCGAGCGCTGCTGCAGCGCCCAGTGAAAATAATAGATTTTTAACACTGCTGCAAGGCTTGTAAATACCCAGTGGGAGCCAGTTCCAGCCCTCTGCGACTGCCCTGTGGTCCTTGTGAGGGGCCCTGCTGGCAGGAGATGGTGTTGGGCTCCTGCTGGTGTTTCCTGCAACAGGAGACAGGGTGGTGGTGATGGGGGTGGAATGAGGTGGCCTTTAAGGTTACTTGAAAAGCCAAACCATTCCACAGTTCCATGAGTCTGTGGAGTTCTGTGACTTCTCTCCCACCAGAGCTTGCAACGGGTGCAGGAAGCTGGAAATGGCTGAGCTGTGGGGTGTGGGAGAGGATTTTTAGTGAAGGCAAAGACCTGGAACCATGTGAACCATGGGGAATGTGGAGCTACTGGAGCCAGTACAGAGGAGCCCATGGAGATGTTCCAACAGTTAGAGCCCCTCTGCTCTGGAGCCAGGCTGGGAAAGCTGGGGGTGCTCACCTGGAGAAGAGAAGGCTCCAGGGAGAGCTCAGAGCTCCTTGCAGGGCCTAAAGGAGCTCCAGGAGAGCTGGAGAGGGACTGGGGACAAAGGATGGAGGGACAGCACACAGGGAATGGCTTCCCAGTGCCAGAGGGCAGGGATGGATGGGAGATTGGGAAGGAATTGTTCCCTGGGAGGGAGGGCAGGCCCTGGCACAGGGTGCCCAGAGCAGCTGTGGCTGCCCCTGGATCCCTGGCAGTGCCCAAGGCCAGGTTGGATGGGGCTGGGAGCAGCCTGGGATAGGCGAAGGTGTCCCTGCCCAGGGCAGGAAGGGTGGGAAGAAGATGAGATTTAAGGTTCTTTCCCACCCAAACCATCCTAGGATTCTAAGCTGAGACAAGCTGGGTTCAGAGGGCCGAATGCAAAATCTTGCAGGTTTGAATCACTCTGCTCGTGATGGGAAGCAGAACAAACTTCTGAATCCAAGTTTTATTGGGATTGAGGGGATGCTGAACACCTTTTGCTGGCTGTTTTGGATGGGGCTTGGAGCAACCTGGAGGGCTGGAACTAGATGGATTCCAAGTTCCCTCCCAACCCAAACCAGCCTGAGTTCCTATGCCACATCCCTGAGGTGGGAACACAACACTTGGGGTGTGCAACCACCGTGCAAGAAGCCAGGGAAGGAGACAGACAGGAGGGGAAGCGTGTAGATGTGAGCAAATGGATGCAGGAGAACTCGGGATGTGTTTACTCAGCTCCTGAGCGGCTTTTAGCTGTTAAATTGCTGCCTGCGTCCTTGAGCATGAACCAGCCCTGAAGATTTTGGTGGCTGCCGGTGCTGGCCAGCTGGCTCAGGGCACGGGGTCAGCGCTATTAAAGGCCTAATTCCCAGGCACCGCGCTAACGACTTAACTATGTTTATAATATCAGCCAGAACCCATGTCAAATCCATTGTTGCATGATGTGACCAAATCCATTACTGCACACATGGAAATCAATTACTGCACATTAGGGAACATTTAACACTTGAGCCTTTTCCACCGCCTTGTTTGCCGCCGTGGCCGGAGGAATCGTTATCTGCCGCTCTGGAAATGGATTTGCTTCTTATTTTGTGTCACCTCTGCGGGAGATGTGCACAGGTACGGAGCGAAACGCCTGCTTGGTTAACGGTGAGGGGCTGAAGCAGAGCTGGATGGAGCTGAGCTGGTGTTACTACCCATGGGTTTTGTCCCAAATGTGTGGGAATAAATGTTTTCCTCGGCCGTATTCACACTTACTCCTCTAGCTGATGCCTCTGTCTCCCGGAGCCTCCTCTCCCACGCAAGCAGCGTTCGTTGGCCCACACTGCAGCATTCCTTCGCTATTTTCTCTGCATTTAACAAAAAAAAAAACCTCTGGCAAATAGAAAACTGTGTGTTTACTCTGGAGTCACAGAGGATCCAGCAGGGAAAGGTGTGCTGGGATGTGCTGTGGTGGCAGTAGGTGGGAGACAGCCCATGCTCACCGAGCTCTGGCTTCACCTTCCTCCTTAAACACGCTCACCCCCTGAGGTTTTCATGGGATTTGAGGACAGGGATAGACAAAATCGATGCATAATAGTAGCTGGGAAAGAGCATCCCCCTCCTGTGTAATGGGATTGAGCAGAAATTTCTCCCACCCTGGAGCATCCCTTTCCACCTCAGGGGTGGGCTGATGCACCTCTGCTTTTGCAGCACCCCAGTCCTGGCTCCCTCTCCCAAAGAGCCAGGTTTTCCCTGACTGTTTGCACATCCCACCTTTCCCCCAGCTCTGTGCCCTCGCTTAGCAGGTGCTCTCCACCTTCCTTCTCCTGTGCACACCCTCGCACAAGCTCCCAGATGAAGGAAATGGATGAAGGTTAATTTTTTCGGTCCCTCTCATAATGACTCATCCATAACGATTTCCATTGGTTGTATTTCCTTGTGTGACAGAAACAATTTACTGCATTCCTGCAAAGCCTATTTTCTCTGCATGATCTGCTTGTGCGGAGGTTTGGGGAAGTAATTTACAGATATTTTGCCTCAAAATAGCTTACAAAGACAAAAGAGTCCTGTTGACACCAAGGTGCACTCCTCGTGAGCTGGAGAAACAGCATAAAACAGCTTAAAAATAAAAACACTTTATGGTAGTCACTCAAAGTCAAATTCTACACCACACACTGTGGTCAAAAGCTCTTTTTGCCGGTGGGGAGGCGCAGGGCTTCTCCCAGGAATGCTTTGATTCGGGTTTGCGTTGTAGGAGGATCCTCAGTGACATAAAGCAGCAGGAGTTTCAGCAGGGGGCTGGGATGCTGCTCACGGGTCTGGCCCTGGGTGTTTTGCAATAGGGGAAAGGCAGCAATGGGGCTGCTATGGGGTGGGAGAGCACAGAGCTCCCGAGCCTTTTCTGGGTAGGATTTTGGTGGTTTTGCTGTGGGATCAGAGCCAGAAGGCCTGGGAGGAAACAGGGGGTCAGGGAGCGATGTATTTTGGCAGAGCCCAGGTTTTCTCTGAGTGTCAGTGCCCTGCTGTAACCTCCCTGCCCAGCCAAGCTGCTGCCTACACCAGCAGCGTTCGGATCATGACTATTCAAGGGAATTTGCTCAGGCAAACGCTTCTCCTAATGCCAATGTTCTCCAGCTAATCACAGAATATTCTGAGTTGAGTGCCTGCTGCTCTGTGATGGAGAGCTCTGTAATTTCTCAGGTGTCCACTACTCCAGGACATAAAGTCCCCTCCCTGCTTGTTCCCAGTGCCCCACGAGCTCGGCATCTCCTGTGCCTGGCAGGATCACCTGTGGCTGATTCAAATGGGAGCAGTGGGGGGAAAAACTTCATGCTCGCTTCTCCATCTGCTCACTTGGTTTGAATTTTGTCAGCAGATACGGTGGCAGAAGGTGAGGAGTGTCATCCACGAGAGCAGGCAGAGTTTTGCCTTCCCCTGCAGGCTCTGGTGTAGATAACATGGATAACACCCTGCGGGCTGGGAGCAAAGGCCACTGGCACAGCAGAAGCTGCAGGGTGAAGGCAGGTCTGTGTGCCAGGCACGGGGGAGAAATTAGAGTCGGTGAGCGAAGGGGGAAGTGTTGATGCCAGAGATCTGGGCTGTGCTGCAGTCACGGCTCATCCAAAGGAAGCAGCGGGTGCCATGTGTCGGGAATTGGGAGCTGGAGAAAGAGCATGGGGCTGAGAACAAGGGATTTGAGTTAAAACAGCACAGAGGCTCTGGTCCAACTTGAGATGGGTGAAACATGAGATGATACCAACTGGCCTCAGCTTTGTGCCCTGCCCCAGACCAAATCCCATCCAGATGCTGCTCCTGACTCCAGATTGCTTGGGATTTGCTGGGAGCTCTTAGTCCCATTTTTGCTTTCCCTCTTTTTCCATGCTCTGCTGTTCATTTTGGAAAGCAAACGCTCGTTTTGTGAAAGAAACCAAAACCAACCAGAAATTTCTCAACACGTGCTGTCTTAACACCTGATGCCCTTAGGCCTGCGAGCTATTGCAGGTGCCGAGGTCAGGACAAGCATCAGAGCTGTGATGCTCCAGGGAAGTGATTGTGCTGCTGTCCTGCTATCCTGGAGAGGCTGAATCACAGACCTGAGCTTGGTACCTGTCTCCCTCCAGCACCCTGTGCCCCTCGGTGTCCCCTGCCAGAGGGGGCTGGCGGGCACAGGTCAGCCAGGAATGCTGGCCACAGCAACACTGGCTCTTTATCTGCTCCCACCCTGGGAACACGAGGGGCACGAGGGACACGAGGGAACACAAGAGAACACAAGAGAACACAAGGGAACACAAGAGAACACAAGGGAACACAAGGGAACACAAGGGAACACAAGGCCTCTTGTGCTGCGGCGCTGGGGCCCAAGGCCATCGCTAGCCCGGCTGTCAAGGGGCCCTTTGTGTGGGCAGCGAGGGCAGATGGCTGCCAGGCCAGGCCTGCTGTCCCTGGTGTGCTGTGGGCCACCAAAGGTGACATGGCTGTGCCACAGCAGCCCCGTGGGGCTGCAGGGCTTTGGTTGCACCGAGTGCCCAGAGCCCTGGTTGTGTTTGGTGGTGAACAAAGCTGGGGAGGGCAGGGAGCAGCATCCTCACCCTCCACATCTCCCCAAAAATGTGTTTCCCCTCCTTTGCTTGCCCACTCAGCCTTCCCTTTGCAGCTCAGGAGGATCTGTGGATGTTTCCCTTTCTGAGGGCTGCAGAGCCAGGTTTGAGCACCTCGGGAGCTTCCTGGAGGTGTGAGAAGGTGCAGCTTCTCCTGAGAGCAACAGGGGAGATCGCAGCGAGGTCTGAGGAAAGGGGAGTTGATGGATGAGTGCCAGCCCCTGTGAGTGGCAGCAGGAGGGACACTGGGGCAGGGCACAGGTGGCTGTGGTTGCACTGGAAAGGCAATTGCAGCCCCTCTGCTCATTGCATGTCCATGTTAACTCCTCTGCATCCCCCATCCCACTGCTGAGGGCATCCCCAGAGCACCCCAGGTCTGTTCCAGCGTGTGTGAACAAGCCCCATCCCTCTGAAGGCAGGGGGCTGTTGGCATTAAGTTCTGGCACAAGTGTACAAGTGGCAGCAGCAGCTTCTACCAGATCCAGGTTGAGGTATGAAAACAAGACCCTTTCAGGCTCCAGGTTAATAATACTGCCTTTGATTTTTTTTTTTTTATACCATCCATCCAGCATTGATATGAAACTTTCACCTGAAATCACAGCTATTGAAAACTCCTCTTTTGAAAATACAAAGCGAATTCCCTGGATGCTGAACACGTTTGTTGCAAATGTGGTTTGAGCCTGTTTCTATTCAGGGCCCTCTTCAAAAAAAGTTGCACACAAATCTGGAGGATCTCTTCTTCCTCGAATCATCCTGGCCTGCTGTGAGCCTTCGGCACAGTCCCAGAAGATGCCTTGGAGGTACAAACTCCAGCTCTGCCAGAGCTCTGCTCCTGTACTCATCCCTTTTAAGTCTTCAGGAAAGGATTTTAGGCATGTCCACACCTTTTGCAGGCTTGTTGGTGAAAGGCTGAATTTCTCCCTAATTTCATAGAATAACAGAACTTTTTGGGCTGGAAGGGACCTTAAAGCTCATCTCATTCCACCCCTGCCATGGTCAGCAACACCTGCCACTGTCCCACCTTGTCCAAGCCCTGTCCAGCCTGGCCTGGAACACTTCAGGCAGCTTTGACCACGTTCGAGGGTCTGCATTTAATCTCCAGTTTCTCCCTGTTCCTGCTGCAGCAGGATAAGCTCCTGAACCGCCAACGTGTGGAGCAGGGATGTTGTGTAAGAGCCCCAAAAGAGCAACTCGGCCGACGAGGTTTCTCTCTGTGCTAATTTGAAATGAGGTGAGCGATGGCAAATTGAGTTTCAAGGGCAGCGGAGACAACTTGTCAATTTAGCCTCGGCTCCTCTCCGCCAGTGCAATCCTTCGGAGCCGGAGCTGGGGCTTGTTTACGGCAGTGGATATAATAGCTGCAATCCCCCAGGTAGATTAAGCAATTTCTTCATTTAGGGCTCGCAAAACTCGATGACATTTTGAGGGATTTCTGTTGACCTTGCGAAGGGCGAGCGCTGGCTTCACCTCGCTGCCCTCGTGGCTTTTCGTGATGACTCCAGGGGGGAGCGCAGAGTTTGTCAGGGTGGGAATTGCCATGGGATTGGGTTTGTTGGGGAGGTGAGGGTGTGAGCTGTGCTGGAGCACGGGGAAGGTGAGGTGCTGTTTGTTGTGAGCTGTGCTGGAGCACGGGGAACTCTTCCCACCACCCCTCTCTTGGGTTCTCATGGTTACATTCCCAGCCAGGTTTGTGGCTCTTTGCAGAGTGATGGGTGGGCAGGTCCTGTATCCTTGGCCTGCCTCAGTTTCCCTCTATTAAACCAGTCTAGTGGAAGGTATCCCTGGGAATAAGATGAGCTTTGAGGTCCTTTCCGACTCAAACCATTCAGGGATTCTATAATTCTTTGTTTAAAAAAGCAAAAAAAACCACAGAGATTTGCTGGCAACACATGTTGGGCCAAAGGAAGGAAAGATGATTTTCTCTTGTGGTCCCATCCAAAGTCAAACAGGTGATTTGTGAACGCAGGAGCAGCCCCAGACTTAGCAGCAAAACAAAAAGAGGTGATGTAGCACTGAGGGGGACGTGGAGGCACCAGGAATTCTGGCAGCACTTGAGCAGGTGATGCATTGATGTCCTGTGAGTTTCCACAGGGAATAAACACCTCTCCAGCTGGTGCGGGCTGGAGTCCCACCAGGCACTGGAGCTACATCTCCAGGTATCTGAATGATGCCTTAAATGGCTCCCTAGAAACAGAGAGCAGACAGGAATAAAGGAATCAAGGAGGGATTGATTGGAAAGGCCTTCAGAGGTACACTCTGGGCTCCAGAGGCTCCTGCCTCAGTGCATCCCAACATGGACAAGGACAGCTCCCGAGTTCTTCCCACTTGGATCTCAGCATCAATTCCCCAAGCAGAAGCCAGGCAAGGATGGAATTTGCCCAAGCTTGCCCCCCTCTTGCCAAGATTGTGGTTTGCAGTTGTTGGGCCTAGGAGGGTCTGGGTGTCCTTGGAGAGCTGGAGAGGCTTTGTTGTGTGTGTGTGAGCATGAGAGAACAGCACTGAACGAGCTCCAGGGAACTGCAGAGTGACACTGGGCAGGGCAGGGCTGGGAACACAGAAAAGTTCAAACCTAAGGTGTCATGAATGTCTCTGCAGACCTGGAGAGGGGATCAGAGCAATGCTGTGTCCAGCCCAGGAGGCAGCTGCTGGCACCCCTGGATACCCAGGGAAACCTGGAAGTTTTCCCTGGAGCAGGAGCCAAGATCAGCATAAGAAATCAATCACCTTCAGCAGGGCCATGGTGGGATAAACGGGCAATGAGGACTCTCTGCTCAGATGCTGACACTCCTTGAGCAGAGAAAACAAATGGAACTTCTGAAATGTTCAGGAAAACCTCACAGCATTGACAACCTGAAGGCTTTGAAGGCAGGAGCGTGGCGGGTGCCATCCCTGCTCACCTTCCCGCTCAGCTCGCAGCTGATCCCTGTCTGAGTGAGTCTCGGCAGCAGGAATGTTCACAGCTGCATGTAGGACATGGGAAGTGCCTAATGACTGCTGGAGCTGGCGTAATTCCTAAGTAGCTGTGGCATGTGGCTGCTGGGGAAAGGATTTCGGGACTGACAGGCTGTGAAAAGTGATAGAGGAGGGAAATGCCAGAGTGCAGGGAATTAAAGGCACGCACGGATTAAATGAACCTGGTACTGACAGGCAGGGCTGGGACTGCCTGAGCCTGGCTTGGGATCCTGAGGGGGGCTGTGGTGTTTTGGGGTGCAGGCATGGAAAATGGGTGAGGAGGGAAGAAGCCCTGGTTCACCCCATCCTGTGGATGCTGACAAGTGGTCAGAGGGAAATTTTCAGCTCTCGGTTCTGGCTGTGAGAAAGTAGCTGCTTCTCACAGCCAGAGCTGGGAACCAGCAGAAGTTGTGTGAACTGTTTTGGGGGCTTTTGTCAACTATATTCCACAGGTGATGTTTTTTAGGCTTTGTTGTTCTAACTTGTTCTGGACTGGTGTTATAACTAGCCAGTGATGCTAAGGAGGTGTTCACCCAAGAGCCAATACCTGTGTCCTGCTCTAGCGATCCTGGATATAAAAAAGGCAAGGTTTTCTTAATAAATGGCTTTATGGCTTCTCTTCATCTGAAGTCCATGCTGCATTCCTTTCCGTCCCTGGGACTCTACAGTGACACCATCCTCATCATTCAGTGATGCTTCCTGGGGTTTCTTGGATGTTCCAGAGGTTTCTGTGTGAAACAAGGACTCCCCAGCTGCAGCTGCTGGGGGTGTTTAGGGTAGGAAGATGCAGGATCCATCCCCCAGCCTTTGCACTCGGGGTTGTCTCACCACCTTTTGGGGAGAATTTATAAATCCCTTTCCCTGCCCATCCCAGCAGCTCCCTGTCTTTTCCACACACACACATCCCTTCCCCAGGTTTTCATTATGATAATTAGGGAGTAAAAATAATTTTCAGTATTTTTTAAACCAAATGATGAACTGATGAGCTGCTTTTGCTCCTGCCATATTGCCAAGTGCCTTAATAGTCCTATTTCCTATTCAAAAACACTTCATAAGCCATTGCTCAGATGGTCAATGAGCAGCAGCCTCTGTAACTATCCCTGATTCTGCAGTGAGAGTGAGGAACCAGGTTGTGGAAGCCTAATAAAAGGACTTATTGGTGTTTTGGAAGGGAAAGGAGCACCTGGCAAGTTCTGTGTAGTTCAGAATGATATTATGGGGATGAGGTGATATTTTAGCACCAGGATGCAAACAGAAATGAGCTCCTCCAGGCTGCGTGCCCTTGGATCACTTGTTTTCAATCCTTGTATCCCTGCTGGCAGCATGGCTGCACCAGGGAACCCAGCAGCAAATGGGGAGAAGCTTGAGAGCTCCAAAGATATGAACTCAAATTCATATTTTGAGACAGGATGCTGCTCTGGGCCCTTGGGATTGATCCCCAATGTTGGGAAAAACTTACTGGGCTCAGCAAGCAGGAGCTTGGTTTGCTCCATGGCTCCTGGGTGCTCCAAAAGGTGAGTGGGAGCCCAATCTGGCTCTCAACCTGCAGGACAGGGCCTTAGATGGATTTGCTCTCAGCTGGAACAGGTTTTTTCCATCCCTCTGGGGCTGTCAAGGTGGTGAGGAAGGAAATTATACCAATAGCACAAAGAAAAATAAAACCAGACCCCAAAAGAAGTCAAAAACATCTTAAGAAAGCATAAAGCGCTGGAATAAATGTTATTAGAGCATCTTCGGCAGCAATAAAAGTATTAATTTGCCATTGCAGGAGGGAAAAAATAACACCCAACAATGTGTTTATGCTAAAAACTGCTGCCAAGGGTTGCTTTCCAGCCAATGCATTCTGTTTGGCTGGGATTTGCCTTTCCCCCTCCCCTTTTTCCCCCTCTCGGAGCTGCCTGTGTGGCTGTAGGTGATTGTGAGGATCTGATCTATGGGCAGGGTATCGCTCAAAAGTTCACACGCGGCTCCCCAGGGCTCCACAACTGATTTTACTTTATTCCCCTTATTTATTTTTTTTTCCCCTTTTCCTATGATTTTTTTTTCCCCCACCCTGAAGAAACTGCTTTGCCAGCGGCTGCTCTGAGAGGGTTTTACACACCAGACTGGCAACATCTGATGTATGGCCACATTTGGAGCCGCAGACGACACCAGCCTTAATAACATTCCTCTTTCCAAAGCGCTTGCCGTTAAATATTTATGAGACGATGCAAGAGCCGCCACCGTCCGTGAGCATCCCTTCTCCCTGCGGTTTAACGGGGCCGGTTTTGGGAAGGCAGGTTGTGGGCAGCCTTCCATTATCATTCCTGAACAGCCCCAGGCTCGCCAAGCCTCGACCCGCCCTGGCTGATTGCGTTTTCAGTGGATGAATATCGGGCATTACGGATTTACTCGGGGCAGGGGAGAGTGTGTGGAGCCAGAGGGATGTGGTTTTTGAGTCCTCGGAACTGCTCCAGCCGGGATTCTGTCCGCCGATATGGTTTTTGTGGGTGTGAGGAGGATGGGGGATCGTGGCAAGCGCTGAGTGGGAAGAGTTGGGGCGAGGCGAGGTCCTGTGCTGAGAAGGTTTTTCTGCCTCTGAATAAATTCTCAATTTGGGGTCAAACTCTTCCTCTTACCTTGCTTAGCCCCTGCCTTCCCCGTGGGAGGTCCCCGAGGCTTTCCCCACCTCTGGTTCCTCCCGTGAGTCTTTTAAAGTCTTGGAATGCCACTTAGGAGCTGCCAGAGAGTGGCTGCAGGGGACAGAGGTGGCTTTTCTCCGCCCAAGGGGAGGATGAAAGCGCCGCTGCCGCTGGCTAATGATGCCTTTCCTTTGGTTTGGGAGTGTTTCCACAGCCGCAGATCCCCGCTCCCTTCTCGGCGGTGGGAATGTATCACTGCGGGCAATTCCAGCGTTACTTACACACAGCAGCATTAAAGCTTATATTATATCCCAAGGGGAGAGGGGCTAAATTCAACATTTCCAATTGTTTTAAAGTTCTCTGATGTTATCCGAGCGATAACGATCTACAAATTGCACTCATCATCTCCGAAAGCGGCTTTGCCTGGAATGTCCTCTCTGCCAGGGAATTGCTTTAATACGCAGAACTGGCTCCGATTTGCATTTCCACCATTAGGTTTGGAGGTTTTATAGGGAGTAAAAAAAGGGGTTTTTTTAGGGTGGCTTCCCCCATCGCCTTGCAAAGAGGGGCTGGAGGCACTGCCAGAGCTCCAGGCTGCCCCGGATCCTGCCAGCGAAGCTGTGGGTGCTGTGGGAGCTGCCCTGGGATGTTTACTGGGGCACCAGGCTGCCTGGGATGCTGCTGGGCCACCAGGGTACTGTTGGAGCACCAGGTTGCCCAGGGTGCTGCCAGCGCCTCGGGATGCTGCTGGAGCACCAGGATGTTCCTGGAGCACCAGGATGCTGCTGGAGCACCAGGATGTTGCTGGAGCACCGGGACGCTGCTGGAGCACCGGGATGTTGCTGGAGCACCGGGATGCTGCTGGAGCACCGGGATGTTCCTGGAGCACCAGGATGCTGCTGGAGCACCAGGATGTTGCTGGAGCACTGGGATGCTGTCGGAGCACTAGGATGTTGCTGGAGCACCAGGATGCTGCCGGAGCACTGGGATGCTGTCGGAGCACTAGGATGTTGCTGGAGCACTGGGATGCTGTCGGAGCACTAGGATGTTCCTGGAGCACTGGGATGCTGTCGGAGCACTGGGATGTTGCTGGAGCACCAGGATGTTGCTGGAGCACTGGGATGCTGTCGGAGCACTGGGATGTTGCTGGAGCACTGGGATGTTGCTGGAGCACCAGGATGTTGCTGGAGCACTGGGATGCTGCTGGAGCACCAGGCTGCCTCGAGGCACCTTGGTTCTTCTGTCGGAGGTGCCAGCCAAGCTCCCGAAAACCTCGCACGAGCGCGTGAAAACTCACGGAGCGTCTTTAACTCCTTCCCTTACCGCCCTTGGAAATTTTAACCTCGGGAAGAGGCTTTTGGCTGAGTTTCCAGCCGGTGCTGCCTCATTTCTGTGTCATCATCGGAACCCTGAGTGGATGCGAAGGCATTCGTAGCCTCCAATTCAGCACGAAGCGATAACGCCGCGTGCCTGGAATGCTCCTCACTCCAGTAACTTCCCCTCAGCGATAGGGAAAGAGCTCCAGAGCGGTCACGGAAGCAGAGCAGCCTCTCTGTACAACGAGCCAAGGCGCCTCGAATAAAGAAATGAGATTACAGCAAGGAGGCTTTTAGGGGAGACAAATTGGGGTGATTCTTTAGCTTCCTGTTCACTACCTATTTATTCGGGCAATTGGATGGGTCATAACAATTTTCCGGGAGCGCTGGATGTGGGGTTGTGCTGCCATGCTGTTATCTCTCCCTCGTGGCCACCAGAAGTGGTCCCTTAGGATTGCCTGTGCTCGGAGCAGATGCACAAATACAGTCAGGGCTGTGCATTCCCAGCTCGTGGCGTATTTAATGTGAAATCATGGCTTTAATCTCCACAAAGGAAGTTTTTATCCCTTATAAGAGAGGACGAGGCAACTGCAAGGGAAAGGGAGCAAGTTTTGATGCACTCCCATGATTTTTATGGTTATCTGAGGACATTTGGGGCATGGAATATTGGTGTCTGTGTGTTTATTAATTTCCTTGGTGTGTCCATATGGATGATGCCTGCCGTGTGTGTGGTGTGTAGGCAACCCAGTGCCATGGGGCTGACTGTGCTTGGAGCCTCCTTCTCTTCCCAATGTTCATTTTCCCATGCCAGGGGCACAGTAAGGGAAGTCTGAGCGGGTGAAGAGTGGGATAGGATGAAGGACCAAGCCCTGAGGGTGGATGATTTGGCAGGACACGGGTGCTGGAAATGTCATCCAGCTTGGAACCATCCCGGCTGCTGGCTGAGCCCCCGGGATACGCGTGCTGGGCTGGAAATGGGACACATAATATTCCTAATAATTTCACAGGCAGCTCCGTTCATTTCTGGAGTGAGAGGAGCCACTTGTGCTATTCTGCCCAGCTCTCTTTATGGTGTAATCTCCCATTGAGATTCCAGGCACAGCTCCGCTAATTAAAATGATGAATGCCGGAGGAAGGCTTTGGGTTTCGGGTTGGGTTTTTTAATTTTTCTTTTTTTTTTTTTTCTTTTTTTTTTATCCTTCTTCTGGTGGGTCTCACTGGTATCTGCACACACAGAGGCTGCTTCAGGCAGGGGATGTTTGCTCGCTGGATGAGTACCCAGCTCAGATAGAAACGCTCCCGTACCCACACACAAAGAGTAGCTCAGAGATCCCCAGTCCCGCACGGCTCTCGCCAGGCTGGGAATTGTGTCAGCTCCCTGTCACGGCACCTCAGAGCCACCCACCAGCAGCCATCCCAGCTCCAAGGAGGGTGCTGAGCTGTGGGATGAGGTGCCTTCCTGGGGCTGAGTGAGCTGCAGCTCTCTTGCCCTTGCTTGATGTGGAGGCCTTTAGGGGCAGCTCTGGATGTCCTGGATATCCTGGGGATCCAGGATCCAGAGGGGCACTTCTCCAGTGCTGTTCCATGCTCCCTGGAGTACTTTAAACAGCTGCCGTGCTGCTCCCTACTGGCAGCCACGTATTGATGACGTTTATTTGCACAAAAATAGCTGGAGCTAAAACTTTTCTCATTCCAACCCCTGGGGCAGGAATTGAGGACCATGGGGATCCTTTACCTTCCCCAAACACCACCGGGGGGCTGATTTCAGCTGCCCACCAACCCTTTTCTACTGTAAATGTCTTGTGGTTTAATTAATAAGAAGAGAGGCTAAATTAAGAGATCTGATGGGCTCTCTTCTCCTGTAATTAAAGCCTTGTTTTGGAGTAGAGGCACTTGAGAGCAGCGTTTCCATGCGGTGGCAGGATCAGGGAGCAGATGTGTTCTCCTGTGGGTTGTGAGGGAAGGGAATGAATGAGCAGAAACACATCAGGATGGTCCACGGGGGGATTTGGAATGTCTGTGTTGTGCTGCCACCCAAGCAGAGCTGTAAAGAGCAGCTCTGAGGTGCATGACCTGTGTGCTGACATGAGCTTGAGCAGGGAGGCTTTGTGGGGGAAAGGGGTGATCTGGAGGAAGCAGGATCATTTCCTTGGGATTTTTCTTTTTTCTTTCCCTTCTTAGATCCTCTCTGTCCCCCTCTGTGCCTGTGGAGCAGAGGATGGAAGTGATGGGTGGGTTGGGTGTGCCCCTGAGTGTTGCACACACAGGAGGCTGCCACATTCCCATGTGCCAGCTGGGATGTGTGATGCCTTAAATGGCTCCCTAGAAAGAGAGAGCAGACAGGAATAAAGGAATCAAGGAGGGATTGATTGGAAAGGCCTTCAGAGGTACACTCTGGGCTCCAGAGGCTCCTGCCTCAGTGCATCCCAACATGGACAAGGACAGCTCCCGAGTTCTTCCCACTTGGATCTCAGCATCAATTCCCCAAGCAGAAGCCAGGCAAGGATGGAATTTGCCCAAGCTTGCCCCCCTCTTGCCAAGATTGTGGTTTGCAGTTGTTGGGCCTAGGAGGGTCTGGGTGTCCTTGGAGAGCTGGAGAGGCTTTGTTGTGTGTGTGTGAGCATGAGAGAACAGCACTGAACGAGCTCCAGGGAACTGCAGAGTGACACTGGGCAGGGCAGGGCTGGGAACATAGAAAAGTTCAAACCTAAGGCATCATGTGGGGCTTGCTGAGACAGTCCTGTGGTGTCCCCAGACCAAGAGCTGCACTCACTATTCTTTCTCCCCCCAACAAAGTGGCTCTTGTCCGAGCACCGGCTCTTGGTTGGATCATCCCATAACCCACATCAGAGCCATCCCAGGGATGGACAGAGCTACCTCTGGCTCCCTGGGTGGCTTTGCATTCAGCTCCTTGCTTCCCCAGAGTGACAAGGGCTGGAGGAGTTTGCTGATTTGAGAGTAAAGTGGGAGAAAACTCCATATCTGAGCCAAAGGGAAAAGGTCCCCAGTGATTTGATCAGTGCCTGCTTACCAATGAATCCCCTGAGTGTGCAAGGAGCTGGGACAGCCTCGGGAGAGAGGTGACACACATTGCCCTGGGGTCCTAGCCCGGGATGCCCAGGGGATGAGCCCAGTGTCCTGCTGAATTTGGCTTTCCATCTCTGGAATGTCTCCCATCTCCCGAATCCTGAGTGGGGAGTGACCACGCACTCGTTTTCCTGCTCAGCTCTTCTTTGAATTCTGCAAAAACCTGGAAAAGGTGAAAGTCTTTTGGTGCTGCCATGGAATCAGCAGGGTTGGAATATCCCTTTAGGGTCAAGTCCAGCCATTCCTCCAGCGCTGCCAACCCGTGCCCCCAAGTGCCACATCCACATTCCTTTTGCACACTTCCAAGGATGGTGATTCCACCACTCCCCTGGGCAAAAGGTGACTTCCCTGTCACCTGAGTCTCCCCTTGTGACAGAGCTCAGTGTGATGCCATCCCATCCCTCTGCGCCTGGCAACGTGCAGGCAGATCATTTCCAGCTCACGTCTCATTTCCATCAGTCTTTGGTGAATTTGCAGCTCCCTCCTCCGTCTCTGATCCAAGCAGCTGTGCTCGTGGGGGCACGGGAAGGCAGGCAAATCTTGAGACAGATGCTCTAGCTCGTCCTGCTCTTTAATTCGGATGATTTAAATGGAAATCGTGAGCGCCTACTGCGGGACGAGTCCAGGCCGTCGAGCGCCGTGCGTTTTACGATCGGAAGTGTTTCTTTCAGGACTGGATGAGCTTGTTTTCATTTCTCCTCTCGCCTGCTGATCATCCAACTGTCTCATTGTTTGGGTGAGACGCAAAGATGCTCAGAAATACCAATAATAATTAAAAATAACAGGCAGCAGAACCAAACAGGCAGCCTGCATCTTGGCTGGTGGCCGCTGGGAACAGCTCGGTGCTGAGGCAGCTGCAGGAAAACTCTGTGTCCTGGAGGTTTCTGGGTGGTGCCAGGGGGATTTCCACGCAATCCCAACCCCTTCTCTAACCCTCCCTGGAGCGCACGTCTTGAGATGTATTTTCCATCCCATCGAGTCGCTCAACTCCAGCATCCCACCCTCCGAATCCATCTGGCTTTCTGCCCACAAGATTATGTTATATAAACCACCCCTAAATGCAGTGTCTGGGAAAGGGCCTTTATGTTTTAATTCCCAAATAGGCAGGGAAAATTGAGTGTTCTGATTGGCATCTGCAATCAGAGCCCCATTCAGCGGGCGCTGTGAAGGGAGTTGATTGCAGCGAGTGCTGCTCTGACCTTCTGGGGCCTCCGCTGCTGCCTCGGCTTCATTAACAGGATAAATATTTTTCCAGAAACAACATTTCCGAGCTGCCAGAAGTCATGACAGGCATGGGGACTGTTCTGTGGCACGGTGGCTGTTGAGGCAGCTTTCTCACACGCTCTGTGCCTGAAGGTTTGGGTGGTGAATGGGTGTTTTTAGCAGCGTGGTGATGCGGCTGGGGGCACCTGGGCTCCGTTCCTGCAGTGCCTGTGATGGCACAGTGTCATCCTCCCTCCTATCCACGCTTGCCTTCCCTCAGCAGCTTTCCTCCCTCCTTTTTTCCATTGAGCTCATGAGCGATGCGGAGCAGGAACATTGGGTTTGGGATGTTTTGGGTAGTGGAGCCTTGATACAGCCCCAGTGCTTTGGGTAAGAGCAGTGCCAGTGATGGCAGCAGGATGGTGAACGGCAGCAGAAGTTGTTGTGTCCCACGAGCACTCCTGGAGCACATCAGGGATGTGGACAAGGCTGATAACCCTCGATCCCATGCTGTGGCTGTGCTGCAGTGCCCACACATTGGTATTGAGTCAAATGCCCTGGAGTGCCAGAGCCTGGGGCTGGGATAACAGCATCTGCAGCATCAGCTGAGCCCCTCCGGTGAGTTACAGCCTGGTCTCTGCTCCAGGGGCCTCTTAGCATCCTGCAGCCGGTAATAGATGTTTTTAATTCTCAGAGAATTATTGAACAAACATCAGGGAAATATGTTTTACAGTCCAGCGCTGGCTCTGAGCATCATTAACATTGTTATTGGAGACGAGGTGGATGATTTAAGCATCACCTCTGACAAAGACGCACACCTGTCCATGAATAAAAGGCTGCAATTTAATACCTGTGCTGGTAATTAAGAAGAGGGTGAGGGTCAAGTGTGATGCCTGTTTCAGAGGTGGCCCTGGCCTGGCAGATGGGGTGGCAGTGCTGGTGCCTCCTTCTCCACTCCTTGGCATGGGGAGCTGCCCCAGCTGCAAGTGATGCCAGAATGTTTTTTTTGCCTTTTCTTTCATACCCCTCTCACACACTCTTGTATAGTTTGATGTATTCTCAGTGCTTTTAGCCCCACACTTGTACCTCCCCAAGGCTGAGAACTCAGCTCAGCCCCACGGCACCGTTAAACCAGGAGAGCAAACATCCTGGGAGCCCCAGACACCAAGGGCCTCTCCAGAACACATTTGGGAACCTCAGCCAGGCCCAGCCAGGGGGAAGGTTCCTCACAACGAGGGCTTCACTCCAGCCTCTCCCTGGGGGATCTTTGATAAATATGTTAATTTTGCAATGTCTATAATTGTGTGTATTTCAGTGTGAGGTGTGCATGCATTTTCAGGGCATTCCACCTGGACCAAGTGCTGTACCCAAAGATTCTGAACTAAATCCCGAGATAAAAACCCCTTTTCCCCATCAACCATATTTTGGTTTTAATTCTAAGACCAGGGATAAGGCATCAGTTGCTGGCCTTAGGCTGGGAAAGGCATCACAAGGAGGGGTCTGTGAGGGCACTGAGTGTGGGGCACCAAGTGCTGGCTGGGCTCTGGGGCTCAGCTCACACGGAGCTGTGGCGATGGAAACGAGCAGAGGTTGCCAACCCAGAGCAGGAGCGTGGCCATCCCCTGTCAGGGCAGAGCAATTCGCCCTCCTGGCTGGGCACTGGCAGCCACCAGCATCCATGGCCTCAGCTGGAGCAGGAAGGGCGATGCCTTAGGTTTTAACTTTAATATTTTTCAAATCCTGTACTGCTAGTGTGAAGTTTTCTGTAGCTGTTAAGTGCTGTTCTCTTATGCTAAGATAGGCATAACAAAACCTCTAACTTGCTCTCCAAAAACACTCAGAACAAGAACTGCAAACCTTCATCTTAGAAAGAGGCAGGCTTGAGGGAAATCACATAATTGGCTGGGTTCTGCTTGGTGAATTTATGTTGATATCAAAGTGGGGAGAACTCGGGAGCTGTCCTTGTCCATGTTGGGATGCACTGAGGCAGGAGCCTCTGGAGCCCAGAGTGTACCTCTGAAGGCCTTTCCAATCAATCTCTCCTTGATTCCTTTATTCCTGCCTGCTCTCTCTTTCTAGGGAGCCATTTAAGACATCGAGGGCTGGCACATCTCTGCATCCCATGCCCGTGCCTTGGCAGGGACAGCTTCCCCCTGGCCTCCCAGCCTGCCCTGATGCTGCAGGTTGGGGCCCTCAGTTTGTTTTGCACTGAGCCAAAGGCACCCAGCCTCCTGCAGCATGGAGCTCCTGAGCTCCTGCTCAGGGCATCTCACCAGGGCTTTACCCTCAAACAATCCCAGAGTGGCTGGCTTGAGGCTGCTCCATCCCTGGAAGGGGTCAAGGCCAGGCTGGATGGGACTTGGAGCCACCTGGATAGTGGAAGGTGTCCCTGCCCATGACAGGGGGGTAGAAGGAGATGGTCCTTAAGGTCCCTTCCAACCCAAACCACCCTGGGATTGTTTAAATTGTACCAGAGCAGTGTCCCTGTGAGCTGGGTTCGGAGGGAATGGGAATTGCCTCTTCCCGCTGCCTTCTGCGTCCTCTCACCCACAAAACAGACCTGGGGCTGTGGCTGGGAAAGAGCTCTGTTTCCATTCCCTTTGTGTCCTCCCTTGGCCTGCTGAGGCTCTCCCCGTGCTGTTGGGGCTTTCACTGTCCTGTTTGAGCCCACCTGTCCTGGGCACAGTGGGCACACATCAAGGCATGGCCCTGCTCAGTCCTGCTTGTCTCTGGCGTCGCTGCCAGCGACTGAAAAGGCTGATGAAAAACCCAGCACTACAAACACAATAATCCTTGGAGGGCCTCAACAGCTGAAATCTTGTATTTTGGCTGTCAGTGAGCTCCAGAAATGCTGGTAAACACTGATTTTGCTTCATTTGGATGCAGAGATGAGCCTATGGGAGGGTTTGGAGGAGCAGAGCTTGTTTGCATGCATGTTTAGGCGCACAGGCGTAGTCGTACACATGTCGGCGCAGAGTTTGGTTCACTTCCCTTGCATCCTGCGTAGGCAGCCATGCACGGAAATTACTTCTGCATCAGTCGTGATCCTCTGTTATAATACAGGACCAGCAGCTGGTGAGCTCCTGCGGCTCCTTGCCTGCCTCCCCTCGGACCAAACAGCATCTCTTCTCCACCCACACACCTCAAATCCTTTTTTGGTGTCCCAGTCTCCAGCTTTCCCACTGCCTGTGGCTCTGGGAGAGAAGGGAGCGATGCAAATGCTGCATCCACGGTGGTGAGACCCTGGGTTCTGGGTAGAAGGGCTCTGTCCTGCTGCTGCAACATAGGATCCCAGAAGGATTTGGGTTGGGAGGGACCTTAAAGCCCATCCAGTCCCACCTCCAGCCATGGGCAGGGATCCTTCCATTATCCCAGGTTGCTCCAAGCCCTGTCCAGCCTGGCCTTGGGCACTTCCAGGGATCCAGGGGAAGCCACAGGTGCCCTGGTCACCCTTTGCCAGGGTCTCCCCACCCTCCCAGGGAACAATTCCCTCTGAAAATCTAAACCAATTCTGTCCTCTTTTAGTTTAAAACCATTCCCTCCACCCTACCACAATCTGCCCATCACTATTTGCCAGTTCCCATCTCGTGCTAACAGCTCAAGGACCCACCTTGCAGCACCATGGATTGGGAAATCTCTGGCAAGCTCCTCAGAGCTGGAGTTTTGGGGAAGCAGGCTCCCCGGGGCTCTGTTTGAGTGTCTGTGATGTTTTTCAGTCTTTTCAAGCAAACTGCGTGCCCAGGTTGTGGGTTTGGTGAGGGGCTGAGAAACCACCCAGCGAGAGAGGCAGCAGCAGCTCATCCTGTGGAGCCTCGGAGGATGAGTGTGCTCCCAGATGAGTGCATTGTTATGAATTCCCCAACGGTGGGGGAAAACTTTGATCAGAGCTTGCACCTCATTAGACATCAGAGAATTGAGCCGTGAGACACCGATCCATAGGCAGGCAGGCTTCATTAGCTGGGCTGCTCGTGGGACTGGCTGTTTGAGGAACACGGAGAGGCTACAAAATTGACTCTTGTTTTTAATTATGTTTATGAGGACTCGGTGTTTCCCCCCCCCCCCCCCCCCCCCCCCCCCCTTCTTTNCCCCCCCCTTCCATATTATTTTGCTCTGAGGGCCTCGGCGAGATCAGCTTTGGGCAGCTGAAATTGGTGCATCTTTTTTCATCAAAGCAAGCCAAAGTTTTCCTTTAGCTGGATTCTGATGTGTGAATCCCTCTGCTGCGCCCAGGGGTTTGTATTTTGGATTATGGGCCTCGTGGGCCAGGTTTCCATCTCAGTCACATGGTCCCTTGTCGTGTATCCATGTTTCTCCTGCGTTGCAGGAACCAAATCCCAACCTGGTGCTTTGATTGAGCCCAAAAAGCCCAAGTTAAACACTGCAGTTCAGGAATGTCAGGCAGCAGAAATGTCAAAAAGAAACGTTTCGACATTTCCCCACCGAACCTTTTCAGAACTCTCCGATAAAAAATATCTGGAAAAGGCAGTGGGATGTGTCAGCTGTGGTTTGGGGTCAAACAAGCAGATATCAGAGCAGCAGAAGTCAGTGCAGGATGGAAATCCGTGCAGGATTTAGCCATTATGGAAGAACCTTTGCAGTGTGGGGCTGAGTTTGGAGAGCTTTGTGTGAGCTGGGCTGCATGATTACCATCCTCTGCCCTGCCCCTTGGTTTTTGGGGAGCCTCTGCCTGAACCTCCCCTCTAACAGAGCGAGGCAGGCACGGCAGCACATCCATGAGCATAATTCCTGTGAAACTCCTCATTTGAAAGACACGGAGGATGACAAATGTGCCCCTGAAAAGCCTGATTTGCACCATTCTCCTTCTCAGCTGCGCTCTGAGAAGAGACGTGCCAAAACACAGAAGCCCCACGTGCTACAGAGGGAGCCCACAGCTGAGGGGACGGAATTACTCACTCACGGACAGCGTTCAGTCGGGATCACAGCTCAGAGAGAAAATAGAAGCAGGCAAGGTAGTGCTGCTATTGCCTCCAGCCTGCTTGATCCAGACGTGGAGAAGAAAAGCCGAGTGCAGAGCAGATGAGAGAGACATTTGCCTCCTTGTGTGCAGGCTGACAAGAAGCAGGGACGGAGGAATTCATCGCAGGTTCTCTCGCGAGTGGAGGGGGGAATAGGAATCCATCCAAGCTGATTAGTGAGAGGTCTCTCAAAGAGACAGGCTGGCTGGATTTAACTCCCTAGTCAGCATTCCCAGTATATTGATTTCCTCCTAAGTAGGAGGGAGGGGGAGCAGAGAGAGGGATGGTGGGGAGCAGGGAGAGGAGAGGAGAGAAAAATAGGCTGAGGTGTGGTGCGAATGAAGGCAGAGGGAAGAGTGGAAGACGAGAGGAGGAAAAGAGGAAAATGCCAGGAACGCAGAGGTGGCAGGGATGCAGAACCAGCAGCGATGATGCTCCAGCTGTGCCACCAGCCAGCCCCAGAGCTGCCTCGTGTGAGGGAGGCACTGCTGCTGGAAAATGATGGAACCCAGCTTGGTTGTCCTCTCCTGGATCCTTGTCCAGCCCTCTGTGGTGCTGCTGGCAGTGTCCGAGGATGGGGATGTGGGAGCAGCTGGGTGCACCCCTGAGCTGTCTGGGTGAAGAAGGAGGATAAGCAGGTGCTTACAGGTGTGCTCCAGAGCATGGAGCAAAGGCAGGAAACTCCAGCATCTGGTGCCTCCTGCAACACCAGGGATGGAGGTGGGAGAGATAAACTCTTTGCAAGACAGGAACCCCCACTCACAACAAGCAGGAAGCTTTAATTTCTAGCCCCAGCTGGTTGTGAGATATTGGGCATTAAAAGCACATTATTCTGATTGCTGTCTTACTTCTTTTTTCCACTTTTATTCCTCACTCGGATTCCAGCTTGATTTTAGTGAGTACTCCCTCCGGATCCACAAGTGCCAGGAGTCAGTGCCGTATACCATCCACAAGCTCAGCCTCCCAGCTTTCAGATGGGATAATTAAAGCATTAATCTCTTACTCCAGCAGCCTGGAAGACAGCAGCTGCTAAAATAACGTGGAAGGACTGCTACAAAAAGCAGCTTTGCTTCCAAGAGAATGGCAACAGCACCTTCTGAGGTCAGCAAAGCTCCTGGTGCTGGGGAGGCCCAGGGCAGAGCACAGTACTGGCCTTTGAAACTAGAGGCTGCTCTTGAGTCTCAGATCTGCTCCTCCCTAAAACCTTCAAATCAGGCAAAATGTTTGAATTCCTTCGTGTTTGGTTGAGCTTGGATTGGGTTGGTGGCTCCTTGCGCCCAAGGAGTTGATAGGTCCTTGCAGCTTTGAGCTGGGAGATGAAGATCCAGAGGGGTGCTGTTGGATGGAGTCTCAAGAATTGTTCTCTCAAAAACAGTTGGCTGCTTGCTGTGGAAATATTGATTATTTTTAATTTTTTATCATCTTTGTGGGAGTACTGGTTTTAAATTTTTTCGGGGAGGGGTGTTGTTTTGCTGTTGTCTTTTTCTATTTTCAGAAGCGCTCTAGTGAGTACCTGGACTTAATCTCGGTAGAAAATATTAATTTCTGGGGCAATATTGAGGCTTAGGAGAGGGAGGGATCTGATATCCTGTGTGTGATCTCTGTAATAAGGGATGTTTCTTCAGCAGGGCTAAAGAGAAGGTACTGGAGCATGACTTTATTGAGATTACTGCTCACCTGTGAGGCTGGGGATGTTTGCTGCCACTCTCAGAAGAGTGACAGGGATTGTTTAATCTTGATTAAATGTGGAACCTTGGTACCCCTGAGTTCCGAATCCCTTCCCCCGTTCCTTTGGCATCCAGCTGCAGAACATCTGCAAGGCACAAAGGGGAGGTCTGTGCTCTTGGGAAGGTCCAGGGCTCTCCCTCTTTGAACACATCATCCCAGGGGAGCTGCTGGCAGGGCAGATATCCCCCAAAAGCCACCCCTGCTGCCCCCTGGCCCCACACACACCCCACAGGGCTTCTCTTCACCCCTGGGGTTTCTCTCCAAGAGGTGCCCAATGATTCTCAGAGCTTGGTTAATGCTCCTCGGCCTGGGTCCTGTTGGCTGCAGAGGAGGAGCAGGAGGAGCAGGAGGAGATGGATGTGTTCCAGTACTTGCTGTAAGGAGTATGGCACAGCCTAAGGAACCCTTCACAGCCAAACTCTGCCGAGAGCCCACAGAGGGCAACCGATAGCCCAGCTGGGGCTCCCGTGGGCCACCCATGGGGGAGCCCAGCCAGAGGATGGAGCTGGGAGTGCTGGAGCAGGGAAAGGACAGAGGAGGAGTGATGGAGTGGGTGTGAGATGGGGTGGGTTTTGTTGTTTCTGCCTTGTTCAACTCCCCGGTGCATCGTCCTTCACTTTTCCATCCCCCCCAGGGGTAAATAATTTCCTCTCCAGGCTCTGCATTGCCAGCAGAGCTCTGTTGCTGCCTTCCTTCAGCTGCAGTGCTCTCATGGATGTAGAAACGACCGCAAATCCTTGGGAGCTGGTAAAAATTCCTTCCAGAATAATGGCTCTACAGTGCAAAAGAAAACCAAAATAACCCTCTTAGCTTCATCCAGGAGCCACTTCAAGCATCCAACCCAGGGGAACCGCGGCCAAAAGCAAGCCCTGCCCCAGGCTGCCCTGGAGGAGCCCCTGCTCCTCTCTCCCCTCTGCCCTGGCTGAGCAAGGACTGCTGAGGGAAAAATTAACTTTTAATTGAGTGGCCTGTGGGTAGATGGACAAAAACCCTGGGAAGGTGATCTGAGGGCACACTTAGGGCCAGCTCTGCGTGCATTGCTTTATGGACCTGGACTTCATTACCCCAAGAGCAGGGAAGTGCATTCCCAGCCGGAGAGAGGTGAGCCTGCAGTTCTCAGCTGAGTGAACAGGTCGGGCAGGGCATCAGCGAGAGCTCCTGTGACAAGCAGGAGGTGTCCAGGCTTTTGCTTGTTGTAGAAGACAACTCCTTGAGGAGCCCTCTCCTCCTTGCAGCTGGAGGCTCCCACCGGTGGGAGCCGTGGTGTTGGGAGGGCAGGGATGTGCAGTAAATGGGATCCACCTGCTAGCACACAATGCTGCAGGGATGAAAAATGCTCCATTGTGCCTCCGGAATAGCTGCAATTAACAAAATCTGAATAGCCAAGGGCTGGATTCATCTCGCAGACGCGGTGGGAGACAGCTTGAGATGTACCCACAAGCACTGATTGGGGTCTCGAGCCTAATTAGTCCCCGGGAGGGAGCCAGTTAGGATGCAAGATGAATGCAGTGTGGGCTCCAGGCAGGCCTGTCCCACACAGGAGTGTGGAGAACTGCTGTGAGGGAGGGCTGGGAGCTGTCCTGGGGATGCTGTCACCCTGCAGCTACAGCAGGGAGGGCACGTGCGCAGTGTCAGAGCCTCTGCCGTGCTGGGCAACCATCCCCATCCTGCTGCTGCTGGAGCCAGACAATGCCAGTGGGGTTTGAGCTGAAAGGGAGCTTAAAAATCACCTCATTCCACCTCCTGCCATGGGCAGGGACACCTCCCACTGTCCCAGGCTGCTCCCAGCCCCAATATCCAACCTGGCCTTGGGCACTGCCAGGGATCCAGGGGCAGCCACAGCTGCTCTGGGCACCCTGTGCCAGGGCCTGCCCACCCTCCCAGGGAACAATTCCTTCCCAATCTCCCATCCAGCCCTGCCCTCTGGCACTGGGAAGCCATTCCCTGTGTCCTGTCCCTCCATGCCTTGTCCCTAGTCCCTCTCCAGCTCTCCTGGAGCTCCTTTAGGCCCTGCAAGGAGCTCTGAGCTCTCCCTGGAGCCTTCTCCTCCCCAGGTGAACATTCCCAGCTCTCCCAGCCTGGCTCCAGCCCTTGGAGCATCTCCATGGCCTCCTCTGCACTGGTTCCAGCAGCTCCAGGTCCTTCCTGTGCTGGGACCCCCGAGCTGGAGGCAGCTCTGCAGGTGGGGTCTCAGCAGAGCAGAGGGGGACAGTGCCCTTCCTCAGTGTCCTGTCCACGCTGTGGGATGAGCCCAGGATTGGCTTTCCCAGGGGCAGAACAGGGGATTTTGGCTCCAGACCTGTGTTTTATTCATGACTCAGCCATTTCCCCACCTACCAGATGAGGATAATGACACATTCTTCCTTCAGAAAGAGCTTGTCGTCTCCAAGTGTGTTACAAACTCTGGTAACAATGTACCTTAATTGAACATTTTCACTTCCTCCAGTTCCAAGAGAAAGTTTGCAGCGAGAATAATTCTTATTTTATCTGCATTTCATACTGCAAGGTGTGCTGCAGAGTACAAATGGTCACATCCAAGGTGGGAAGAGGACAAGGAACTCTTTAGGGCTCCCCCTCTCTGTTGTGACATTGGGACTGAACGTGCTGAGCAAGCACTTGTAAATCAAGCCAGCAAAAATTAAAGGCCCCAGTAATGGCTTGGATTAATCTGCTCTGACTCCACCGCCTGAAAGTTGGATGTCAACGCTTGGGGTTTGTCGCCCTGGGCTCCCTCCTGGTCGGTGGAGAGAAATGGGCATCTCCAGAGGCCATTTGTCTGCTCCCAGACAGGCTGGCTGGATGGATTGCCCTCTGGAGGGGCTGGGCTCTCTCTCCATTGATACAGGGAGCCCTGAGTACCTCTTATATATTTATATTAAAGGTATATGGAGAGGGATGAAGGTGAATGCTGCTGGTTTGGAACAGAGACAGGTCTGCAGCTGCTCTGGGGGCCTGGTGCAAGGCTGCACCTAAAAAAGGAGATAACCAACATTTCAGGGGCTGCATCCCAAGGGGTGTTTCCCTAAGGAATATCTTGACTGAAGCTGGAGGTTTTTTTTGGCTGTTGCAGTCACCTATATCATGGTTTGGTATAAATCTGCATCTCACAGGGCACAGGTCAGAACCTGGTGGCCTTGAGCAATCCCAGCAAGAAAATAACACAGGTTTAACCAGCAAAGATTTGCGTGGAAATGCCAGAGTGATGTGCAACATTATAAAATCATAAACCAGAGGAAATGCAGGTTTTGGGTTCCTAACTACCAAACCCCTAAGCTCGGCGCATTTTGTCTTCCTAAAAACTATTCCAGAGGTGTCAGAAACAAACCATGTGCTTCCAGTCTCTTGTGTCCTCCTTCTGTATTTCAAATGAATAATAGATAAAGGAATCATTTTATTTAAAGAGAATGAGTTGAATAGTTTGCTTTAAAAAAAAAAAAAAAAACACAAAAAAATCCACACAAAAAGCGTTGTGGCACTTGGTCCTGATTTCTGTTATAAAGGAAAACTTCCCTTTTTCATTTATTATTGAAGTAAATTAAGCTGATTGTCAGAAACGTGTGTGTTGGGTGAAAACTCTGCCACTGTGAGTTGGGACGAGATGAATGAATTTAATTTACCCCTTCGGTATGTTCTGCTGGTGAGCAGCTCCAGCTCTCAGCTCCCTGCCTCCCCCTGGGAAAGCCCTGCCAGGTTTCCTGGGGGATTTTCCATGCTGGGATTTTGTTTCTTCACAGGAGCATCTTGTCCCCTTGAGTGGTGGTGGCTTGGTAGTGAGTTTTTGAGAAATTTCAGAGAAAGGCTGGAGAAATGCAAGTTGTTTTTAACTTGTCCTGAAATCCATTGCTAAGGGGAGTTCTGTGGCTTCCCAGGAGAAAGCTTGGATGAAAGAATGTAAATATGCTTTCCTTGACCACTGAAATGTCTTCCTCTCTGTCTTGCTGTGGATTCCTGGCTGGGACACACAGACACACACAGAGATGATCTCTCCAACCTAATGTGGCTGGAGGGAGAAAGATTTGTTCTATTTTCTTGCTATTACTAATAAACCCTTCTGATTCCTGATCCTCAATCAATGGACATGAGCAGTTTGTGGAAAGGCCCTGGGAAACCAGGGCTGCCTCCTTTCTATACCCTTGCCCTAGGGCTGGGCAGGGAAAAAGAGGACAAGGGGACACGTGGGTTTCTTGCCTGCTCCCTCGTGGTGTGTTGTAGCAGCCAAGTCCTCGCCAGGTTTTTTTTTTTAGAGCCAGAAAACTGCTTGGAAGCTGCTCCAGGCAGGCCAGAGTCAGGTGCTGCTTCCAGATTGCCTTGGCCTGCAGATCCTTGGGAAGCAGGGCTGCATCCCCAGTGTGGTGCTGACTTGGTACTGGGGTTTTGAGAAATCTCAGAGAAAGGCTGGAGAAATGCAAGCTTTTGTTAGCCTGTCCTGAAATCCATTTTCTAAGGGAACTTCTTGTAGTTTCCCAGGAGAAAGCTTTGATGAAGAATGTAAAAAAGAGAAATGTTGATGGTAAGGTGGTTGCCTTGACCAATGAAATGTCTTCCTCTGTCTTGTTGTGGATTCCTGACTAGGACACACAGTGCCTAGTGTGCCTCCAGGAGCGAGCCAGGAGAGCTTGTCTCTGGAAATTGGAGTGGTGGGATCCTACTAAATGTGCTGTGGGAATGCTGGGGGTGTGAGTGGAGCTTCTGCAGGCAGGAGTGTGCCCAAGGCAGGGAAAAGCACTCACAGCTGGGAATAACAGGACTGGGGGAGGAGGGAGATGCCAGCATTCAGGTTTTGGCCCTGGTGTGTGGTGAAGGAGCCATCGAATTCCAGGTCATTTCTTGTGGCTCACAGGCAGCCAGAAAAAGGCTAAATCCTATAATCATCCAATGTTTAAGGTTGGAAAAACCTCTAAGATCATCGAGTGCAGCCATTAACCAGCACTGCCAGGTCTCCATTAAGCCCTGTGTGTAAAATGTCTGTGTTTCCACTGGCTGCACACCCCGAGCTCATCCCCATCCGTGTCTGGGTCAGCAGTGGCAGAGGTGAAACCTCCTGGAGAGAGCCCAGCTTGGGAGAAGGCAGGAATCAGGAATCCTGGTGCTGCAGGGAAATCTCCTGCTGGAAAAGCAAGTGACACCAAAACAAACACAGGGTGGCTTTTCAGGGGAGTGTGCAGTACCAGGACAAGGGGAATGGCTTCCTGCTGCCTGAGGTCAGGGTTAGGTGGGATATTGGGAAGAAATTCTTCCCTGTGAGGGTGGAAAGGCCCTGGCACAGGGCTCTGAGTCTGCCTGCTTCTCTGCTACAGAGGTTTGAGACCCTCAAACCAACTTGGAGCAACCAAGTCCAGTGGAATGTGTCCCTGCCCGTGGCAGGAATTGCATCAAGATGGGCTTTAGGGTCCCTCCCAACCCAAACCATTCCATGGTCTCGGAGCAGAAAGGGAGAATGGGGGCTGCCAGCAGGTCTGGGCTGGCAGTGGCTGCTGGCATAAATCAGCAGTGAAGGGGGAGCTGAGCAGGAGAGCAGTGCTGGGCTGGGCTCTCTGTGAGGCAGTTTAACACTCAGGTGAGGCCCACATGCCGTGTTTGTGCTGGATTTGGGTGTTTGGAACTCGCCTCACCCAGAGCTGTGACCATGGAAGTGTCTTGGCACCATCCTCCCCCTCTGCAGTCATGACTTTGGGCTGTGCAAAGCCCTGGGGGATTTGGGGATGGTGCACGGTGACCACAAGGTGAGCTCCAGAAAGCTCCAGTGACTTGGGAAAATCCAAAGCTGCTGGGAACTGCTGAGCTTGGGGCAAGAACAAATGAAGGGCATCCTCTTGGAAAGAAAAGGCAGAGAGAAGGAGCCCCAGCAGAACCTGGCACTGGGAGTGTTTGCCACTCTAACGTTGCTGGCTGGAAGTGGCATTTTTCCCTCTGCCAGCAGGTCTGTGTACACACAGCTCCCACTGCCGTTGCCATCACACTGCTCTAAAGTGTTTTTTCTGTCACTGCTTGTTCTGCCCAAGGAGCAGAACAACCTCTCCTGGTACCTGTCCTCCCTGGTGGCACTGAGCCACTCATTGTCAACAGTACCTGGGCACCTGCAAAGCCAGGGCAGCTGCTTGGGTCAACTTATTTCTTGTCTGGATTGAAAAATTCGACCTAGAAGCTTGTTTGAGTCTTCTTCTTCTTATCATTATTAAGATTATTCTCAATATTTATATTCTCAAATTCAATATATTCTGTTATTCTCAAGGGTAATCTCTCCAGCTGCCCTTTTGTGCTTTATTCTCCCCAAAAGTCAACTGCACAGGAGGATATGGCACAGGGAGAAGGTTTGATTGAACCTTTCTCCCATTTGAATTTCAGGAGATGGTGGTAACTTCAATGACCAACTTTGGGTCTTGATTTCAGGGTTAGCCAGGCAGGATTTGGCTTCCCAAGATCAATTGAGGATCAGCTGCAGCACTGCAATGAATTTAGGGCCAGAAGGGACTTTTAGATCACATAAACAGGCCCTGGAAAGTCATTAGATACCTCTTTCCTGAGCCTTGGATTTGGTGTTTGTCGAACATAAATCTTCTGAAAAGGTGTTCAGGGTTGATTTAAGGATCTCGGGAGATGCTGAACCCAGGGCTGCCATTGGTAGTGGCTTTTAAAGGTTAATCACCTTTGCTGCTAAACATTTGTGCTGTATTTAATTTGTCTGTCTTTAATTTTTTGGGTTGTTGGTTATTGCGGTGTCTTTCCCTGCTGGGAGAAATCACCTGGCATTTTCTTTGATCAAACTCCTTTCTCTCCTTCCCCCCAGACTAAAGAGTTTCTCAGTGTCCTTCAGCTGGGCTGTGTTTTATCATCCAATTTATCCTCATAGATTGGGGTGATGTATCCTCTTTTTCCTTCTGGGTTTCTCCAACTTCCATTTTTTTTTGGTTATTTGCTGAAAATTATTGAAGAAATTAAAAGGGCTTTGCAAAACTGAGGAGAGATTTTACAAGCCAAGAGGATTTGGGGAATGGGAGAGGCTGAGGTGTGTGTGGTGCTGCTGAGCACAGGAGAACCCCGGATCCTGCTGGGCTTGGGCCAGAAATGGGTGGGACAAATCAAAAGCTTTGTGTTTTAAAGAACGTAATAGATTTTAAATTGCATTTCCTTTAATGAATGACTCACCCAATTACCACAGCCTGAACACCTGCGCCCGAGACCCGAAGTCTCCAGAGAGACTTTTGCTTTTAACAATATTTATTATGCTGAGTGTTATCGCATTAGGAGGGATCAGGGGAAGGGGGGAGGCTGCAGCCATGGGTTAGGGCAGCCCTGGGTTATCCTCCCCCAGCACTGCTGGAGGCTGTGCCAGGAATTTCCAACCATCCCTTCCCACCAGGCTGATGTGGGGGAGAGGGGCAGGCTTTGCCCAAACTCCTCATGCTGTGCGTGGGCTGATTCCCCAGGGCCAGCCAGGTGGGGAGGTTGGACAAAGGAGAATGGCTTTGGACTGACAGGAGACAGGGATGGATGGGATTTTGGGAAGGAATTGTTCCCTGGGAGGGTGGGCAGGCCCTGGCACAGGGTGCCCAGAGCAGCTGTGGCTGCCCCTGGATCCCTGGCAGTGCCCAAGGTCAGGTTGGACAGGGCTGGGAGCAGCCTGGGACAGTGGGAGGTGTCCCTGCCCATGGCAGGGGTGGCACTGGATGAGCTTTAAGGTCCCTTCCAACCCAAACCTTTCTGGGATTCTGTGCTGCTCCTTCCAGTGCCCAAAGGGTTCCCACATGAGCTGGAGAGGAGCTTTGGACACAGGCGTGGAGTGCCAGGACACAGGGAGTGGCTTCCTGCTGCAGAGGGCAGGGTTAGATGGGTGCAGATGGGATATTGGGAAGGAATTGTTCTCTGTGAGGAACAATTCCCTGAGAAGCAGTGGCTGCCCCATCCCTGGAAGTGCTCAAGGCTGGATGTGTCTCTGAGCAACCTGACCTAGTGCAAGGTGGCCCTGCCCACTCCAGGGGCTTGGAATGCAGTGCAAACCCACACCTTGGAGCAGTGAGGGCCAGGATGACTCAATTTGGACCTGTTTTGCACAGGAGTGGGTGATTTGGGAAGGCAATTCGATACCATCTCACCCAGTTATTTCTCATCCCTCCTGCTCCAGCATGGATGCACTCCGATCCTGTTGTTTGGGAGCAGATCCTGGGCAGGGCTGTGGCTGTAGGAGGCAGAGGTGTAATTATCCCAGCTCTGGGTGCTCTTTGTGCTCTGCCAATGCTTCTGCAGGCCAGGGGGCTGAGCTGATGTATTTACACACCTTCCCCTGTCTGTGTTTAAACAGCGCCTTGGAAAACGCAGTAAAAGAAGCCACAACTCTCCTCAGTGTCCTCTAGGGGTTTTAATTTATTTTTATTGTCTTGCATCCTTGCTTTGTTGTGGGTTTTTTAGGTGTTTTATTTTTTTCTGCCAGTGCCAGAAGTTGGCTCTGCTGCAGAGCAGAGGTGGTGCAGAGAGAGAGAGGGCAGCGAATTGCAGGGTGCGAGGAGATACTGTGAGTTAGGATGGAGGATGTGGCAGAGCTCTCAATGATCTGTGGTGTTATTTTATGGTCTGTACATTTAATAGTCAGTCTGCATTTTTTTTTCCCAGTGGATCTGATTGTTTTGGGCCCCTGTTTTTGCTGGGACACAGCCAGGATTCCCTGCCCTGTCCATGCCTTAAGGCAGGTGCTTCCCCTGCATCCCTGTGTGCAAATCCTGGTGTGAGCTGGGGGTGCTCAGTGCTTGAGGGCAGTGTTACACCCAAAACAGGCCCCAAAAGTGCTGTGGAGCTTCCTGCCTTTTCCAGCTCTGGATTCTGTGCAGTGGGGAAGGTTTCTGTGAGAATCCTCAGGCCACTTTTTGATACTCATAAAAGAATGGTTCAAAATAGTTTTATTGGTTCGCCCAGTGACTAAAATAGCAAGAAACAGTAAAATTCTCTGCATTTTGTGTGGGATGAGCATCCTTCTCTTCTCCTTGCAGGCAGGACCAGGCTGATTTGAAGCCACACCAACTCTCTGGCCATGCTGGATGCTGCATCCCCTTGAGGAGAAGACATCTCTGAGGTACCTCATTTTTGCTTTTGGTTTTCTCCAGGTTTGAGGTTTTCTGATTGCAGGAGGATGTGTGCCTGAAGGGCAGGGAGCACTCGTCAAAGAGCCCAGGGTGGTTTATCTTGTGTCTGTGAGGTGCCAAGTGCCCGCACAGGGAGTTTTTGGCTGGCATTAGGTAGCCCTGTTCCATCCAGAAATGGAAGATTTTAAATATGGTTTTGAAAACCTGGAGATGTTTCACAGCTTATAAGGCTTTTGACCTTGTCTCATTTGTGCTCACCTCCTGCATTGCAAAGGGAGAAGCTTAGAAATGTGAATTATGTGAAATACAGTGTGAAATCTTTTGAGATGTCTAAATCATGTGCATATACACACAGGCACTTCCATCTCCTTAAAACTTCATCTCTCCTTCCTCAGTCGATCCGGGTGCTGAGGAAGAGTTGGGAGGAGGGGAGAATGATAAGGGCTCAGTGCTCCCCATCTCCCTTCCCCAGTGTCCTCCTGCCCCTCTTTTTGCTTCCCTCTGCCCTCCATTGGGATCCAAATCCCTCATCCCTCGGGGATGTGGGGACAGCAGGAACAACTCGCAGCATGCCGTGGGTTCTGCGTTTCTGAGGCTTCCATGGCTTTCTGATCTTTTATTTTCTCTTTCACAAAGCTGAGACTTGTGTCAGAAAGTGTCTGTTAGGTGACACATTCATATTTCTCCCCAAATGTAAGTTTTCAGAATCCACCTGCTTTTCATATAAGGGTTGTGTGCTCTTCCTGCTAATTTTCCGAGCGGATGTTTCAAACCTGGCAGTGGTGCTCGGGCTCTCTCCTGTGCTGCAGAGCCTTTTTTAATGGTCTTGCTAAAGAAAGCAATGAGTTAAGTGTGTGCCAGGCAGCGTTGGAGGCGTGGGGCTGCGGGTGTGCTGTGCAGCATCTTCCTGAGGATATTGGTGGGGAAAAAAACCCAACCCAAAACTTCAAAGCTTTTGGAAATTTCAGCTGCTGAGGGGTGACCCTCTGGCTCCTGGCTCTCTCAGTGCCGTCCCACCTCACTCTCTTTTGTTCCTGTCAGAGCCAGCTCTGGCATCCCTTGGGGTCTGTGGGGAGCTTGGAAGGCAGGGACCATCCTTCTTCCTCCTGTGACATCAGAGCTGCCTGACAGTCCCTTCCAGAGCCTGCTGTGCTTGAAAGGGAATGGAGAGACAAGGGAACCACAAGGAAAGGCAGGAAGAGGGAAGGAATGGAGGGAATGAATAAGGGGGTTTGAGCAGCATCAGTGATCCCAGGTTTTCCAGTCATTCAGTGACGCTGTGTGTTTGCCATCTAATTCCATCCCAAACACCCTAAACTGGAAATAAAGCCCTGTTTAATAAACAGCAGTCAGCATTTCATTTCCCTAAATATTCCGGGAGCAACTGCTCATTATTCCGATGATTTGCCCCCACTGTAATTATTCCAAACGACCATTCACGGCTTCCACTGTTGGCTTACACGTCCCCACAACCACACGCTGAAATATGTATATATTTTGGTGTCCTATTGAAAATTCAATAGGATCCAATTTCAATTGCTATTGCCTTCCCCCCCTGTGCCTCCCCTCTCCAATTTTCCAATGCTACAGCTGCACGGCGGAGAAGAAAGGATGCAGCGGACATAAACAGCAACGTCCAGCTGAAATGGGGAGAGAAAAATTACTTCCTTGTACTACCACACTCCTGACAAGAGCTGACTCTTTCTTTTTTCTCTCTTTTTTTTTTTTTTAATCCTTTTTTTCTTCCCCTTTTCCTTTTTTTTTTTCTTTTTTCTACCACGTTCAATTTTCTGACTCTGCCAGGCAGGTTGCAGGACTAATCCTGAACGTGCTTTGAGGCTGCTGTATAACACCACGGGCTTTTAAAGCTTGGGATGGGTGAGAAGGAGGAGGAGGATGTGGGGAATGCAATTAGTTTGGGGTGGCAGGATGAGCGGGAGAAGCTAAAATTGCAAATGAGGGTTATTCGGGGAATATGAATCCCGTTCCTGGTTTACCTGGCTTTCCCTTTTGGCAGATGGAGAGTGGGAGATGTGAATTAGATGGGAAAAAATCCCTAGACAGTCTGCAGGGTCTCCAGTGGCGCTTTCATCACAGCCAGTGTTTTGTAACGTGCGCGTTTATTTTTCCCTTCATCTGGAGTACAAAGGATCTGGTGTTTGAGACCTGCCAGGGGTGGGCTGCTGGTGGGAGGCTGGGCTGGATCCAGAGGTGTCACTCCGGGAGCAGAGCAGGGGCTGGGGTGGCTTTGAGCACTGCAGCAAAAAAGTGTTGCCAGTGCTGCACCTTCCAGAATATTCATGGATAAATAACATCTGGAGGGGCTCTGTCTGTTCCCAGCTCCCCACGAGCTCTCTCAAGGTGGGATTGCATCGAGGTGGCTGCAGGTGGCTTCTTTATTGCCACAAGTCCAGCTGGTGTGGTGGGTCACTGCTGACCCCACCGTGACCTCGAGCTTCAGAGGAGCTGCGAAAGGGCTGTGCAAGAGTTTTCCCCTTAAAAAATTGAATATCCCCTTATCAGTTTGGAAGGGATGGTTAGAAATGCAAAAACCTGAGGGCGAGTATGTCTTCCAACACCTTCCAGCACAGACTTGGGCAGCTGGCTTGAGTCTTTGTCTTCACTCCCCCGAGTCGGAGAGGGAGATAGAAGAGGGAAAAAAAAAGGGAAGGGAAGGTAGGGATGTGCCAGGGCTGTGTCACCCTCAAGCCCAGCAGCACGCACGAGGCAGCAAACAGCCTCTATCTCCTCGAGCCATCTGTTTGCAGAGCCTCTGCCCATGCAACGGTGCCTCTTCCCACATGGACTTGTTGCCTCCTTGTAATCCGTAGGTAAACAGACATTTAATCTACTGGAAAGCAGGGACAGGAGGCGGCGAGCCACGATAAGAGCCCGGTTGGGATGGGGACTGATGGCAGCACGTGCTCCGTGCTGGAAAGCATCCCTGCAATGTCTCTGGAATTGGGAGAAAAATGGTGTTTTTGGGGGAAGGGAATGAATGAGGGAAACAGTGGCACCGAGCAGAGCACGGCCACCGAGCACCTCTCCAGAGGCTCCTACCGCCTTGGTTTGCTTCTGTGTTGCTTGAAATCGGGAATTTCAGGTAGAGAATAAAATTTCCTGGAGAACAACATTTCCCATGGCAATCTGGATGCCCTGTCCTTGTGCCCTGGGTGCTGTGGGCATCTCCTTCCTGCGTGGCTGCAGGTCCCTGCTCCCCTGCGGGTCTGAGGTGGTCACTCAGCCTGGGGAGGGTCTGGGGGCTCTTGCATGGGACTGTCCTCGTGTCAAGCAATGAAATGAGACATCCTTATCACTTAGGAAAATAATATTTAATATTATATTTTTTATTTAGGTTGTTTTGAAGGGGTGTCTTGGGGTTCGGAGCCTCAGGTATTCTTTTGATTGGACAAAGGGTGGAAATAATTTAAGGTTTTGGTCTCAAAGACCTTTTCTGTGCAGGCATGTGAGTGTCATGCTCTTGATGTTGGGCTGTGGTGTGGAGAGATGTGTTTGGTTTGGGAATCCTGCATTGGAGAAAAGACTGTTTTATTCCTGCTGATGTGAAACAGGGAGCAGTAATTGGCATGTGCAAGGAGCTGAAGTAAGAGGAGTGTGTTCAATCCTAAACTGGGTCCAAGGGGCCCAGATGCTGCTCAGAGCAGGAGGTGAGGAGGTGAGCATGGTTCCAGGTGGGCCTGGCTGATCCAGACCCTTCTCCTGTCGGTGGTTGACACAAGGACTCGCCTGGGTGCATGCAAAGCCACTTTTATTGTGCAAAGCACATCTCGTACACTGCTCCAAACCAGCAGTTCAGCAGCCACTAACTTCAGCCTCTGGGGTTACACCTTTAGCGTCTCCAACGGCCACAGATTACAATCTCCTCGCCTAATCTTCTGTTAATTATCCTATTCTCTGTCTCGCCTCCTGCCCCTTGTCTCGCCTAGTGCCGGACCGGCTACGCCCAAAATCCATCCCCCCTGGTGGCACTCTGAATACCCACATTTTCCACCCACCCTTTCTCTCTGCTTGTCCTGCTGTGAGCACCACGTTTTCAGCACTTGTTTTGCCATCATCGTGCCGCAGAACATCCCAACCCCATCGAGTCCAACCCCATCGAGTCCAACCCCGGGTTCAACTTGAAGGGGAAACAAGGTGTGCTCAGCGCTGGAGCTGCTGGGGTTTTTTATCTCCAAAGGGTTCCTCGCAAGGTGCTGGGATGCAAGAGGCGTTGCAGACGTAGCTAAAAGCAGCCTCAGCCTCAGGCCTGGGATTTGGGAAGGTGCTGGGGGCCGGGGCGCTGACCCGGTGCCCCACAGTACATGGCATTACCGTGTTTAATGTACTCAGCGCTAATCTTTCTCTAAACACGGGCGATCTTGCTGAGTTCAGCACTGAAAGAGCAATAACCAATGAAGGAGATGAGATTAAGAAAACTCACAAGAATCAAATGTGCTAGAAAGGGCTGGGGAAGTGCCAGGGGCACTGCAGTAAATGACCTCCCTGGGAATCGAGGACAAATAAAATCCATGCCCCGTGTCTCCCTCTCCTCCCAGGCGCCTTGCGCTCATGCCGGAGCCCTCTCCCCTCCCTGGTGTGGCCATAGATGTTGCTTTCAGGGTTATTTTTGCACTGGAATACAACAAATCCTCTGTGCTATGGGGCCGAGACGAGGATCCGTGTCGCTGCATTCAGAAAAACTAACCTCTCGAGCTCAAGGAGAGCTGCTTCAGTTGGCAGGAGCATTATTCTGTCTGGAACAGCCTTGAGAGGGCAAACAAAACCTCTGAGCTGTGGCTCTTGTTTCCAAAGGCTCTCTGCAGGCAGGGATGCTGGTGAGAGTGGCTTTTTTTTTTATTCATGAGGCAGAAAAGAAGCCCAAAATTGACCGAAACGCCACTGGGATGGGATGAAAATGGGGTGCAGCATCCTGAGGGAGTTGGTGTCCCGGTCGGAGCTCTGCTGGGCTGGATGTGGAAAAGTCTTAGGAAGAACTTGCTGTTTGCAGGTTCTCAGTGGAACTTTTCATCCCAAAGGATGGGATGGTGGAGGTGATGGGGGTGGATGGAGGCTCTCCCTCAGTGCTTGGCTGCCTGAGGATGTCCTTCACGGATCCCAGGCATCCCAAATCTGCTGCCTCAGATCCCTGCCCCTCGCGCCGTGCAGGCTCGGAGGCTGCGAGGATGACTTGGCAGTGATATATTTACTACAATTACCATCTCTCTTCCCAGAGGAGGAAAAAAAAAATAGATGAATAATATGTTTTGAAGGTGTCATGGAGTGAAAGCAAGAGAGGAGCTTGAGCCTGAACTTATGAATAACTTATAGGCTTCCTCCCTTCATGCAGCTGCTCCGTTTGGGCTTATCTTTCTCACCCGTAGGAGGTGTAATTAAAGGAGCAAAGCCGGGCACCCGTGGGCACGCGTCTGTCTGGCTCCGTGTGTCCCCTGCACGCCAGGGCACGGGGGTGCTGGAATGCCTTTGTGTGGAGGCACGTGGGCTGCGTGTCGAGCTTTACGAATTCTGCCTGTTTTCAAGAAGAAAAAAAAAAAAAAAGGGTCATTTTGTGCTTTATTCATCCCTGGTATTTTTGGCTGAGTGGTGGAAGCGTTGCCTTAACTCTCCCCTTGCGCTGGAGAGCCAAGAGCAGAAGGGATTTGGGATGGGGAAGCACTGCAAGGGGAAGCAGGTGCAACCCTTCAGATCTTGGGGGGTTTTGGTTCCGTTCGTGGCACAGCTGGAAATTCCCTCCCTGGCCTCATGTGGTGGCTTAGCCTTCCCAAGTCTTATTTTTCCAGCCCTAAAAAGAGAAGTAATTTGCTCTTGTCTCAACACCTTCCTCTGCTTTCTCTATTTTGACTTGAAGAGCTCAAGGGAGGGACTGTTTTTAGCGGGTGTACACACAGAGTCGAACATAATGGAACCGGGATCTTATCAAAGGCATGCCAATGCTATTGTAATGCATACAGTAATTATAGGGATGTATATGGAGGGATGATGAAAAAAAATCCAATGAAACATGGCATTTCCCTCTGGAAAAAATGTTAGCAGAATAAAACCACGCCTGGGAGTATGTCAGTTCCAGCAAAAAATGTCTATTAAAAATTATGCAGTGCTGTTCAGCAAGGTCACAGCGCTCCTTTTAGAGCCAGTTAGAGGTTTCCTTGCAAAGCAGCACATCACATTTTTTTTTTTTTTCCCCTGCAGACTTTTAGCCAAGGTGTTGTGTTTTGGGCTTTTATTCAGATTTAGGGGCAGAAAAAAATGAATTTCATCTAAATTTTGCAGGAATTTCTGCCAAAAGGGGCCTTCTGCATCTCGATACGCACGGAGGGATGGTGTCCCTGGTTAACACCGGGTACAAATATATATTTATATATGATTTCCAATGAATAACTCGTTCCCCCCATCCCTATCTCAGGAGTGCAGCCCTGCTATCTGCATGTTCCTATCAGCCCAGCACACAGATATGGACGAGTGTAATGGAGATATTAGGCATTTATTGCGAGGCGTTCTGTTGAACATCACCTGCTGTTCAACATGAAAAGTTGATGTTCCACAAAGCCACAAGCCAAAGGCTCCTTAAGAGCTGTTCTGGTGCATCGGGTAAATATCCGTGCTCGGAACGAGCGCTGTGTGGATTAATAATGCATGGAGCAAATCTGTAGGAAGAGCAGCGACTGCGTAGGGCTGACTTAGAAACTGCTCTCCCTGCTTAGGCAAATAGGCAGGGAAGTTGTGTTTTTTTAAAGCATAATGTGTTGGTAATAAACCAAACTGGCCTAATTGACCACTTCCAGCTGCTCCAAGCACGGGCACTGGCTTGGCAAGCTGGGGTCAAAGGCAGGAGCGTTGCCAAGGGTGGTAAAAATTGCTGTGTGGCATCTTATTGCAGGCAATTGATGCTGCTGGAATGGTGGGGAAACGGTGGAGAGGTTGACATGGGATGGGGTTAGGAGTGCTTCCCCCTCTCCAAGGGTTTTCCATCGGCTGGAGGTCGCTGGGGCAGCGTTGGGCTTGTGCTGGAGGAACACTCCAAGCCTTAACGTGGAGAGGTGGACAGGACGAGATTAAATACCCCACAGCCTGTATTTGCCTCTGGAGAAGAATCCTGCTGCACCCAGCCTGGGACTGGGTCATCAGTGCTGCTGCACTCATTAGCTCTGCCCTTCCTAATGAGCTGGGAGGGGGTGGAGGTGCTCACAGGGTGCAAAGTGCTCCTGGTGCTACCAGGAAGTGGTGGTGGAGAGCTCTGGATCCATCAGACCTCCTCGAGCTCTGTGGATTGAACCAAACCTTGGGAGGGGGAAAGGAAGGAGAGCTAAGAGCCCTCTGCAGCAGCCTGCAGCTTCACCAGAGCCCAGGGGAACTGATGGAGCACAGCAGTGGAGGCGCTGAGGAGCACCCAGGGATGGGTGAAATGCACCTTCTCTGTGCCTGGGCACAGGGCACCCTTTGGCTGCCTGGTGGCAGGGATGAGCAGGCATCAGAGAAGGCTGGTGGGAACATGCAGCCCGAGCTGCCAATCCCTCCCAGCGTTTGGCATTTGAGTCATTGTCGGAGCTGTGGATGAGGCTTGGGCAGAGGGACCTGTGCTCTGTCGCCTTCCCGCAGCAGAGAGCCTGGCCTGGCTCTGGCTCGGGGAGCCCTCTGGGCAACAGAGACAGAAACACAGCTGGATTTCCAGGAGTTCACAGCCAAGTCTTCTTCTGAATTGCAAAGTGAACAGCTCAGATTTTTGGAAGCCTCTGAGGAGGCATAAATACAAAAAAGCCAGGATATCTTTATTTTTTTCTTTTCCTCTTTGTCATTTTTTTCTGGCTATAATGTTGTTTGAAGGGGCTGTGAGTCACATTGAGCAATGAAATGAGACATCCTTATCACTTATGACAATAATATTATATTTTTTATTTAGGTTGTTTTAAAGGGGTATCTTGGGGTTCAGAGCCTCAGACATTCTTTTGATTGGACAAAGGGTGGAAATAATTTAAGGTTTTGGTCTCAAGGACCTTTTCTGTGCAGGCATGTGAGTGTCATGCTCTTGATGTTGGGCTGTGGTGTGGAGAGATGTGTTTGGTTTGGGAATCCTGCACTGGAGAAAAGACTGTTTTATTCCTGGTGATGTGAAACAGGGAGCAGTAATTGGCATGTGCAAGGTGCTGAAGTAAGAGGAGTGTGTTCAATCCTAAACTGGGTCCAAGGGGCCCAGATGCTGCTCAGAGCAGGAGGTGAGGAATCAGATGAGTTACAGCATGGGAAAAACCCCTTGATCTGGACTACAAGGAGATTTCTGCTCCAAATTGAGGAGTTTTTACTTATTAAATTTGCTTTTAGAGCCATTTCCACACGGGATTAGGTGTAAAAGGGGAAGAGCCTTGTTGGGGCTGTCCTGCAGACATCATCTCCCAAGAGGCAGGGGCCCCTCTTCCTTTTGGGCCAGGCAGGTGGGACATGGTGTGGGGTGTGAATCCCTCCCACCATCGTGCAGGGTGGGGAAACTGAGTCACAGCATGGCTGCAGTCACTCCAGGAGGGATTCACCTCCCTTCCCGGAGGGGAAGAGCTTTGGGGTGGGGGTTGTGGGGATGCTGTAGGGGTGTGCTGGTGCTAAAGGGCAAATGGGGGGGGTGCAGATGCCAGGGGAATTTAGGAGGATGAGGATGCCAAAGGGGTGAGGGTGCTGGGTGCCAGGGAGTTTGGTGGGATGGCGGAGGTGGGGGGATGCAGATGCAGATGGAGGTGAGGGGGGGATGTGGGTGCCGGGGGGAAGCTTGGGAGCTGCGGGTGCTGAAA
>VZTN01009000.1:0-64007 GCA_013400515.1 Erpornis zantholeuca | reverse complement strand
GTCCCCTGCCTGCCGAGGTGCGCTGCAGCAAGGCTCGGGTGGGCTCTGGAAGCGCAGCCCGTGTGGGGCTGGGGGCTGCCTGCGCGGGGCTGGGGGCTGCGGTGTGGGCAGAGGTGGTGCCTGGGTGTCTCCCACCGCAAACTTCTCTCTGCTGGGCAGGCCGGGCCCGCTGCTGCGGAGGGAGAGCCCCCTGTGCCGTATCGACCGGCGCTGGCTGCTTAACATGCACATCACACGCCAAGGCATCGCTCCTCTTCGCCTTCCTCCCGCTCTCCCTCCTCTTCGCCTTCCTCCCGCTCTCCCTCCTCGAGCTCTCTCCTGCTCGCAGGGCTGCTGGTCCCGCCCGTGCCGGCATTCCTGCATCCCGGGGGCTTCCCCGGGGGGCGCAGCCCTGGCCCCCCTCTGCCACCTCCGCAGGGAGCCCGGGTGGGGTGTGAAGGGTCGGGGATTCCCAGGAGAAGGGAAAAAGCTGCTTCCTTCCTTCCCTCCTCACTTCTCCGGCCTGGAATTTGTGCTTCATTTATTTTATTATTTCATTTTTTAATAATTTTCTTTTTTTTTAATGGTTGCTTTGGGGCTCCTGGCTTGGCTTCCTTGCAGGCTTATTCCATGCCTCTGGTCATCCCTCCTGCTTCCTCTCCCTGCTCCTAATCAAAGCTTCCAGATCAAAAAAGTAGTTGTTTTTTTATTTCTNGGTGCCCACCGAAGGCTGGGAATGTCCAAACCAGCCCAGCCTCGTCCCCTGCCTGCCGAGGTGCGCTGCAGCAAGGCTCGGGTGGGCTCTGGAAGCGCAGCCCGTGTGGGGGGGCTGGGGGCTGCCTGCGCGGGGCTGGGGGCTGCGGTGTGGGCAGAGGTGGTGCCTGGGTGTCTCCCACCGCAAACTTCTCTCTGCTGGGCAGGCCGGGCCCGCTGCTGCGGAGGGAGAGCCCCCCGTGCCGTATCGACCGGCGCCGGCTGCTTAACATGCACATCACACGCCAAGGCATCGCTCCTCTTCGCCTTCCTCCCGCTCTCCCTCCTCTTCGCCTTCCTCCCGCTCTCCCTCCTCGAGCTCTCTCCTGCTCGCAGGGCTGCTGGTCCCGCCCGTGCCGGCATTCCTGCATCCCGGGGGCTTCCCCGGGGGGCGCAGCCCTGGCCCCCCTCTGCCACCTCCGCAGGGAGCCCGGGTGGGGTGTGAAGGGTCGGGGATTCCCAGGAGAAGGGAAAAAGCTGCTTCCTTCCTTCCCTCCTCACTTCTCCGGCCTGGAATTTGTGCTTCATTTATTTTATTATTTCATTTTTTAATAATTTTCTTTTTTTTTAATGGTTGCTTTGGGGCTCCTGGCTTGGCTTCCTTGCAGGCTTATTCCATGCCTCTGGTCATCCCTCCTGCTTCCTCTCCCTGCTCCTAATCAAAGCTTCCAGATCAAAAAAGTAGTTGTTTTTTTATTTCTTTATTTATTTTTTTTATAATTCTCCTGGACAGCCGAGCAGTGGGGAGGAATGTGCTGCCTGCCTAAGCCCAAACCCCTCCAATTCCCTGCCTTGCAGGAAGCTGATGTGGGTGCCAGAAGCCCCTGAGTCAATCCTGGGGTGAGGAAAAGCAGGGAGCCACGTTGCTCCAAGGGCTGGGGAGGACCCAGGGCAGAGCTGTGGGGAACTGGGTGAAATATTGCACAAGGCAACCTTTGGCAGCAAAATGTTTGGGCCTTTTTTGGGCTGGGATATCTGCATTGTTGGAGGGAAGGAGCCCCCTTGAGAGTTTTCCTTGCACAATTTTCATTAAGAGTCATTTAAAAAAACCCCAATCACACCCTATCAATAATTTTGTATTTTAGCACAAACTTTTAAAGGGAGTTTTGAGAAATTTGTGTTCATTCAACCCCAAGGTAATATTTAGTTTTATATGCAGTGCTGAAAATCAGCAGTAATGTGCTTCTGCTTCATGAATTCTTCTGATAATCACAGCAGTTTACGGAATTCATAACTTTTCTCCCTCTTTTGGTGTCCAGAAGTGGAGCTGGCTGGTGTTTGAAAATGTGAAGATTATTGTCATGCAGGAAAACTGTGTTTTGCACAAACCTCCTCCAAATATCTCCAGAGATGTGTGCTGCCCTCTGCAGCGGTTCATCCATACTCCAGGTCATTTCCCTATTTCCATCCAAACAAACAATAAGAAAAGTGGTTTGTGAGTGTGCTTGAAAGGCAAGCGGAGCGTGAAGTGGGATAATTCAGAAGCGTTTGACCACCTGCATTTGTGCAAACATCTCTAGGTCCTCCACGTTCTGCAGATTTGCTGTTGGATTTGTGGAATTGTGGCCCTAAAATGAGACCTGTGTCCATCAGGGAGGAGCCCTCTGAGCCCTGGAATGTCCAGTGTGGTTGGGCACCAAGGGAGCTGTTGGGTGTTGGTGCTGCAGAGAGGGGCTGGGGCATTTTTTGGGTGCTGCATGCTCTTAGGAACGAGCTGGAGGTGTCATCGACTCACGAGGGGAATGGAGACAGAGAATGTCCAGCCACAGTTTGGGTAAAGAGATGGAGAGAGGGGAGGCTGCAGAGGGCTGGGATAGCCCCGGGCCTCGGGAAGTGAGTGGCAATTTGGCAACACAGCTCTCATTGTGTTTGCTCTGTGTCTTCTGTCTGATTTTTAAATAGCAGCACTGAAAACCCAAAATATCCTTACACAGGCACCAGGCAGCAGCGTTTTCTCTTCCCCCTTCCCCTGGCTCGGAGTAGAGGGGTGGCCTCACATGTGCCCTGTGTCCCTGGCTCACAGCCCACCTGGATTTCATGAGGAAGAGGCAAAAATCCTACCCCAGCACTCGGGAGTGGAAGAGACAAGAAAACTCTTCCCTCAGCCACGCGTAAAAGGATTAACCAGGCTAAAAGGTCATAGAAGATTTAGCTGGGCCTTTAGCATCAGTAAGCCAAGAATTATGGGAATTTGATTTACAAATTAGCATAAAGACCTTATTCTAATAAGCATACAAGCTGAAATAGGTATGTAAAATAATAGCACGTGTCAACATCCTACACAGAGCCTTCCTCATCCCAAAGAATTATTCGCTCGTTCCATGTGGCTGGGATGCAGATAATTCCCAAACTGAGGCAGGCTCTGCTGGTGTGTGATGGAAGGGCTGGATCTGACCCAGGCACACATCCACAGGGAGGAGAGCCTGGGTGCTTCCCCTCAGGAAGGGCAGGATTTGGAATCCGGGTTGGGGCTACACATCCTGGGAAAATTTCCTCTTGGCAGAGGGGCGAGGGGAAACCTCCTCCTGGCAGTTCTTGCGCCGGAGGTAATTGCACTAATGAATGTGTATAAGAAAAATTAGGTCTATCGACATCTTTTTGTGAATGCCTGGATTTATTGGTCCTCGGGAAAAATATTAGATGTGGTTAATAGTTATCGTGTGGGTCAATAAAACGTGATATTCACCCCAACAGCAGAAAATAGCTATTTAATAGGTAATAACAGTAATAATCAATACCTACATGATTAGATAACCCAGTTATATGCAGTGCATAAAAGGAGGGGAATGCACTCGGCTCGCTCGGTGGTTGGGTTTGGAGCATGGCCGAACATCTGTCACTGCTCTTGGTTCTCAGAGGAGCTGTGAGGAGGTACCAGCACCTCTGGAAATCAGGCTGGGATTAATTGGCACATTTTAAAGATGCATTGGAGCAAACAGCAACCCCAGCAGAGCTTTGGAAAGCAGTGAAATTGTGCAAAACCCTGGGTGGCACCCAAAGGGCTGGAAAGGGGGCTTGGGATTTTGGTTTGGGTGGTGGAGTTGCAGGTGGGGTTTTTCTGTGTGTGGGTTGCTGCTGCTTCCCTGGGAGCGTCCCTGCACTGAGCTGGTTACACAGCACTGGATTGGCAGGATACAAGGAGGAGTAAAGCTGTTGTAGCTGCTCTGTGCTGTGGGTATGGAGAGATCTCCACCGAAAGAGATGGAGGTCAAAATGAGAAAAATCAAAATGAAATCAAAACTCTGCTGTGTGTAATGAATGACCTTAGAGCACGGGAATATGCGCTGGAGTAGGTTTGTGTGGTAGCTGTGATGACTTAAATTTCTCTCTAGAAACAGAGAGCAGGCAGGAATAAAGGAATCAAGGAGGGATTGATTGGAAAGGCCTTCAGAGGTACACTCTGGGCTCCAGAGGCTCCTGCCTCAGTGCATCCCAACATGGACAAGGACAGCTCCCGAGTTCTTCCCACTTGGATCTCAGCATCAATTCCCCAAGCAGGAGCCAGGCAAGGATGGAATTTGCCCAAGCTTGCCCCCCTGTCCCCAAGATTGTGGTTTGCAGTTGTTGGGCCTAGGAGGGTCTGGGTGTCCTTGGAGAGCTGGAGAGGCTTTGTTGTGTGTGTGTGAGCATGAGAGAACAGCACTGAACGAGCTCCAGGGAACTGCAGAGTGACACTGGGCAGGGCAGGGCTGGGAACATAGAAAAGTTCAAACCTAAGGCATCAGCTACACCAGGTTTAGGACCCCCACAGGTGGAGTAGAGCTGTGTCAGGTGCTGTAGGTGCTGACACTCATTCCAGGACATGCAGTTGTTTGCTGGCCATGAAGGTGAGTGAGGTGCTCGTGGCCATCCGCGAGGCAAAACCTCATCCAGCTCAGATGTCCATGGCAAAGGCTTGGAGCTGCATCTTGGGCTTGGAGCTGAGCTCTTGGCTTCAGACAGGATCCCAAATGAGCAGAGGGGTCAGATTTGGGGGTTTCCAAGTTGGTGTGGGACTGCTCTCTCTTTCCCACATTTGGGATGAGCCTCATGGGGCAAAAGGAGATAAATATCAGTTTGATAAGCAGAGGGGATCAGGGAGCCTGGGAAAAACCTCCTCTGGTAAAACTAAACTTCTGAACCACCCTAGGGACCATCCCTCTGTACAAGACTGGTGCTGGAAGCTCTGGAGGCTGCAGCCAGTTTCAGGATATCCTTGTGTTTCACAAAAACTACTTTTCCTTTCTCCACATAGGCATTTTGATCAGCACAATAACCCTGGCTCACAGTTTTTCCGTCTTCCTTCGACTTATGCCTGAGTGCATTCAGTATCAGAAGTGTCTGCTTTGTGTATTTTTCTTGCAATTTTCACTTAAAAATACCCATATTGTGATTTTTTCCCCCCCATTTTATTTTTTCCCTATGGGGAAAAAATGGATCAGTTGACAGAACTGGGTCAGGTTAGTGAGCAGGGCTTGCTCTTTTTCTGTGATAAACCAGGATGGAGTGGATGGGGAGAGCTCTTCCCAGGCAGCTCCAGTCAGTGGAGGTGGACTTCAGCTTTCCTCAGCTGGGAAAACACCACATGAGGAGCAAATATTTGGCCATGGGGATCAAGAAAAGACCTTAGCATGTGTTTGTCTTTGCTTCCCAAACTTGAGTAGTGGCAAGAAAGGGCAAAACTTTCCTTGCTTGTTCTGCAGTTTAAGGGACAAGATTTAAAGGGGGGAAATAGGATTTTTTAAGCATTACTGGTCATTCTCCTCAGATGGGCAGGGACTAATCTCCTGTTAGACTCAGCAGGACCCAAACCTGACCCATCTCTGGTGTCCATGGCAGAGGCTTGGAGCTGTGACTTGGACTTGGAGTTGAGCTCTCGGTTTCAAACAGGAGCCAAAATGAGCAAGGTGCCAGATTTGGGGATTTTATAGTGGAAGTCCAAGCTGTGCTGCTGTCTCCATTGCCAGCCAGCACCCACTCCTTGGCATGTGGGTTTTTCATGCCTTTAGTTGCTTTTATAGGCAAAAACCAGCCTGGGAGAGCTGGGATTGTTCAGCTGGGGAGAGGAAGGCTCCAGGGAGAGCTCAGAGCTCCTTGCAGGGCCTAAAGGAGCTCCAGGAGAGCTGCAGAGGGACTGGGGACAAGGCCTGGAGTGCCAGGACACAGGGAATGGCTTCCCAGTGCCAGAGGGCAGGGCTGGGTGGGAGATTGGGAAGGAATTGTTCCCTGGGAGGGTGGGCAGGCCCTGGCACAGGGTGCCCAGAGCAGCTGTGGCTGCCCCTGGATCCCTGGCAGTGCCCAAGGCCAGGCTGGACACTGGGGCTGGGAGCAGCCTGGGATGGGGGGAGGTATCCCTGCCATGGCAGGGCTTGGAATGAGATGATCTCTGACCCAACCCAAACCATTCTGAGTGAATGATCCCTTTGTCATTGCACCCCTTGGGGCACCCCAATCCCCCCACGGGTGCATCCTGCAGGCTCCTGGCACGTTTGGAGCTGTGGCTGGCAGCCGGGAGGAGCTGGCCACCTCCCTCCCTCCTCCTCCCCCAGCAGCACCTTGCTCCTGGTTAATAATAAATCAGAGGTGCTCCTCGCCGGGCTCTGTTATCTGCCGCCAGGAGGGAGAGAGGAGATTTTTGATGCACTTCACAGTTAATATGTCTCATTCTGAAAGCTGTTGTAAATTAATTGACCCCTTGGCCCCCTTGTCCTTGTCCTGGGGGCTTTTGGAGCCAGCACACACCACTCCCCAAAAGCCAGACCACCAGCCCCAGCACCAGCAGTGCTTTGTGCCCTGTTTTTGACTCTTCCCATTACAGACAGTGTTTGCTTCTTGGCGTTCTTGCCCCCTCCTCCTGCTTTCCCTTCCTCCACCTCCCACATGCTTCGCTTACTAATCAGGGCAGTCCAAAACAGGAGCCCCGACTCTGAAATGCTTTGTAGCAGCTGTGGGGCAGTGAGGATTCCGGGCACCCAGCACGCCTGAATTCCTCATGGCTGGAGTATTCCCTCTGGAGCTGCTGGAAGCTGGCAGGGAATCCTCTGCCTTCCCGTGGGGATAATGGGGATGGAGGTGCTGCCAGGGTGAGGAGTCCCAGCACAGCACTGAGGAGGCTGTGGAGGTGCAGGGAAGGTTCTCCTCCCTGCACTGCTCGTGCCAAGTGCTCGCTGCTGGAGCAGGGCTGGGTCTGGCTTGGAGGAAGGATGGGAGCAGGTGCTCGGCAGGGATTTTTTGGGAAATTACAGAAAAAGATCCCAGAACGGTTTGGGTTGGAAAGGAGCTTAAATCTCATGCCATTCCACCTCCTGCCACGGGCAGGGACACCTTCCACTATCCCAGGTTGCTCCAAGCCCATCCAGCCTGGTCTGGAGGGGATGCTGTGTTCTCCTTGCACATTGCTGATCCTGGGAAACCCTGATTTAGGTTGGAAAGGAGCTTGGAAAACCACAAATGTTCAGTCCATGGGGCTGGTTCCCAGTGACTCACGGTGGGAGAGAGCAGCTGCTAAGGAGTGGGGAAATGCCACAGGAAATTCCGTGGTATTAATATCAGAAATAATATATTTCTAATTATAATATTAGAATAATATTAGAAACTAAGCAGAATGTTTCAGGGTTTTCTAATTCCAAAAAAAAACGAAATAAAAAAGAACAATCACAAATTCCTGGTGAAAGTAAATTCTGGGAAAAGTAAGGATTGATTTTTGAAGCATTTTCTTCGGAGCTTGCCGAAGCTTTATGTACAAAGTTGTGAAGTGATTTCAAACAGAAAAAAATAAAAAAAGAGCTCCGAAGGCTGCGTTCCAGCAGTATCAAAGAGCCTGGAGTCTCCAGCCTTGTTCCGTTTTGTATTGTTATTTCTTCAAAACAGATCCTTTGCTAATGTTTCCATTTTACCAGAAACAGAATTCTTGATTTAAAGAACTGGTTTGAAAGGCAAACCTGACCCGCCTCACTGGAAGCGTGACAGGCCCTCAGAGCAAAGCAAGGTTCATTAATACCATAATATTCTCTCTCTTTTTTAGTGTTTGGGGCTTTTTTTTTTTTTCCTCTCTTAGAGGAGTTATCTGGTGAATAGCACTACGTTCCTGGGCTGGTTTGGGTGTTTTTAGCTTTTATTCCCTTTCTACAGGACAGATGGTATTTAGAGATCAGAGGGTGCCTCCGTTAGACTTTTAGTTTTCCAAAGTCAATTCCCAAAGCCAGCACTGGGGTTTTTGATACGGGGCCAAGGCGCAGGAGAGCGGCAGGGCTGGCTGGCACGAGGTGAATTTGGATTTAGGATGAGTGACATCTCTCTTAATGAAGCCCTTTTTGGAACAAAGCTGGCGAGGAGCAGGATCCATGATCCATTAGAGGCCGGGGTAGTGGCAGAGCCAAACCCGCCTTGTCACTGAAGACAACACGATAAAAACCTGTATTATTTATTGTTTACTTTCTGTGCTGCTTTCCTGCATGTCAACACTTCCCATTGTATGTTTTGGGCTTCAAAACCTGACACCACGTTAGAAACCATCTCCAAAGCCCCCAAATAATGCATAAACTATGATTATTCCTTCTGATCCACTTGTGTTTATGTAAATGGCTGGAAAAGCGTTTTTCAGCTTATTTCAGAAGCTTAAGGGATTCATACCAAGCCTATTATTGAAAAATCAGAAAGTGAAAAGCAACTTCTGAGACAAGGAATTAGCAACTCAATGGCAGCGTTGGTGCTGCGGGATCTGGCTGTACCCAGATGGGAATCCCCTCGGGAGTCAAAAATCCCACACCTGGCAACAGGTTGGGGGTTTGGAGGGGAGAGGGGACTCAGAGGAGGTTTGGGGTTAATCCTGAGGGATGAGAGGCTGGAGGGGGATCTGGGGCACAAACCTCTGGTGGTGCTGGGGCTGTTGTTCTGGATTTTGGGGGATGGTGAGTGCAGAGCACCACTGGCTCCAGAAGCCCCCAGGCACTTGGGGGATAGTCCTGGCTCCGTGTCCTTGCACCCACGGGTGGGTGCTGGCAAGGGGCTGGCAGTGCCATCCTTGCTCCATGCAAACCTTTTCCCTCTGTCCCAGGAGAGACAGGACCAGATGCAGGTTCTCTCCGGGCCCCATCCCCTTCCAACCAGCCCTGCAGCATCTCATCCCTCCTCTCCTGCTGCTTTTTTTTTTTCCCTGGTTCGGTCCCTTTCCCCCTTCCTTATGTTAATTTCCCACCTGAGCACCAAGTACTTTATAAATAGCAAATCTGAAATGAATTTCCTAGCAGCAATCATTATCTCCCTCGACAGCCATTAAACATTCACACAAGCAGAGCAAAATGACAAAGGGGATTGATTTTTACAGTATGTTGGGGGGAGGTAGGAGAAAGGAAATATGTTGACAAGGCTTTTTTTTTCCTTATATTTCCCCCCTCTCTCCGTTTTCTCCCCTCCCTTCCACATCCTCTGTCTTGTGGAATTCAAAATCACCCTTTCAGAGATCACGTTGGGGAGGGGATGGGAGACAGCGAAGTTGGAAATAAATAACAAAAAATTAAAAAAAAAAAAAACAATGAGGGTGAAAAAAATAAGTGCTGCAAGTTCCATTCCCTTCTTCTTCACGCAGCAAGCTCTGCTCCCTTCCCGTGCAGCTCTGGAAGCCTCGCTCCGATCCATCGGCCACGCACAACTGGTAAACATGAAGTTGGTTCCGTGGCTGCTGAGATGAATATGTCAGAGTTAATGCCTCCATAGATGGAGGGGTGGGCTGCAGGGAACGGGGGGGCCCAGTCTGGGAGCCTGCTCAGCAGAATAAATGTGTTGATGCAATCGTTGGGAGCGGGCGAGCCGCGGCCGAATGAGGCACTGTAGCTGAAAATTTAACTTTGATTTCAATTTTCATATTTGTCAGCAATAATTAGATTCAAGAAATGTTTTTGCCGCTGTTCTAAAATACTAATAAGTAGGAGCCTTTGTAGTATGGCTAATGGAGTCTTTTTTTTTCCTAGTGGGCTAGAAAAATTCCATTAAAGGGAGAAGTCATACTGTATTACTGTGCTTCAACATGCAGAGGCTTTGCTGCCACAGGAATACCCGTGCTGGGAAACAGGGCCCTTGCTTCCAAGAGCAGGGATGCTGCTGGGGAATGGGACTGGCCTCCCCTGGTTGGGATTGGCTAGGGCTTCCCAGGGACTGGGGAGGGCTGGAGGGGACCCCCCCCCCATCAGCTTGGGCAGGGGGTGATGCTCTTGTGGGCATTGGGAAGCTTTTGAGCTGCTCATGGGATGATATTCCAGTGGCTCTCGTCCAGCAGACTTTGGCAAATTCTTTTGGTGTTGCCATTTCCCTTTGGGTTCAAAGCCTTGGATCGATGAGGAATTTCCCCCTGTTGGCTCTGCCAGAGGCAGAACCCTTCTACCCCTCCCCACCCCGCAGTGTGGATTTCCTGGGCACCACGTGCCAGGTTTTATCCCAGAGAGATGCTGGAGAGGAAAGTGATATTAAATTTGCTGGCGATACGCAGAGCAAATGGGGGAAGCTCTAAGTTGTGTCATTCTCAAGTTACTTCAGCCTATTAAGCAAACAAAAGCACTTGTGGAGTGAGAAATGGAAATGGCCAACGTGGCCCGATTAATCCTGGATGTACAATTCCATTAATAAGCCAGCTTTTAATAGGTGGCTCTTTCCAGGAGCTGCTGGGACGAAGAATTGATGTATTCACTGTAATTGTATTGCAACTAATAGGATCGGAAGAAAATTGTATGGAGAACTTATTCCTTTGCCACCATATTCCAATCAGCTGAAATAATACAGGAGGGCCCAGCATGGTAATGAGACTTAAATCTAAACAGGAATATTTTAAATTTCAGTGGGTGGAGGGATTTTGGTTGTGCTTTTGCTTCGCCATAGAGTGGGCAGAAACCAAAACAGAGGTTCAGAGAGGTGCTGGAGGAAATGGGGATCCCAATCCCGGTGGAAATGTCCCATGGTTGGGTGCTGGGGCTGCTGTCTCAGCTGGCGATGGGATGTGGCTGCTGGTGCAGAGCTGTGCCAGGTCTGGGACCTCCAGCCTCTCTCCTGAATGCTGAAGGGGTGTCTGCATGCCAGGGTCGGGACTGCCCCTTTGGCATCTCACCCGGAGCCTTTTGTCCTCACCCTTGGCAGCAAGAGGAGCTCTCCCCCCCCTCCGCAGTGGCTGTGGTTCGCTGGCAGAGCTCATTAACGAGCCCCAGCTCCTCGCTCCATTCATCCTGTGTTTATTCCCACCCTTCATCTGCGGGCTCCCACCCTTCCCCGATCCTCCCTTTCCAAGGAATTCCTGCAAAAACCCCACCTTCCCCTCAGGGAGCACATGTACCTCTGTGGCTGCGGCTCTGGGCCCCTGTGGCATGCACAGAGGGATTTGGGCTTTAATCCATGAACATCTCTCCAAGGGCTCTTGGAAGAGAACTGCGAGGCACTGCAAATCCCAGGCAGGCTGGGTGGCTCAGCACATCCAAGGTGATGCACAGCAGTGCCCCAGGATGCCGATCTCCATAATATCAATGAAATTGTGGAATAATGCACATTAAATTAAAGGAAATACTAACATGGGAGCTGCCTGACCCCAAATCTGCGTGGCCGCTGATTACAGGAGCTGTGGCTTTGCCATGAGAAGTTTGCAGCCACTTTTTGTCTGTTCATCACTGGTTCAGGGCTGTTTGTTTTTCACTCCTCCTCCCTATTTGTATGCATGCTCTGACCCTGCTTTGGTAACAGGCTAGAGAGTAAATAGAAAGGGGAGGGGAAAAAAAAGGGAAGGAAAAAAAAAAAGCCAAGGCTCAGTTCAGTTCAAATCCCCGAGGAAACAGATGTGATTGCCTTCCAGAAATGGCTCCAATAAGGCCAGAAAGGAATATTGCTTTTATAGCTTTTGGGATATAAAACATTTAGAAAATGTGATTGACTGGCAGTGCCTAATTTATCACTTACCCATTTCTCTATCCACCCAAACACAGCAGTATCATCAGACAGACTCATTTCCACCTTTTTTTGGCTTTCTGCCCCTTTCCTGTGTGTGACACACGTGCAAACCCGTGTGAGCTGTGTGCATGCACACACAGGCGTGTGTTCCCCCATGCTCCTGCCTCCTTGTCCCTGTGCCTGTGTCACGGATTTATCATCGTTCTGCTAAGCACTCAAACTCCTGTGGCTATTTATAATTAATGCTCAGAAACCTGCCAATCCATTTAATGACACCAGGAGGTCACGGCCTCCCTTATAGCTTCCCATTAATCATCATTAGAACAGTTCTGGGTTTTTTACGTTCTTTTTAAATGTTAATTCACCTTTATAATGCTCCTTTCAGCTCTGACTGTAAAGGGATACTCTGTAGTCACTCCAGACTGTCTTGCAAGTGTGTGCAGGTGAAAGGCGCAGTGGGACAATTGCACTTGATAAAGTCTCTTGGATGTCTCCCGCTGGAATGAATTACACTCACAAACTCTGCCAGATGGGATTTCTCCACTGCCCTCTGCCGCCGGCTCCTGGCAGCGGTGCTGGCACAGCTCCCTCCCTGCTGGCTCTGTCCCGGGTACCACGGAGCCCTCGCCATCTCCTCCCTGTGCCCCTGGGAGCAGCAGGATCAGGGAATCCTACAGTGGCTTGGGTTGCAAACGACCTTAAAAGTCCTCTGGTTCCATGTTGCAGAGTTCCCGTGTGGAATAAGCTTATCCATGCTGGCACAGGGCTTGCTAAGGCCGTGCCTGCTCTGCCAGGCTGTGCTCAGGCACATCTTTGCTGGGCAAACTTGTGTAGGTCTGAGGTGGGCTCGTGCATAGCTTGGCTGTACAGGTTGTGGTGTCTTGGTTTGGGTGGAGCATGCAGCTCATCCCTAGTGAAGGTTAACAAAAATCCTGGTTCCCAGAGAGTAGGGCTGCTCCCACTGGTGAGTCCATGGCTGCTCCCACTGCTGAGTCCATGGCTGTTCCCAGTGGTGAGTCCATGGCTGTTCCCACTGGTGAGTCCATGGCTGCTCCCACTGGTGAGTCCATGGCTGCTCCCACTGGCAAGTCCATCTCTTCCCTGCCAGTGCCCTGGAAGCCTCCAGCTCTTTCCATGTGTCCCAGGCCCCCCTGTCACGGTGGCAGCCCCTGGGAGCCAATGCCCTGGCACAGCAGAGGGCATCAGCAGAGATGTCAAGAGGCAGCGTGGAGGAAGGAAAGCTCTGGGTGCAGTCTGGTTCCTTTGGCAAGCAGCAGTTCCTCTCCCACAGCCCTTCCCTGGCTTGTGGTTGGAAGCAACCATCCCTCTCCAAAGTCAATCTGTGCTTGCCACTGGTGAGCGTGGTTCCAAAGCCAGAGAGCGTGGTCCAGACTGGGGTGTTGATCCTTTTGGCCCCACGTGAGCTGTGGGGACTTGCCACAGCTCTGGGTGACAAACCTGCAGAGCATCCCAGGGCTTCTGCTCCGTGTTCATCCCAGAGAGGAGAAGGCAGCATGCACACCCAGTTGCTTTGGTGGGAAGCATGCGTAGCCCCAAGTGTGCTTGAGGTGGGTGAAGGTTCATGCTGGCCTCTCTTTTTGGGTGAAATAGGATCACTCCTGCTCCTTTGGAGACTTCTGGTCTGGGTGAGAGCCGAGCTCAGCCCCGTTTCTCTGAGTAAATACGCCAGCAGCATTTGGCTTAATGAACTGTGGCTTTTAATAAATGGCTCTTATCTTGCTGAAGTGCTGCTAAATTGTCAGGATTTAAAATTAGCCTAATAGATTTGTGGGCGATGTTTTATTCACTGGTTAGTTGGAAAGAGACGGAGAGAGGGGGAGAGATGGCTCCACCCAGTTCTCCCTGAATTATACACGAGTTATTTATTTGTTTGGGCCGAAGGGGAAATGTTCTGGATTAATGTGCGATGCCTCAGCACCTGACTTAATGAGAATTTAGAGACCTATCCCAAACTGATAGTCTCCCATTAATCACTCGGTGGCCCCTCTGCTTTGCTGTCCCTGGGATATATTTTTCATAGTGGTGGTTGGGTTATGGTACCCACTGCTGCTTGCCAGGAAAAGGGGATGGCGATGGACAAGGGATGTTTTTGGGTGCTGTGGTGGCTTCCAGGACAACTCCTTGCAGCTTTGCTCCATGTTGATGTTGAAGTGGAGCCAGTGTATCTCTGTCTGTACCACACCTGCCTGTGCAACTTGAGTTCTTGAGCATGAGAAGTTGAACTTGCTCAGTTTGTGATATATCCCGTGAACTTCCACAAGCCATTTTGCCTTTATTTCTTTTGGCAATGCTGAGCTGGTTATGATCCTGTTGACAGTTTGGAGACATATGGAGAGTCAAGGCAGAACAGTGTCTTATAATAGAGTAAAATGGGATCTGGTTGGGATGAAAGATGCCAGGGAAATGTCAATCACTATCATTATCCTAACAAACTGCTGTACCTGCAGAGATAATAATAATATTTAGCAATTATATAGCACCTAACAAGCTCAAACAGCACAGACTGCAGCTAATTAAATCTCCCAAGACTTCCTTTGGGTGGGTGATTTCCTAAGAGCAAGGACCAGCGTCTCAGTGTTTTGTGTGAAGCTAAAGGCACTTCTTTCCCATTTCATGGGCAGAGAAAAGTGGTCCTGCAGGAAATCTGCACAGTGAGGGTGGTGGGGTCGGTCTTGGCGCTGGGTTGGGCTGTTTGCTCCACTAGGAAAAGCCTTGGGTGGCCTTGACTTGATGACCCAAAAAGTGTTGGGATGCATTGATGTGCTTTTCCTTGTCCTTTTTGGAATTGGGGACAGTTTGGGTGCTGGACACCCTAATGAGGATGCTGCCAGCACCCCTTGGTGATGTAGAGGTGCTGGTACAGATGGAGTTCAGGGTGGGACAGTCAGAGGGTGATTTCTCCTGTGCCCATCTGCTTCTCTGGGCTGCTGCTCTTTCCCTCTTGGTTCATCATTCTCCATCCCATCTTGACCAAGCTGCATCCTGAGGGAGATATCTGAGGGTATGATATCTAAGATACCACACCTGATCCGAGATATCTGGATGGTGATACATCACCCAGCACCCCAGGTTTGGCTGGGACATCCGAGATCACAGCGATGGAAAGCAAGATTTAGAACGTTTCCCCATTTGTGGTGGTCTCACCTCGCCCTTCCCAGGCAGCACAGATGAATCCATTCGTGGCTGCTTGGATCCAGGCAGGCTCCCTGACCCCTGCCCAGCTGAGTGCTGCTCCAGCCCGGGGAGCTCATGGTGTCCCTTTGACTTTGTGAAGGTCAGCGTCGGTGTCTGAAGTGGGGCTGGTAGCAGCAGCGCATGATGCACGGTGCCAGCCATAAAGGAAATATTGTATATAAAAGATAAGTTTTTTTTTTTTCTTTTCTTGTGGCAGAGGAACAAGGCGCCGGGTTCATTTAACATTCATAAAGTCTTGCTTTGGAAACGCCTTTAAGTACTGCTGAGGGAGACTTGAAGGAGCGTGTTTGAGAGTCAAATGCACATCTCCTTGGGCTCTCCTTTCATCTGCTTTAAAAAACACAATCTTTTTTTTTAATCTTTTTTTTTCCCCCTCTGTAAAAATACTAATCTTCTCCAACAGCAGCAGACACCCAGGGTGCAGGCGCTTGGCAATTAGTTCAGTGAACAGAATAAGCAGAGCAGAGGGAAGGGGGGACTCAGCCAAGGACTGGAGGACTCTGAAATCCTGCCCGCTAATTAGGAGGCAGCACAGGACGGGGCCTGATTGATTCAGGTGCTGAGTCACGACATGTCATCCACCCAGGGTCCTCTGTCGCCCTCGGGGCTGCCCTCTGGCTGAGAGGAAGGCCCAGCAGGGAATTTGGGTCTTGGGCTGGAGAAGAGTCCAAGGGGATGAGGTGAGGATGAGTTTGGCTTGATTTGCAACCTGGCAGGATTATTCTCGACTCCCAAGCAGGTCACGAGTGGTTGTTGGGAGAAACATGTGGAGGTTTTGGCGTGAGTCCTCCTTGGAAGTTTGGCCGAGATGTGGAGTGGAGTGTCCGTCCTCCGGAGGCTGGGCCTTCTCTTGCAGAGTGTCATCCTCTCGGAGTTCCTGTTGGCTTGGAAATGCAGTGCACGATTCCTGTAATCCTCGCAGGAGCTGAGGCAGAAGGAGAGAGACAAAAGCAGCAAGGGTTGTCGTCATCCAAACTTCTTCAGGTCGAGAAGAGCCAAATTCTTGGGAAGTGTCAGATGGGCAGAAGTTCAGCTCAGCCCCTTCTTTTGGCTGAAACTTTTCTCGTCCTTGAAACCTCTCTCCTTCACTCTTCACTTGAGGGAAGGGAATTTACTGCGATGAAATGTTGTCTTGTGGCTTTTTGTGAAAACAGCACATGTCACTGCCCTGTTTCCTGGAGCCAAAGGATGTGGCTGGATTTCAAAAAGAAAAGGACTGGATGATTTCATTATTGCTAACAACTGTTCCCACCAAGATAAGGACAGTCTAATCACATTCCCTGCGCAGAAGTACCAAGGGAACCAAAAGGGAACGTTTCCATTTGATCTTCCACGTTGTCTTCTGTGTTTTGGTCCTGTTTGGTGCTGTGCAGTGCCAGGAGCAGGCTGTGAGGCTGAAGGGATTTGGGGGGAGTCAAGGCAGCAGTTCATGGTGGGGTGTCCTGGTTATCAGGGGTGTCCCAGGCTGGAGATGCTCTGCCAGCAGCTGCCTCCACATGAGGATTTGTTTCACTGACCGCCTGCAGTCAGGGCTTGGATTCCACATCCCAAACTCTTTGAGCAGAGCCTGAACTGATGAAGGAGGCTGAGCACTGAGCAGAGAGGGAGTTTTCAGCTTTTTATTTTTGATTTGCAAGTTGCCCAGAAGAAAAGTGCCACCTCCCTCATAAAAAAGAATCAGAGCTGATGGCTAATAAATTTGCTTTTCTTAATTACGTTTCACAGATTCCTGATGCAGATTCCCCTGAGAACTGTTCCATAGCTGAAAATCCCCTCTGCAGTGAGCATGCTTCATCTTCAAATGCCAGGAGGTGATGCTGACCGTGGTGCAACCCTGGTGGAGGGGGAGGGCAGAGGCAGGAGGTGCAGGGACCAGTTTTTGGCCATGCCCTCTGATGCCTTAAATGGCTCCCTAGAAACAGAGAGCAGGCAGGAAGAAAGGAATCAAGGAGGGATTGATTGGAAAGGCCTTCAGAGGTACACTCTGGGCTCCAGAGGCTCCTGCCTCAGTGCATCCCAACATGGACAAGGACAGCTCCCGAGTTCTTCCCACTTGGATCTCAGCATCAATTCCCCAAGCAGGAGCCAGGCAAGGATGGAATTTGCCCAAGCTTGCCCCCCTGTCCCCAAGATTGTGGTTTGCAGTTGTTGGGCCTAGGAGGGTCTGGGTGTCCTTGGAGAGCTGGAGAGGCTTTGTTGTGTGTGTGTGAGCATGAGAGAACAGCACTGAACGAGCTCCAGGGAACTGCAGAGTGACACTGGGGAGGGCAGGGCTGGGAACATAGAAAAGTTAAAACCTAAGGCATCACCTCCACTACTCTCCACTGCCTGCACAGAGCGAGCTCCACGTGCCCCCACTGCAACGATTCCTGTCGCAAGGAAGGAACTCTCCAGGCTTTGATTTGCCTCGTAGCAAGAGATAACATTATCATCTCGTCCTTTAATGATTTGAGGAAGGACTATTTTTCACATCAGCCTCTCTGTCTCGGTAGCCCTGGTTCTGCTACGGGTGGGGAGTGTACAAATCACTGCAGGCTGAGGGGATGAAGTAACTCGATCTTCCCCCTCACCCTCTCCTTGCTTGCATGCCCTTGGCTCCTCAGGAGCTCGGGGAAGGCACTAATTGATCCATCCCTTTGGCACAGCCGGTGAGGAGCTGTCACTCGGTGAGCAAAGCAGGGTTCTCTCTTCTGGAGCGCAGGGTCACCGCTTCAGGTCCCAGCAGCGACCACCCAAAGAGAAAAGATGACTTATAATTACATTCATAATTGAAAGTGATTAATGGTAGCAAAAGAACTTCGAGCGATTTCTTGTAATTAAATACTAATTTTAGTTCCTTTGCAGTGCCGAGCACCATATTTGCTTTACTGGGGATATTTATGGCTGTGCCTTAGCATGTTTTAATATCTTAAAAATGCATGTTAAGTCATTAACAATCTTTTGGTGACTGGGTAAACACGTAAACATCAATTAATTTGTTTACTTTGTGTCAGTAATTAGCTTTTATTTTTTCAGATTTTGGAGGATTTTTATTCTGGAGGATTTGTGGCTTTGAGTGGAAGAGTGGAACCCTTGCTGACTCCCGTGGCAGGGGAGCCGTGCCCTCTGCTCTGGGCTGCTCTAGCTGCCAAAAATCCTCCAAAGAGGTATGAGAAGGAGGCAGGAATCACATCTGGAGTGGTTTAGGCTCAGAGGACACCATGGCCAAGTGCTGAGCCTGCTGGTGGTGGAGCCTCTCGGAGGCTTCGGAGCAGGGAAAGGAACTGTCTGCCCACGGCAGATGCTCGCTGGCTGTTGCTTGGTCTTGAAGAACAGAAGTGTCACAAAATCAGCTGTTTCTGCCAGGTTTTGGCTGTCTGTAAGTGACACCTTTCAAACTCAGCTGCTGCTCACGATGCTGCGTGTCAGGGGTTGCTCAGGGCTGCTCTCCTTCTCCCCTTGCTCCAGCTGCCAACACCATCTCCTCCTCCCCTCCCCTCTTTGGAGGCAGCTTTCACCCTGGACCTAGCCTGGGTCCAGCCTCGACTGGATTTGGGGGATGTATTAGCAGAAGTCAGTATTTAATCAGTGCACTGATGTGATTGTGAGTTTTGACCTGCCAAACAGGGCTGGTTTGGGTTTTGGCTGTGGACAGGGAGCTGATGGATGCTGGTTTGGGTTTTGGCTGTGGACAGGGAGCTGATGGATGCTGGTTTGGGTTTTGGCTGTGGACAGGGAGCTGATGGATGCTGGTTTGGGTGGCTGTACCTGGGTGTGAGCATTGGGGGTCACCCAACTGGGCAGCATTCCCATCCTAGGGCATGTGGGCTATGTCAGGCTCCTTCCAATGTCACAGTGATCTGCTCTGAATGAAAATATATTTAAGCCTGGGTTTATTCATGGCCCACGGCAGCTCTTTTTCGAGCACTACAGGATGAGTGTTATGCCCAGATGTGCCCATGTCCTTCCTGCACCTTGACAAAGTTGTTTTGGGAATTTGTTTCCCTAAAACTTGGTCCTGCTCTCATAGCAACACACTGGGCCGGAAAGCTCTTGATGGGAATCATGTCTCTTCCTCACCAGTTCCTTGATTCCTTGCTAATGCTTTTCATTCCCTCTTGCTGCTTGAGAGAGCTGATAGTCTGATTAAATTAAGACAGACACAAAAGCAGCTGGCCTGCCAAAGACTTGGATTTTATTAAAAATAATATTGTTTACAGAGTTCTCTCCCTTTATGGCGCATATAAAACAGTGTGTTCCACCCGAGCAGCCGGCAGACTCACTGCAATTTGCCCGGGAAGAGATGGAAAGACATTAAACCCTGTCTTGATGGGGAGTACAGAGGGCATGGAGGAGACAGGGGTTGGGGATAAGAGGCAGAGCGTAGCTGGCAGCAAATGAGAGGGAAGGAAATGCAAGGGAAATAAGAAGAGAAAAGCGAGGATGGTTCCCTGATCCCCACCTCCCCTTCTCCCCTCGCATACCTGCGCTGAAATGAAGCTTTCAGAAAGGAGAGAGATCATGGAAAAGAGGAGATAAACTAGGGCAGAGAGCTTCAGCTGGGGACACCATCTCCACCGGAGCGGGAGGAGAGCTGCTTGCCTTCCTTGCAATATTCCAGAGCCCTTCCCAGGCTCTCTGTGCAGGTGGAAAGATCTGTTCTCGTCTGTTCTCAGCTCCTCTGAGGTCCTGCAGGTGTTTTGCGAGTCCTGGTGCTGGGGCTAAGTCAGGGAGTGCTGGCTCCTGCCCACCCAAGTGCCTCACCAAAGAGCTCTTGTGCTTTGTAAATCGTTTATTTGTGGTTTATTCACACTTCAAGGGCAAATGAGGGCGTGCAGGGAAGGGCACAGCGAGGGGTCATGGCACGAAGCTAGGAGAGACAGGGAGGTTTTCCCAAGGTCACAGAGGGAGCTGGAGGTAACAGCCAAACTCCAAGCAGGGTCCCCACCTCCAGCAACCCTTGTGCTGGCTGAAAGGGGCTGTGTCTCGCTCGGGGAGGCAGGGATGAGCCCTGCTGATGCCCTGCTGCAGGAATGCCCTGGCCCTGCTTGGCTTTCTCTCTTCTTCCTGTGTCTTCTCTTTGTTTGTTTGATTTGGTTCCAAATAATTAATTGTAAACACCCATGGCTAATGGTTTGAATGAAGGGTGGATGGGTACTTTAATTAACTCGTGGAAGGATTATACACTTATGTTTTCAGTCTCCCTGACCCCAGCTGAAGTGACAAGGCTGGAGCACCCTGTGTTTTGAGGGAGCCGAGCACCCCATGAGCATGGGATGTGCTGGGTGTGGGGATCAGCCTGGAAAAGCCACGCAGACCATGCTGGGAAGATCTGACTGATTGTAGTTATGATGGAATCACAGAATATCCTGAGCTGGAAGGCATCTACAAGGGCATGGGGGTTGCTCCTCTCCCCTATTTCCCTGCACCCCTGAGCTCAGCCCCATCATGGTGAGCACCTTCTGTGCTGGTTTTGGAGCTGTGAAGGGGTTTGGTGGCGTGAGGGAGCTGTCCCTTGAGTTGTACAGAGACTTAAGATGTTGAACAGACCTGAACCATATTTTGGACTAATACAGGTGGAATTTGGGTTGAGCAAGGTTGTTACTGTCCAAGCTTCCGAGGTTTAGCATGAGAAGAGATGCCTTCCATGTTCCAGCCTTTCCAGACAAAATCCAGTCATTGGATCTGGCTGGGAATAAGCTCAGCAGAGCAGTCTTGGGGAACTGGAACTGCTGAGCTCTCCTGGGCAGGAGGATTTCTGCAAAGCCAAGAGCTCAGGAGACTGTGAGACAGAAAGAGGTCTTGGAGGAGGTGGCCCTGGCTCATCCTTGCTGGCCTCCAGGCACATGGAAGCTTGATGGGTGTCAAACCCTGCATTGATCCCTCAGTCTGAAGGCAGTGAGAGGTCTGGAGTGTAGCAATGAGTGCTTCAGCCTCTGCAGCTCAGCACGTTGCTGTCTCAGAGGTTTTTGTCTCGAGAATCGCTGAGAGAAACCTTTGAAGGAAAAAACTGAGCTCTCCCCACCCTTCCACACACCTCCTCCCAGCCCATTCCCAAAGCTGGCTCCTCCCAGTGGCTGCTCCGTGTTTTAGGATAAAAGAGATAAGAGATGCCTCCTTCATGGCTGTTTTAATGAGAAATAAACTCCAAGACTCAGTTCTGGTAGGATTAGTGACAGAGCAAGACTTTTACAGCTCCTTCTCTGTGCAGTTCAGAAAGTTGGGATGGGGTTGGGTCAAGTGATTCCCTGGATGAGTCAAAAGTGCTTTGAACATCCAGGAGAGGGACAAGGCTGTCCCTTGTGTGCCTGGTGCTACTGAGTCCCTGGGCAATTTCCTGTCCCTCCCAGTGCAGAACGCTCCAGGTGGGAGCTTCAGCATTGCTGCTTAAAACAAGGCTGATTGGGCTTGTTCTCTCATGGAAAATGCATGAGAAAAACTGCATTTCCTCGCTGGTTTTTTGGATCAAAAGTCATTTTGACTCTAAACAAGGCTTTTTGGGCCTTTTTGCAGTGGTGATATGTGCCTCTAGAATCCTCCCCACTTATCAGTCCCCCAGTGAGCCGCTCGGTTTGATTGCTAATCTGCCTTATTATGTTTTTAAATGCACTTTAATATTTGAATTTTAGTGGCTTTTTTATTTTTGAGGCCAAATTCCAGCTTCTGAAGTGCCTACCTCTCTTTTGACTTCAATGGCAGCCTTTCCCATTTATCCCAAGGCATAACATGGTCCTCACGCCGTTTGAAATTAGAGGCACTGATTAGAGCATCTCTCAGCTGCTCTGCACCTCAAAGGACGACTCAGGGAAGAGACTGGAAGTTGGAGCTGGGGGTATTCATGCACTAAAATGTGATTTCTTAGGACTTTGCACCTGTTGTGGCTCTCTATAAGTGACCTGGAAGTAGGTGTCTGCTGGCAGGTGAGGAGCTGGGAGTGCTGGTGGTGACAGGAGGTCAGTGATGGCCACGTGAGGATGTCTCTGATCCATATCTGTCATAGATTATTTTATCTGTGCTTTTGCCCCTGTGTTTTTTATGAGTAAGGATATAGGTAAGAGTGGTGAATTACTGAGGAAATTGCTGCACATGGTACTCTGGGCTGAGAGTGCTTCTGGCTCAGCCATGGAGATGCTCCAAGGGCTGGAGCCCCTCTGCTCTGGAGCCAGGCTGGGAGAGCTGGGGGTGTTCACCTGGAGAAGGCTCCAGGGAGAGCTCAGAGCTCCTTGCAGGGCCTAAAGAGGCTCCAGGAGAGCTGGAGAGGGACTGGGGACAAGGCATGGAGGGACAGGACACAGGGAATGGCTTCCCAGTGCCAGAGGGCAGGGCTGGGTGGGAGATTGGGAAGGAATTGTTCCCTGGGAGGGTGGGCAGGCCCTGGCACAGGGTGCCCAGAGCAGCTGTGGCTGCCCCTGGATCCCTGGCAGTGCCCAAGGCCAGGCTGGACACTGGGGCTGGGAGCAGCCTGGGACAGTGGGAGGTGTCCCTGCCATGGCAGGGGGGTTGGAATGAGAAGAGATTTAAGCTTCCTTCCAGCTTGAACCCTCCTGTGATTCCACGACTCCTTTCTGATTCTGTTCAGCACTGTTGGCTCTCGGAGCCGGCAGCTCCCTGCTCCCTGCGCTGTCTCTGCTCAGCCCCCGCTGCCGTGGGGTGCAGCCCTCGCTGTCTGGCAGGCAGGAGTGCGTGTCTGGAGCTCTGTCTGCAGCCTCGTTAGGCGCCTGCTCCGCTCGTAATCGCTCCTTGGAGAACCCTCCCTCGATTTCACAAGAGTTAAGCATTTTGTTAGGGAATTCACTCAGTTGCTCTGTGGGGTTTTTTTAATTCCTGTGTTTTGCTGGGGGAGTGGTGCATGCCACAGGGAGGTGTGGTGGAGAGGACACGTGCTGCAGATGTGGGTTTGAGCTGATGCTGATGGCACCTGGAGGTGCAGGACTCACCTGGGGCTTGGCAGAGGAGCAGCCACAAGTTCTGGCAATGATATGTTTTGCCCTTAGAAATACTTTTCCTCCTCTAAATCCTTTCTCGTGGGGGTGAAACTGTAATGTCAGCTCTTCAGACAAGGAAACCGAGCTCCCCAACAGAAGGAGGATGTGTTTCCCAGGCCTGCATGGGTTCAGGAGCCACCAATCCCACTCGGCTTGGGTGAAGGGACCTTGTGTGGGAGGTAGAGTTGTGCTTGAGGTCTGGCCCCAAGAGAGGAGCACACCCCAAGAGAGCAAAGAGTGTGATCTAAGCTTGGAGAGAGCACATCACAATAACCTTTCAGCCTTCAAATCTTTGCAAAAGCGTAAAGGTCCATGTGCCCTCTGAGGCGCAGCCCTGAAATGAGGGCGATATATGGAAATACATTGGATAGCTCTGTTTAATCCTGCCCAGCTGCCACCTCGCTCTTAATGATGAGCCCTTGCTGTCCCTCCAGGTAGGAGTGATATTTGCCTGAATTGGTTTAGCTTCTAACGATGGCCAGAAAAGCTGTTCTGATTGAGTTGCCTCGGGAAACGTTCAGTGCTTCTGTCAGTCACTGTCTGAGGCTTAGCTGTCATTTTGGGCTGAGCTATTCCAATCCTCCCCTTGTCAGAACCCTTGAGCGGTGCGAGAGAGGGCCTGGGATGGATGGAATGATTCTCTAGTTAAAGTCAATGCCCTTACACAAACACTGGTAGCAGCCTGGCCGAAAACCACATAAAGTGGGGCGGGAGCTGGGGGAGAGCAGAGCGCAGAGGCGATGATTGCTCTATCCAGGGCAGCAGGTTGTCCCTGGAAATGGAACATGAATAAGTAATCTGGATAAATAATGGAGCTGTCTGAACTGTAACAATAAAGAATAAAAGTGCTGAGTGTGTCTGGCTGTGATTTGTGGGGTCACACTGTCTGAGACGGTGGAGCCCTGGCTTCCACTGGTGAGCGGGAGCTCGCAGATGGATCTCCTGGATGCCACAGAGAGGGCTTGGACTTGCCATCGGGAGGGAACAGTCTGTGGTCCAGATTTTACACTGCTGCGACAGTTATGGGGACCCTGAGAGGTTCCTGTGTCGTAGTCTGGTGCTGAATGGCCTCTGTGGGATTAGGGTTGTGTGGATCCCAGCTGATTTCACCCTCCACTGGAGCTGGGCACATGTGGGACCTGCTTCATGGGCAGCTGAGCTGCCCTCTGGTGACAGAGCCCTTCTGCAGGGGTTTCACGAGCCTCAAAGTTATTCCAACTCCCCAAACAAAATCTCTGTTGCAAATTAGTGTTTCCTTCTTCTGTCTCTCTGAAGGGATGCGACAAATAATTATTCTCCTGCTTTGTATGATATTTATGTAAGGGAAGAGAGTTGTCAATTCTTAGTCAATCTTCTCTTTTAGTGACAAGGCAAACCTCGGTGTCTTTCATCTTCCCCTGGAGTTGTCTGCATCTCTTCCCCATTTCATTGCTATTCCATGGACTCACCCTGGCTCGTCCCGGCTGGGACGTGAATCAATTGCGCCACATCGATTAGAGGTGTGTGTCTTGCACCGTGGCAAACGCACTTTAGATTGATCTGAGAAGAAAGGGAACCTCCAGCTGCAGGCTCAGGGCAGCCAGATGTGCTGGGAAAGAAGACAAGGTGCCAGCACGGGTCAGTGGGGAGGTGATAATGTGTTAAGTTGCGGTGACTTGACCCCTACCTTTCTGAGAGCCCCGCGCCCGGGTCAGGCTGAAGTCCTGAGGCTGAGCCTTTCGTTAAACCAAGTGGAGCAAAACGATTCTCCTTTGTCCTTTTTTAAAACACTCATGTTAAGATTTGCCATCTTCTGCAGCCTGGTCGAATCCTCCATAATTTGTGGGCAGCTCTAACACCCCAGTTCCCTTGGTTTTTCCTCTCCTTTTTATCCACGCGTTCGATGTTTCCTCTCTGAGTGCATCACATCACGCTTGTCCGTCTTGGATTTCCTATTGCTCATTTCCAAAGCAGGTTTGGGATTCTGGTCCTGCCCTCAGAAGCCTTCCAGCCCCTCTCCTCCTGGCTGGGCATCATCTCCAGGTTTTAATCAGCGTGCTCCCAGCTCCGTAACGCAAGCAGTTAAATGTAAATGTTGGAGAGAGCAGGGCTCGGACAGACCCCAGAGGAATCCCGCTGTAGGTTGCCCTCCTGGCATGGTTGTAAATAATAGATAAGCACTCTTTGAGAGTGCTTTGTCAACAGGCTGTTATCCCTCCTCCCCTCTGCCCCCAGCCTCGGCGATTACATCCACTCCGTGCTTTCTCAACTTTCCTCGGAGGTGCCGCGTGGGACTGGCATCGGGAGCCTTATTAAAGTCAAGGTATATCATGTCTACAGCTTTCCTCTTATCCACCAAGCCTAGTTATCCTGTCAAGGCGGAAATTAGGTTGGTTTGACATGATCTGTTCTTGACAAACTCGTGTTGGTGGTGGATGTGGGGTTTTTTTCTCACTTTATTAAATTCCCGGGCCTTACAAGCTATGATAGTTTCATCGTTTGTTTTAGTATCTTGCCAGTGATTGAAGCTGAGCTGATTGCCTACAGCTCTGGGTTTTTTTTTTACTTAAAGATATGAAGATTTCTTGCCCTTGCTGCTGGCCTCCACCAGCTCCCAAAGAGCAGCGCTGGTGGCTCAGCGACGTTTCTGCTCGATTTTTCATCACTCTCCAGAGACCTTCCTCAATCTCTGCCAGTTTAATTTTTTTTTAACCCCTCTCCATGCTCCAGCCTGAGAGCCATCTCCCTGTTAATGTGAAATTGGGAGCTGTCTGCTGCCCATACACCTGCCTTCACATGGACACAGCCAAACACGGCTCCGAGGATCTCTGCCACGTGCTTTCTTTGACTGCTTGGTGACAAACCCATCATTCCTTCTCCTTTGAACAAATCCAAGAGCCTTTTTATTCTTCCCTCATATCTCTTGCTAATTAAAACTTGTTTTGCATATTAGTGCTGCTGACTTTATCCCTCTACGCCATTGTGGCTCTGCTATACCCATCCCTAATTATGAGTCCTTGTTTCCATATTTTTTTCATGATTCCTTTTCTGTTCCCAGGTCATTGAATGGCTCTGAATTCAGCCACAGCAGCCTCTTCCTAGGATTCCTACCTTCCCTTTGCACAGGGATAGCCTGCTATTGTGTGTGTAATAAAGTCTCTTTCAGTAACTGCCAGCTCTCCCCTTCTTTGTGATTATTTTCCCAGGAGAACCCATCTACCAGCTTCCTGAATTTTTTGAAATCTGGCTTTTGAAGTCCATTATCCATATTCCCTGGCTTTCCATCGGGTTGAGAACTCGATCGTTTCATCACCGCTCTCACCCAAACTACTTTCCCCCCCGAAGGCTGCAGTCTCTCTTTCCCAGGCAGGAAACCTCAGGCATTTCTCTGTGCCTTCCCAAACACTTCCCTGGGACGGGGGCTGGATGGACTGTGCCCTCCAGGCAGTGCTCCAAGGGCTGTCTGTCCTTCTGTCTCTGTTCTTGGTTGGATAAGGGCTCCCCAGGGGTGGAACCTCCTTCCCTTGGCTTTCAGCCTCTCCGTGCTCTCCTTGTCTTGTGCTGGCACATTTTGGGATGAGGGTTGTCTCCTGGTCGTTCCCTGCTCCAGATGGGGATATTGGGCAGTTTGCTGCCATCCTGGTCACCTCATAAACCACGTGGCACAGGTGTGTCCAGGTCTGTGTAGGAAGCACTGGCTTCCTTCTCCAAGCCTCCTGCATCATTGCCCCAGGGATGCAAGGTTTTGGTGGCCATACAGACCCCACAGGCAGTGACAGTGTTGCCTTTCCCTGGTCTTAAAATTAAAACCAAAACATGGTTTATGAGGAAAAGGGGTTTTTACCTCAGGATTTATTTCAGGATCCTGGGGTGCAGCACTTGTTCCAGGTGGAATGCCCCAAAAATGCACACACTGCCCCTCACACACTGAAATACACACAATTCTAGGCCTTGCAAAATTAACATATTTATCAAAGATCCCCCAGTGAGAGGCTGGAGTGAAGCCCTTGTTGTGAGGAACCTTCCCCCTGGCTGGGCCTGGCTGAGGTTCCCAAATGTGTTCTGGAGAGGCCCTTGGTGTCTGGGGCTCCCAGGATGTTTGCTCTCCTGGTTTAACGGTGCCGTGGGGCTGAGCTGAGTTCTCAGCCTTGGGAAGGTACAAGTGTGGGGCTAAAAGCACTGAGAATGCATCAAACTATAAAAGAGTGTGTGAGAGGGGAATAAAAGAAAAAGGCAAAAAATCATCCTGGCATCAACAGGACCTGGGCATGCTGCTTGTCACTGAACCAGTGGCTGTCAGAGCTGAGAAGGCAAAAATATCTTACACTTGACTCTGAACTTTAAGGCAGCAGATTTGGGTGAAGTGAATCCTGTCCTCCCTAACAAAGATGTGTAGGGCTTGTTGTCCAAGACCTTTAAATGTCAATAAGGAATTCTGCACAGCCCACAAATCTTGGTGGGAAGCTGACAGGGACTGCAGTGCAGGATGAGTTCTCTGGCTCCAGAGCTGCGGGTCTGTCTCGGAGCAGGGAGCAGAGCTGGGGAGGAGCTGTGCTGTTGAGCCAAGAGGTCTCAGCAGGGAGTGCTGGTGGTCACTGGAGCACATCCATCTGCTTCAGCTGAGCAGAGGAGGTTTAGATTGGATATTGGGGAAAAAATTCTTCCTTGTGAGGGTGGGCAGGCCCTGGCACAGTGTACCCAGAGAAGCTGTGGCTGCCCCTGGATCCCTGGAAGTGTCCAAGGCCAGGCTGGACGGGGCTTGGGAGAAACCTGGACTAGTGGAAGGTATCCCTGGCTGTGGCAGAGGTGGAATGAGATGAGTTTTAAGGTCCCTTCCAACCCAAACCTTTCTGTGATTTGATGATTGGGTGGTTTCTGTGGAGACAGCATGTGGGAGTCTCCTTTCCCAGGGGATTGGTGGTAGCTTTCCTAAAGCAGCAGGGCCAGGCTGTGGCAGCTCAGGCGTGGTTCCTGCAGGGCTTGGATGCAAACGTGGAGATGTTGCAGAGTGGCTGGATGGCATCAAGAGACTCCCAGTGAGGTCTGAGACTGCAGCAACAGCCCCAGTCTGAAGGAACTCAGGAAAACAATCCAATTCCCTTGGAGTCGAGGGAGAATAAGGGATTTTCCTCTCCAGCTGTGCCTGAGAAACCACAAGTGTGTGTTGCTTTGCCTGTGCTGGCACCAACCAAGGTGGAGTTAAACCCTGGCTGGCTCCTGTGTTGGATTGGTTTTAAACACGGGGGTTTGGGGGCTGAACCTGCCCCCAGCTGCTCTCTGGAGCACGGAAGGCTGATGCTCGGACAGCCACTCACAGAAGATGCAATTTGGCATTTCTGTGGAGCTGGTGGAGCTGGAGCTGGTGGCAGCAGGGCTGTGGGTGCCACAGCCATGTCCCCACGTGCTGACACCGTGGCAGGGAGCACAAGGGCTCGCTGACAGACACCTTTCCCAAACAGGCCCTTGTGTCCTCAGGGATGTGGGATGGCCCCCAGATGGATGTGCTGCTGCAGGGAGGCACAAACACGCAGGTCTGAGCTGTGCTGGGATAGAAAATACATCACCCAGGAGCTCAGGCAGAGGTGCTGTGGGGTGGGATGGCCATGCCTGGGTCCCACCGAACCCCCCGGGACCCCTCCCCTCTGTCAGAGAGTTGCAGTGCCTCTCAGTAGCCCAGGAGGACATTAAATTTAATGGATGTCCAGAAATTATCATATCTGGGAAGCACTCATTAATTTCTGTCTGCCTCGCTGGGTTTTATTGTCTTCCCTTCCAGCGAGCCCCGCTCTGCCCTGATCCTTTCTCTCAATTCATGTCATCTGCTTTCCACCCAAGTTCTGCCTCCCACCCCTTCTGGCACCTGCAGAGTCCATGACCCAGAGCCCATTGAGAGCACAGTGAGAGGCAGGGCTGGAGCTTTTGAAACACATCTAGATTTTATCAGTGGTTAATTTTATTGCTTTGTGGGGCTGTGGGAGCAGAAGGGGAGATGGCTGATGGCTGCTGGCTGTGGGTAAGTGATGGGCTGGTCCAGCACCTCAGCCTGATCCCTGTGGTGATGCCTTAAATGGCTCCCTAGAAACAGAGAGCAGGCAGGAATAAAGGAATCAAGGAGGCATTGATTGGAAAGGCCTTCAGAGGTACACTCTGGGCTCCAGAGGCTCCTGCCTCAGTGCATCCCAACATGGACAAGGACAGCTCCCGAGTTCTTCCCACTTGGATCTCAGCATCAATTCCCCAAGCAGAAGCCAGGCAAGGATGGAATTTGCCCAAGCTTGCCCCCCTCTTGCCAAGATTGTGGTTTGCAGTTGTTGGGCCTAGGAGGGTCTGGGTGTCCTTGGAGAGCTGGAGAGGCTTTGTTGTGTGTGTGTGAGCATGAGAGAACAGCACTGAACGAGCTCCAGGGAACTGCAGAGTGACACTGGGCAGGGCAGGGCTGGGAACATAGAAAAGTTCAAACCTAAGGCATCAGTGTTACCTGCTGGATTTGGCAAGGGAATTCTCCTCCATGCCACCAGATGTGCTTCCCCGATGAACCTTGTCCTCATTTTGCACCACAGGATGTATCTGCTGTCCACCCCTATATCCATGCCTGGAATAATTCTGGATTTCTTGCTATCCCATCATAAAATGGTTTGGGTTGGAAGGAACCTTAAAGCTCATCCAGTCCCAGACACCTCCCACTGTCCCAGTTTGTTCTAAGTCCTATCCGACCTGGCCTTGGACACTTCCACACATCTCAGTGACCATTTGCAACAGATTATTTCAGGTATTTATGTATTTATTTTGGTAACTCATGCAACACAGCAGCACGGTCAGGGTTGCAGTGGTCTGTAAGGAAAGGCTCTAGCTAGCTGAGGAATGACTTAGGATGAAAGGTCCTAAAGATCCAAGCTCCATCCGTGGAGTCACACTGGTGGAGCACTGGGGACGAGTGGCTCCAAGCCCCATCCAGCCTAACCTTGTTTCTTTCTGAGGATGAAGCATCCACCACCTCTCTGGTGGGTTTCACACTCCTCACCACAAAACACTTCTCCCTCATATCATCTGTGAATCCTCCCCGCTCCGACAGGGCAGCCTGGCAAAGGAGAGAAGGTTACCCTAGCTCAGGGGCTCCTGCTGCTCTGCAACATCCTGGGGTGGTGACTTGGTAGTGAATTTTTGAGACATTTCAGAGAAAGGCTGGAGAAATGTAAGTTGTTTTTAACTTGTCCTTAAATCCATTGCTAAGGGGAGTTCTGTAGCTTCCCAAGAGAAAGCTTGGATGAAAGAATGTAAATATGCTTTCCTTGACCACTGAAATGTCTTCCTCTCTGTCTTGTTGTAAATTCCTGGCTGAGACACACAGCCATGCACAGACAGATGATCTCTCCAACCTAATGTGGTTAAAAAGAAAAAAAATTGTTATATTTTCTTAATATTACAAATAAAACCTTCTAATTTCTAATCCTCAATCAATGGACATGAGTAGTTTGTAGAAAGGCCCTGGAAAACCAGGGTTGCCTCCTTTCTACAACATCCCTTCCCTGGAAGTTCCTTGACTGCTAAACAGCAGAATTTGTTGAAGTTGAGCAGAATAGGCTTCTTAAGGAGTAAACTAATTTGCCATGTTTCCCTCTGCAGTGCAGGCCCTCTCTCCACATCCTGACACTCTGCTTACAGCACGGGTGGGAATAGCTGGGCCCCATCAGCAGAGCTGTAATTTGGCACCAAAGCTCCTTCCACACAAAGATTTTTTTGTTTAATAAAGCATAAGACTGAGCAGTTTGCTCTCGCTCGTAGGTTTTGAAATACGCATTTAATTTCGGCTTAATGAGGAAATTATTGTGTATAAAATTAAATGCTTTGTCATGGCTCTCCAGGACACAGCTGCTGGAGGACGAGAGCTGATGGGACAAGTGATGCTGGGAGATCTTGGGGATGGGGATGCTGAGGGCCTGGAACCATGAGGATGGACCTGCAAGGCAGGAGCCAGAGATCACTGAATGGAATAGCTTAGGTTGGAAAAGACCTTTGAGATCACTGAGCCCAAGCACTCCCCAGCACTGCCAAACCCACAACCAAAGCATGTCCTCAAGTGCCACATCCATACATCTCTTAACTCCCTACTCCAAGGATGGCGACTCCACCATCCCCCATGGGCAGCCTGTTCCAGGGCTTGACAGCCCTTGCCATAAATAAATTTTTCCCAATATTGAGCCTAAGTCTCCTCTGGAGCAACCTAAGGCTGTTTCCTCTTGTCCTTGTGCTGAAACCTTAGGATGGGAATGGCTGCAGCAAAGGAGAGCTAAGAGCTGTATAGAGGAACTACTTGAATTTTCCAAGTATTTTTACTTATAGAGAAGTTTTCTTGCATGACCCCCAGCAATATCTATAGAGCTCTTACCTGGGACTGTCCTCCCAAAGCTGTTCAGTCTGGGGGTGGCAGAGGAGGAGCTCTGATGCTCTGATGGTCCTTGGTGGAAGTGCAGAGCTGGGATAGGGACTCCAGGCACTGCAAGCTGTGGAAAATAAATGCCTGCGTTCAGGTGTGCATGGGAGGAGTAACAGGCAAAGGATTTGGGGACTTTCAGCTGCACGTGAGCAAGAGCCAGGGGTGTTGTTCCCTTGTGCTTTGGCTTGGAGCACATCACACCTATGGAAAGGCACAGGAGATTGGAGAATCCCAGACTGGTTTGGGCTGGGAGGTGATGCCTTAGGTTTGAACTTTCCTATGTTCCCAGCCCTGCCCTGCCCAGTGTCACTCTGCAGTTCCCTGGAGCTCGTTCAGTGCTGTTCTCTCATGCTCACACTCACACAACAAAGCCTCTCCAGCTCTCCAAGGACACCCAGACCCTCCTAGGCCCAACAACTGCAAACCACAATCTTGGGGACAGGGGGGCAAGCTTGGGCAAATTCCATCCTTGCCTGGCTTCTGCTTGGGGAATTGATGCTGAGATCCAAGTGGGAATGGGAAGAACTCGGGAGCTGTCCTTGTCCATGTTGGGATGCACTGAGGCAGGAGCCTCTGGAGCCCAGAGTGTACCTCTGAAGGCCTTTCCAACCAATCCCTCCTTGATTCCTTTATTCCTGTCTGCTCTCTGTTTCCATGTAGCCATTTAAGGCATCAGAGGGACCTCAGATCCCCTCTCATTTCACTCCTTGCCATGGGCAGGGACACCTCCCACTACCCCAGGTTGCTCCAAGCCCTGTCCAGCCTGTCCTGGAGCACTTTGGTGCCTGTTTTCAGTGGATTATTTCAGCTGTTTAGGTGTTGGTAATTCAACCAATACAGCAACCTGTGCAGGGTTGCAGTGCTCTGTCAGGAAAGGCTCTGGTTCTCTGAGGAGGAAAGGTCCCAAAGATCCAAGCTCCATCCAGCCCCTCCAGTCACACTGGTGGAGCAGTGGGGACGAGTTCAAAGCCACAGCACAAATAAACTCTAATAGCTTTCCTCTTGCATTTATGTTATTAGGGGGTTCGTTTGACTGGCATTATGATGATAAATGAAAAATGCTTTGCACCATTACGTTGGGCGCTAATGCGTAGTGGGAAGAATTTTCTACTCATTTAAAAAAATAAAAAAATAAAAAAAAAAGGAAAGGAGAAAAAAGCAGAGGGGGAAAGTGATGGGTGTGTGCAGTAGCACCGAGCTCTTCCTGTGTCCCCTCCTTGTCCCTCTGCTCTCGCTGGGCTGGGGCAGGGTGGCTGTTGAGTCCTTGTGATGTATAAATCCACACCTCCACAGCTCGGAGGTGCTCCCATCCCGTGGGTCATCCTCCCTTTTGCACCACTCCCTGCATCCCTGCAGGGTTTGGGATGCCACTTGCAGCCCCAGGTACGAACCAAGGGCAGTGGCTGTGGGGTGAGGGGCACGCTGGGGCCCCGAGAGCTCGCTCAAAGTCTGCAGCCTCCCTTGGAAGCCAAAGGAGGAGTTTGACAGTCCAAAGGCTTTCCTTGGTTTTCAAGCCGTGGAGCAAATTGAGTTCAGAGGGTCACTGTTACTCCCAGCTGCCGCGACAGAAATCCCTAATGCACCGTATGCCAGCTTTCTCCAAAGCTTCGGCTGCTTTTTTATGAGGCGCTGTCACTCTATTATCTGCCTCTGAGTTGGTCTTTAGCTCTTTAACCTCATGAGAAGGGAGGGAAAAGGAACCTTGAAAAGAGGGAAAAATAAAGAGAAAACAGGATGCTCCAAGAGCAGCTTTTCATCCTCAGTCACAGAGCTGTAATTGGGTGCTTGGTGAGAGCTTCTTTTGAAAGGGGCAGGTTTGAAATGTTCTGGGTGGGGGGAGAAGGGGCTCTCCGTGTCCTTTTTGGGGGGGAGGTGGATGAGGGGGGGTCAGAGCTGACCAGAGGCACCGGCATCAAACGGGGACTGGCTGCCCTTGGTGCTGGTGTGCTCTCACCTGCTTTGCTCTCCTCCCTGGTGCGGCAGGGGAGGAAGGGACGAGGAGGGGACACTGGTGGCAGGTAAGGCTTGGAGGGGTTGAGCCCCAGCCTGCAGCAGAGGAGGAGAGCTCAGTGTGGGGCTGTGGCATGGGGTGGGTGCTGGCTGGGATGGATCACCCTTGGGTGCTTGGGTGCAGTTATGGATCACCTGTAGGTGCATGGGTGCAGTTATGGATCACCTCTGGGTGTCTGAGTGCTGGAAGGCATCATCTGTAGGTACCTGGGTGCTGGGATGGATCACCTGTAGGTGCATGGGTGCAGGTATGGATCACCTGTAGGTGCCTGGGTGCAGTTACGGATCACCTGTAACACCCATAACAGCCTGGGTGCTGTTTATGGGTCACCCCTGGGTGCCTGGGTGCAGTTAAGGGTCACCCCTGGGTGCCTGGGTGCTGCCACTGTCACTGTGGTTGTGGCTGCTCAGTGCAAGCTGTCAGGGAGGAAGGGATGGAGCAAGGAGGCGATGGCTCTGGAGCAGAGGGGTGAGTCCCTTGGTGCCCCTCCCCGACAGTTTGGGGCTGTAGCAAGAGGGGTGCTGGGATTCTCTCACAGAGGGAAACTGAGGCAGAGGTAGATCAGGCACCAAACCCCATCCGTGCTTCGCCACCAAGAGCTAAATGGGAAGGAGAGGGGGAGCAGTGAGGGATTCACCAGGCACTCTGCTCCTTCCAGCAGCAATTTGCTGCTCCTGGCCGGCTGCTCCGTGGCACGAGACAGGGCTCTGCTCCGCACTCTCTCCTGCATGCTAAACACGCCGGCTCCCTGCAGGATCCTGCAGCCTTCTGCACTGCTCTGCTGCAGAGGGGGTGGGGAGGCAGCTCTCGCCTTCCAGCACAGCAGCAGGCGGATGGCAGGAGGTGGAACACTGCAGGACAGAGTCCTCCTTCCCTGGACACTTTCCTGCGGCTCTGATTTCCCCCCAGCCCATCCCAGCTCGTGCCCAGTGGGTGCCCAGCCCCTGCCCCTGCTGCTCCGGGTGCTGCTGGAGCAGGGGTGGGCAGCCCCAGCCCCGTGCTGCTGCCTGTCCCGTGGGTTTGTCTGTCTTTATTTCTGCTCCCCAGTGGATGAAACTGGGCTGGAGTGGGGTTTGTGGGTGCTGGTTCCTTGTTCGATCTCCAAAAGCTGTCGCTGGTGATGCAGGATAAGGTGGTGTCCTGTCCTGACCAGGGTGCTGAGGCCACCTGTGGCACCTAGCCCTGGGTGCACAGTGTGTCCCCTGCACATCTGAGTGACAGTCACTCCTGAGTCCGTGCCGAGACTCTGTGGGAGAAGTTTTGAAGGAAACAGAGCAGCTCCTCCATTTCTCAGGGAACACATTTTTATTCCTTCACTTAAGTGAGGTCTTCTCTTCTTCCTGTTGGGAACCCATTGGGTTTCCATTTGCTCGTATGTGGGAGCACATTCCCCTTTTCTTTCCCTGTGTCCATGTCAGTTTATTCAAAATACAAAAGCAGACTCTTGGAGTGGTCTCCATTGTCCCAACTCCTCCTCCAAACCCACTTGGGGATGGTTTTCACCAGCACTGGGGGCTGAGAGCCAGGGATGGCTCAGGCCATGTGTGGTGCCAGGCTGAGCTTTGGGACTGTGGTGGCCTCTGCTCTGCAGAGAAGTTCCAGGGAATAGAGCTCCTGAATGGATGCACAGATCCTGATGGAGCACTTCTCTTCCCCATCCTGATGCACGGATGGGGAAGAGAAGTGAACCTGAAAGGTTTTGTCTTGTGAGAATCCCTCAGGAGGAAAAGGTAGGGAGGTGTGGAGAGAGCTGTGAGGGAGGGGAGCGATGGTTTGGAGTGTTTGGGAGGGAGTGCAGGCTCTCGGCTGGTTTGTAGGGTGGAAGGAAGCAGGCAGCTCTGTGAGGAACAGCAGGAGCCATTGGTGTTTGGGAGGGGTCTGCAGGCCAACAAGGACCCTTGAGCGTGGGACATGCTGGTTCCTAAATAAACCTCCGTGGCTGCAGCCTTTGCTTGGGTTTACTGGCAACGGAGGCTGCAGGAGCACATGAGGTGGCTTATGGTCCTCAGAAACACATCCCTGATATTTCCAAAGTGCTCCATATTTTTGAGCAAGGACCAGAAAGCATCCAATTGTGCTTTTTCCTCTTTTCTAATAATTCCTCCTTTTCAGAGCTAAATAATAGAGAGGGAAAGGACACCGAAAATAAAAATGGAACACTTTTTTAAAGAAATTTTTATCTGTTCCTAACAAAGAAACCATTAAGGAAACACGTCTGGGTTTTTTTGAGAAAAGGCATTTTGAATGGGGTGAGGGTAGAGAAGGGAAGAGAGATCACATTAAAAACTTCCACCAGCTCCAGTAATGAGATTAAGGGAGCTGCCAGATGAAACCATCTGCCTAATCTTCTACCCGGAGTCGCTGTGTTCCCAACTCCCATCCAAGGATGGGACCAAAGCCACCTTTTGCCATGGACTGGCCTGATGGGAGATGTGCAGGTGTCTGCCAGGGAAGGACTGCTCTCTCCAGACATGGAGCTCCTCGCCAAACATCCGAGGAGAAGGGGGAATGAAAAGGGAAAAAAAATAAAAAAGGGGGAAAAAAAAAGAAAAAAGAAAAAAAGAAAGACACTCATAAAAAAGACAGTTTGACATTTTCTTGACTGTTTTGAAATTTTCCTAGCACAACAAGCTGTTTATCCGCCACTCCAGCTCTTATTGAATTAAAGTGTGGAGGGGGTGTGAGGAAGAAATCAATTCGTGCTCCATATGCTGCTCTGCCGAGGAACGTGGCTCTCTGCACACTATGGAATATGTAGGGAAGGGTGGGGGAAGGAGAGATAAATCCATCAGCTAACAAGATAAGTGCCTTGTTCCTCCATCTGTTACTGCTGTGTCCTTATCTGGGATTGCAGCATGGCAGCAGCGATACATCTTGTGTCAGGTATTATATTCCAAATTCATATGAATGAATTTCCACGCTGGCGCCAATCCGTGCTCCCGCCGCCAGCCCCGCTGTGGGCGCAGGGTTTGCCTCCCAGCCACCAGGGTTTGCCCAGCTCCTCTTGTGCCCTCGGAATTTATGGCTCGAGAGGGATCATGTAGGGACAACTCCAGCTCGGTGAGGGTCTGGGAGAGCCCGGAGGAGGAGCTGGATTATGGCCAGGCTCGGGATGCCGCCGGGGCGGAGATGTGCTCTGCAGACAGCAAAATCAGCTTGGGAATAAAGCGTGTTTAGAGGTGGCAGGAGGGACAAGGGCTTCTCTGGTCTTTGCTTTGCTGCTGAGTCTCTTCATGTGGAGCATTGAATGGGCTTAAACTGAAGTAGGATTGGTTAGATGGGATATTGGGAAGGAATTGTTCCCTGGGAGGGTGGGCAGGCCCTGGCACAGGGTGCCCAGAGCAGCTGTGGCTGCTCCATCTCTGGCAGTGTCCAAGGCCAGGCTGGAAGGGGCTTGGAGCAACCTGGAATAGTGGGAGGTGTCCCTGCTCACGGCAGGAGAGTGGAACAGGATGAGCTTTAAGGTCCCTTCCAACCCAAACCACTGTGGGATTCTCTGTCAGCAGCATCCTTGAGGTGTGGAGGCTGTGCTCCAGAGCTTGTGTCCGGTGAGGAGCAGGGAGGGAGGCAGTGCCAAGGTGCCCTTCACACCAGCCTTAAATAGGGCTTTTTTAGAGGCATCACCCTCTGCTACTGCTGGAGGAACCAGATTCCTGCCTTGGCCCAGCCAGCCAAGTTTTTGGGAGCAGAAGGTGGAGGGGATGGATGTGCTCCTGCCGTGCGACCGCTGGGAGCTCATTTAGCTGTACATGCCCGAGCTCCTGATGGGCTGCTCTGCCCAGCTGCAGACCAGCTCCAAACACATCTGGCTGAGGAATGCTGAGCTTCTACACCCTGCTCGTGTTTAAAATCAATTTATCTCTGGACTGGGCTCAAGACCTGTACTGGCTACAGTGGCTCAGTGTGGGATGAGCCAGGCTTTTCAGAGCTGGGAGCTGCTTTCAAAGTCTGCTCTTACAGCTAATCCTGGTGCACTTGTAATTGAAGGCACAAACAAAAGCTGCTGGGGGATTTTGGGGTGGTCTTCAAACCTCTGGTGTCTGTATAACCAATCACTGCTATGTTGGTTGTTACAACCCTCTGGTGAGCTCGGGGTCCTCAGAGCTGTCAGCAGCCTCGGGGTATAAATCCAAGCCTGGCCAGGATGCAGCAGGCTGGTAAAACCCACGGCATCACCCCGGGGTGAGGAACAGCATCACCATTTGTTCCTTCATGTTTTTGAGCTCTTGTGTGCTGTGGGGCCAGCTTTTCCTGGAGAGGACACTGTGGAGATACAGAAAGTTTGAACAGGGAATGGGAATGCATCTAAGTCATCTCTGACTGGCCATACTCCACTGAGTCTCTCCTGACCTGCAAGCCCTTGGGTTGCCCTCAAGGACCTGCTGCCACCAAGGAGATGGATTAAGTCTGCACTGCTCACAGAGGGTTTTCTCTCTGTCTCACAGCTTTGGAAATGGGATTTTCCTGGCTGGAAAGGAAGAAAATCACCGAAGTTTTTTGCACAACTGGGCTGTGTGAGGCTGGAGAGAGATTGGTGAAGGTCAGAGCCAAATCCCAGCCTTTGGCAGCAGGAGGGTTTGGAGCTGGGTGATTTACTCTGGGGCCAGTTCTCAGTCTGGGTTTGTATGTGCTAGCAGAAGGCACAGACCATGGCACGGTGCCCAAGCCAGGAATTGAGAAACCTGCTTTTAGATGTAAAATCTAATTTGGAATTAAAGCACAGGAATTGCTAATATGCTCGTGGGAATAATCTGTGCCTGGATCCTATTTTCTGCTTCTCATGTGTGTTAGACTCCTTTGAGTAACATCCACGGAGAGGGATCACTCAGGGTGATGCGTAGGGCTGGGAGAGAGTCGGAAAGAGGAGTCAGTAATCACCAAAACCTTTGGAAAGGGAGAAAGTGAGATGCTGCCATTAAGCACCTGGCTCCTGAGCATCCCTCTTGCCTGGGACTGGGATTTGGGAAGAATTCAGCCCTTCTGAATAAATGGTTAAATTGGGCTTGGTTGGTAAAATTGTCTTTTTTACTGCCGAGGATATCGGTCCAGGTGGCCTTGTGGCGCAGAGGGATGTGGGAAGTGAAGCAGCAATAAAAGCTGGAGTTGTGCCTTTTTTTCAGGTGGTCTTTTCCTCTCCTTTTGTGCCTCTGAATAAAAGGAATGAAAGTGAGAACGCTTATCTTTGCTGGCGTGAGCACCAGGGGAAAGAGCAGTTTCACTTGCAGAGCGGTGAAAAGTTTCAGGAAAGAGTGGGGAACAGGACCCCGAGCTCAGCTTGCCCTGGGTTCCCTCAGAGCACTGGAGGTGCAGTTTGATCTTGAAATATCCTTTCTGAACCTGTCTCAAGCTGAAAAGGCAGAGAGATGCCTGAGGGAGAAGCGGGAGCATCGTCTCTGCCCTGCCTGCGGGAATCGGTGCTGGGACAAAACCCAGCTCCAAAGCCAAGACTGAGCAAACCAGGTGTGTGGAAGGCAGAGAGGATCTCTTTTCTCATTCCCACCTTCTTGTTCTTGGATAAAGATGCTATTTTTATTTTCCCTTCTGTTTAGCCCCGATGGGCTTAACCCATCTCTGCAGAGGCACCGAAATCCCAGCTCTAATTTCAATTAAGAACGCTCCTTTTGATTGCAGCCCAGGCTGGGGTTTGGGATCTATTCCTAATCCCTATATTAGCACTGATTCATCTCTTCCATGAGTATTATCATCGGCAGCCCTTTGGGAAGGGAGGGGAGGGATCTTTCGGGAGGATAAATACCATTTGTTTGTGTTTGTATTAGCTTCCACGCCGCATCCTGATTACATCCCGCATTTTGACACAACAATTATTATTAATTTCCCGGCGTCTGCGTTTGGATTCTCGCCGACACAAAGGGAAGATGACGGATAATGTCAGGCTCGGTANGGGGGGGGCAGTTGGGATATTATTAGATTGCAATCCTCAGCGTGGAGCGGGGAAGGTGTTTCTCGGCAGATGTCGGCTCTGGCTCTTTATCCGCGCGTTAGCGCCGGCACAGTGATTGTCTGGGACACGCTCGGCTCCCTCACCCCTGCCCCTCTCTGCCCTCGCCGGCACAGAAATCCCATCAGCTCTGTATTGTGGGAATTGGCTTTTCCAGAGAGCCCTGGCAGGTGCTTTCTGCTCCGGCGCTGCTGTCTTTGCAGTGAACTTGGCTGGGGAGCAGCGAGCGCGGGGCGGTGGGAGGGCTCTGCTCTGGGGGTGGGGGTTTGGGAAAGCCTGGATCCCTCCTCAGGGGGGTGTGAGGAGCTGGTGCCCACTGTGGGAGCTCCTGTGAGCTGCCCAATGTTGCTGTGGGCAGAGCCATGGTGGGAACTCGCCGGTTCTTCCCCCTTGTTTCAAAGATGTTGTCCATGAACATCCAATATCCTGGACATCCAACCTGGATCCAAGTGCTGGATTCTTGGTTGGGGTAAAGGTGGCAGATTATGAGTAGAAAGGTGATGGAGGGACATTGCTGGTGAAGATATCGGAGCAGGGCATGGTGCCTCTGTCTTTGCTGCTGGGGATTTTTGATTACTTCCTGCTTTTTTCCTTCATCTGGCCTTCACAGGAGAACTGCAGCAGGGCCACTGTGCTGAGCACAGCCCAGGCGATGCAAGATGCAGAAGAATACTCAGAAAAACCCTTGTTCAACAGCAGGCATGCACAGACAACCTTCTCCCAGATCTTGTGCCCATCAGCTGATCACTGACTTGCATTGGTCATTCCTCACTGGCACAGGGTGCCCAGAGCAGCTGTGGCTGCCCCATCCCTGGCAGTGCCCAAGGCCAGGTTGGATTTGGGGTTGGAGCAACCTGGGATAGTGGGAGGTGTCCCTGCCCGTGGCAGGGAGTTGGAATGGGATGGGCTTGAATGTCCCCTCCAACCCAAACCATTGTGGGCTTTGGAAAGCTGGTGGTGTCTGGAGCTGGGAGGAAAAAGGAGGGAAGGTCTGGGAGGAAAGGTCTCCTGCCCTTCCCCTGTCTCACTGTTGTCTCGTCCCTCCCGCAGTGCCTGTGCTTGTGGAACACTGCGTGGCTCATCCCCCGCTCTCGCCATGCGGAAGAGGGTTTGAGTTCAAGCTGGGAAAATAATAAATAAACCAAAGGATCTAACTGTGATTCAGTGAGCATCGATTTCTGAGGCTGCTCCTGAAACATGGAGAGGTGCTTGAGATGGAGGGGAAGCTACAGCAGAGGAGGAAAAGGTGGGTCTTTGAACCTGTGGGAAAGCTCCCTCCTCTTCTTTATAAATCTGTGCAGGGCGGGTGATGTGCTGGAACAGCTTTTCCTCCCCAGCACAGGCAGTGGAGGTGGTGATGGAATTGTGTAGGGAGGAGACCTGCAGTCCTGGGGGGGTTGGCAGTGAGATCCCCAGGCTCTGTTGGGAGCTCGGCAGGGATTTGGGCCATGAGCAGAAGTGCTGCTGGTGCCTGGCCCTGGCTGGGGCTGGGCAGTGCCTTTACAGCCATGCTTAGGGCAGCAGCACAAGGTCAAACTGCCTGAGAGAGGACCAAGAACACTGACCTTGTAACTTGTGAAATCGTTCAGAAGAGGGTGGTGGGCTTTGTTCTTTAACCTTTGAGCTTTGCCTGTGCCTGGTGCCCACAGTCAGTGCTGGCTCTGGTGCCCTGTGCCAGCCCCAGGGCTGGATGCTGCTGTGAGCATCCTGCTGGGGCAGGAGGAATGCTCTGTTTCTGGGATTTGTGGTTGTTTTGCTCACCATGCCCTGCTCTGACACAGCCCAATCCCCCTGCTTATGCTCCCTGTCCCTCCCAAGCCCTCTCCCTTTCAAGTGTCCCAGAGCTGGGCCCTGGCTCTCCTTCATCTCTCCGGTGCAGGTTTTCCCTGTAGGGCAGGAGTTGGGATCATGGCTACATCCAAACCATATTGTGTGTGAGCTGAGCCTTCCCAGGTGTCCAGCAGAGTGTTTAACCCTGGGGACAGCGCTCCTGGGGCTGGCAGCTTTCACACAAAGGGACATCTGCTCCATCCCGGTGATGCCGAGTCAGTTGGATGCCAAGAGCTGCTTTGCTTGGAGGTTGCACTTGGCCACCAGAAGGGTTACACACATCCCAGCCCTGGAAGTGTTCCAGGCAAGGCTGGATAGGGCTTGGAGCAACCTGGGACAGTGGAAGGTCGCAGGAGGTGGAAAAAGATGATTTTTAAGGTCCCTTCCAAGACTGACACAAAGGGCTCCTGCTCCTGGCGGGGCAGAGCTGGGATGGCAGGAGCATCCTGCCTCATCCTGGCTCCGAGTCCTGCCCATGGATAGAAGCAGAAGGTGCTTTTGAAAGCTTTCCTCTGAAGCAAGGCTGCTCTCCCTGCTGCCCAGTGGCTGCTTTGGCCAACACACAAAGCTGGGCTGGCCGGAGCAGTGACTTTGTCTCCACCAGCCGTGCAGGAGGGGGTTTGGGATGAGCCAGGCTGCTGGGCTGGGCTTGCAAGGCAGAGTGAACCCACACTGGGAATGGGATCCTGGACTGGAAAGAGAATTAAGGGGTTTTGTTTGGGTTTTTCCCCTTCTGACAGGGGAAATGTTTTCCCCTTGTTGAGGGAGACACTGTGGGGCTGGGAGCACCTCCTGAGTGTAGTCCTAAAGTATTTACCTACAGCTTGGAATGAGCTTGGCTTGGTGAAAGGAATGGATTTGATGCTTTGCTCTGAAACTGGGCCAAATCACAATCTCTGGATCCAGCAGCTGAAATTAAAGAACATGCGAGATTAATTAAAGAACACTGAGATTAAATTCACTGTGATATTTAGTCTTTTTGGAAGCAAGATCAGCTTGAAAGGGCAAGAAAGACTGAGTTAGGCAGGGGTGGTGTGGTCCCTGTGTGTGCTGGGACCTGGGGGATGAGGAGCAGTTTGGTCCCAGCCGTGTGATCCTGGCCAAGCCCTTTTTCCATGTTTTCCCCTCTCAAACTTTGATCTTTTCTCTTCAGCCTTTAAGCACTTCCAGCCGTGGATTTGTGTGTTCAATATCCAGCCCAGTTCCTGTGGTGTTGCTAGGGGTTAGCATAATGGCAATAGTAAGGCAGGGAATTATCAGAGACCTTATCAGCACAGTCAAACCTGAACTTTTTCCATTTTTCCCTTTCACCCCAAAAGCAGGACGGGTTTTCTGTGCACTGTGACCTGTAGGTGCTGGAGCCAGGCCGTGGGGTCATCTCATTTAATAGCAAATCCTTTGTCCTTAGAACAATAAATCCAACGTTTCGTTCCCCCTCTTGCATCTTTTTATGTCCATTTGCACATTGAAATCTCTTCAGCTGACTCCTGCCAGTCTTTACAAAAAGCTTTTGCTGCTTCAGATGTTTCAAAGATTGCAGGGTTGCCCATCAACCCGAGAGCTTTCCTCATAAGCAGCTCCAGCTCTGCAGAAGGCAGTGGGAGGGAGGTAAATGTGTTTGGAAGAGATGGGGAAGGGAGGCAAAAAAGAGAAGGGGTTTTGTACCCTGTTCTCTGGGGGAAAGCATTTTTTATCTCTAGATCTGTGTAATTGATGCTCAGATACTCTGGTGATGAGTGCCTTAGAAATGCATCTGCAGTAATAATCTAATATCCGTTTGTTAGGGCTCCAAGGAAATCTAATAATACTGATGCTTTGCCTAATAGAGCTCCTTTCATCCCAGGATAAAATGCAAGGAGTTCGAGATGGAAAAGACCAATTTTAGGTCGTGCAGTTCATCTCCCTTCCCATGCAAAGTCTCGAGGTGTTTCGCAGACATTAAATAATTAAGGAGTAGTTATGGTCATGGAGGAAACTGAGTGAAGGAAGCAGCAGCTGGGGAGCTCCTGGGTGTGCTGCCAGGCTGGGAACAGGGAGTTCCTGTGGGATGGCACCTTCCCATCCCACTCCCATAGTGAGGTGTGAGCCAGGAGTGCTGGGGTTTACTGGGGCCTTGTTCATGTGCTGCCCTTGATGCCTTCAATGGCTCCCTAGAAACAGAGAGCAGACAGGAATAAAGGAATCAAGGAGGGATTGGTTGGAAAGGCCTTCAGAGGTACACTCTGGGCTCCAGAGGCTCCTGCCTCAGTGCATCCCAACATGGACAAGGACAGCTCCCGAGTTCTTCCCACTTGGATCTCAGCATCAATTCCCCAAGCAGGAGCCAGGCAAGGATGGAATTTGCCCAAGCTTGCCCCCCTCTTGCCAAGATTGTGGTTTGCAGTTGTTGGGCCTAGGAGGGTCTGGGTGTCCTTGGAGAGCTGGAGAGGCTTTGTTGTGTGTGTGTGAGCATGAGAGAACAGCACTGAACGAGCTCCAGGGAACTGCAGAGTGACACTGGGCAGGGCAGGCTTGGAAAAACATAGAAGTTAAAACCTAAAGCATCACCCTGGGCTCTGAGCATTGCTGAGGGTGGAGGTGATGCCTGACTCCTCGGATCCTGGCCAGCCCAGCGCCTCTGGGATACTGTCCCTGCTCGAAGGGGATTTACCAATGGCACCAGGATTCACCAGTGGCACCAGGATCCAGCGCAGGCTGTGCCAGCTGGCGCAGGGCAGCAGCTTGGTGGCTGCAGGCACAGCTTCATCTCCTTTCTGACCATCCATGTGACAAATGCAAGACAGTGATGGAGCTCACCTGAGCTAGAAGCTCAAGGTGTCCCTTCTGCCAGGAGCAGCTTCAAAGAGGAGCTGGACGTGATTTTCCAGTTCACCAGCAGCTCCTGGCAGGAATAGCAGCAGATGAATCTCCCTCATTTTCTGGTGGTTGCAATCACTCGGTATCAGTTTGTTATATTTTGGAAGAAAGCTTTGTGTTAAGGGCTTGTTGTATTTCAGCCCTGGATTTGGCCCATTGCAACAAAAGAGACTCCACTCTCAGAATCATCAGAAGGTAAAGATCTTTATTTCACGCAAAGCAAGCAAAGGCAAAGACATCTCTAGAGAGAGATCCTTAGGTTCTGCTTCTTAGATGTGAATGCTTCTTCTCCATTGCCAGGAACAGCGTAAAGAGCAGCTCCTCTTGGTCAGTGACAGGGCAACAAGTCAGGAATAACAAAGTGTGCCAAACACCAGCTGTGAGATGTAGTTTACCAAAACTTGAGATGGTTTACACAAATATCTGCTGGTTCCCAGCTCCTTCTGTGAGAAAGCAACTGCTTCTCACAGACAGAGCTGAGAGCTGAAAATTTCCCTCTGACTAAACTTGTCACCGTCCATGGAGGGCTGGGTTTAGGTTTGCAAGTGACACTCCTCAGCCCCACGTGAGAGCAGGGCCAGCCCGGAGTTCAGTCCCTCCATTGCCGGATCCAAATCAGGCGTGATCCCAGCAATTCCCTGCCTGGGAAGCACTCCCATGGAGGTTCTCCTTCACGGAGCACCTTTACTCCTTCCTTTTTTGCTCCAATTGCCCATGGACCAGGCAGGATCCAGCCCATGGGACTCCACTTCCCCCTGGGACTGTGGAGGCAGGAGCAGCCAGGACAGCAGGAGCTCCTGCAGGAGCTGACTGCTGCCAGTTTTAGCCTGTTGTGGCTGCACATTCCCCAGGACGAGGGTGGCAGGAGGGTGGGATTTGGGGATTTGCAGGATTAATGATATCTGCAGTGAGGAATCTGCCCCCTGCGGCTCGGCGTGGAGCGGAGCCGGCGGCGCGGGGAAATCACCTGTGACTGCTTCCTCGGATGTGCCCTCCTGGAAATAACCTGCAGATGAAAATGTCAAGCCTGGAGCTCCTGATGCTGAGCTGGAGGAGGGGATGAGCAGAGGGAAATGTGTGCCTTGGTGTGGGAGGGCGAGATACGGAGCGAGTGATGGGGGGAGACAGCCGGAGATGCAAACCCTGACAGGGAGGGCTGGAGCTGATCTCTGCAGGGACCAGGCTGGGAGAGACCCCAGGAAGGTGCCTGAGATCCTGTGTGGGGCTCTGTGAGGATGGCAGGCTGTGTGACTCTGCCCAGGGTGCTTTCCCTGCGGCTGCAGTCCTGGAATGTCCAGCCAGCTCTTGGCCTTGGGGAAGGGATTTTCCTGGTTAAACATGGAGATGTGTTCTTTCATCCCCACAGAAACTGCACGGAGGGATGGCTGCTCCCCTTCCCTGGCCACCTCCTCTGGAAAGAGACTCTCCTCTTGGCCCTTTGCTTCTCTGCTGAGTGTTAATTAAAGGGCCAATTAGTGTTCAAGGTCAATTGGATTTGCACTCTCACTCCAGTAGCAGTTGGAGGGACCCCGTCTCCTCATTTTGGGAGGAGGGAGGCTGCTCCCTCTCCAGCGTCACCCCAGCAGCCTGGCAGTGTGCCGTGCACATCTGGACTGCTGTGTGCACATCTGTGCAGCCCTCACATGGCTGGTGGGAAGCAGCAGGTACCAGCACGGGCAGAGGGGAGAGGAAAGAGGGGAGAGGGGAGAGGGGAGAGGAAAGAGGGGAGAGGGGAGTGCCTCTGCCACGGTGGAGTGAACCCAGAAACACTAAAATAGGAGGAAAAAAATAGATTTGGGAAGCTGGCAGAGGTGACAGGGAAATGAAAGGGTTGGGATTGTTTAATTTGTGTTTCAGCAGCGGAGCTGTTGCTGGTTTTGCTGCAGTGGACAGCGAGAGGTCAGGGAGAAGGCAGGTGTCAAACAACCCTTGCACGGAGTCCTCAGCAAGGGTCAGCATCCTCAGCCTCAGTTCCCACTGCTGAATCTTGCTCCAGCAAGATCCAGACAGGAGGATTTGGCCCTTGCTGGGAGTTGTGGACAGTCAGGACCTGTAATATCCTCCCCAGGAATTGGTGTGTGCAGGGATAACCCTGGCAGCTCCAGTGCAGCATGACTGGATGTTGTGCCACCCCAGCTGACCTGAAAATTTGGCTTTTTTGTGTGTGGTGCAGGCGGCAGAGCTGGCTTTTCATGGCTGCCTCAAGTGCAAGGGCACAGCAAAGGCACAGCGAAACACCTTCACATGGTTCTCCCCAGCCTCGAGCGTCCTGCCAGGCTGCCTGGTGTCCGTGCACGGAAAAGGTTTTGTAGCTGAGGTCGGGGTCACCCCTCTGCTCAGCCAGTGTGCCCACAGCCCCCACCCTGGCCTTGCCATGGGGATTTCTGGGCACAAACCAAGGAGCAGACGGAGTGGGAACACGCACAGCAGCTGAGCCTACCCAGATGCAGGACACGCATACCCTGCCCCATCCCCGAGTTCCTCCCATCCTGAAATTCCCCGTGGACGCAGGAAGATCCCTACAGCGTGCAGCCAGTGCCCTGAGAGACACAGGCACGTCCACCACCTCCTCCACCAGTGCCTGCCTTCCCCACAGGCAGAGCTGGCTCTGTGAAATCTGTGCTGGGGGCATCCGCTTGATACCAGCTCCAGTCCAAAGCCGATGAGGAATGCACAGACTGGCAGTGCCGGACTGCATACTAATGGTGTGAGAGCTCGCAGGGAGCAGGGAAGAGAAAGGGAAGGAGCCAGACTGCAGCTCCTGGCTACCCACGATTGATTTATGACCAGGTTTGCTGATGAATGTGTGAGAAACGCTATTGGTGATAAAGCAGAAAGCCCGTAATTAAAGTAACAGCTTTCAGTTTTTAAGCACTGCTTGGGTGTTTTCTTGTCTCTGGCAAATTTTGTGGCTCGGTGCCACTCGGCAGCATCCTTCCCCCACCATCCTGAGCCGGAGCTGCCTTTGACTCCAGGCTGGAGGCGCAGTGCCAGCCTGGCAGTTGGTGAGGGGCTGGGTGTGGTGTGATTTGGTCAGTGGCTGACTCGGGGAGGGAACATGGCATTTCTGGAGCCCTGGTGTCATACGCAGCTGTGCAAGGAAAATTCCTTCCCTCTTTCACTTGCCAGAGGGGCTAGGCAGGGTCTGGGGAGATACAGGGCACTGACACTCTCCCCTAGCGTGGGGATCGGGATTCTCTTTGCATCCTCGCTGCACCTTACAGAAGGGGCTCAGCACCTTCCTCGGAACTTGGTTCCTAGGGTTTGTGCATTCCCACGGATTGCTCCTGCCCAGACCAGCAGCTTGCTCCTTCCTCACCAGTGGCTGTGCAGGTGCAGCCCAGCCCAGCCCAGCTCAGCAGTGTGAGCACTCCCCGTCCCCTCCAGTGCCGAGTCTCCTGCACTGCCTCTGAGCGCCTTTCCCGCTCCATCCCCTCTCTGCTTGGTGGGCTACGGATCCGGTGATCCACGGGGAAATATCTGGTGCCCTCGGGCTGTAAAGAGGAGCAGAGAGGCACGGAGCCCCTGGCAGCAAGAGGCTGTGATGGATGGGCCGGCGGATGGGAGGATACGTGCGGTGAGGGATGGGGGAGAGGAGGTGAGCGCTCTGCCGATGACAGATGGACAGACAAGGGGGTGTGTGGGTATGGATGTGGATATATACGCAGGTGGGTAGGCAAAGGGTCGCTCTGATGAGAGATAGATTGGGAGAGATGGATGGATGGGATATTTATAGTGATGGCTAGGTAGATAGAGCTGGATGTGCGTTGATGAATAGGTGGATGATGGATAGAGGGCAGGGATTGTGGGAGCTGGCGAGCTAAAGGGTATATATGGTGCTAGATAGATTAGATAGAAGGATATATGTGATGATAGAGAGATAGAGTAAGCAGCAGCCTCTGAGTCCCCAGCAAACTGCTGCTTTAGCTACTCTGATCTCCAGTGTAATCTCGTTTTGCCCTGGTAGATTCCTTATCAAGGCAGCTTTTTGGTTTTTTTTTAATTGAAATCTCATTTTGCCCTGGTAGATTCCATATCAAGGCAGGGTTTTTTTTTTGTTTTTGGTTTTTGGTTTTTTTAAATTGAAATCCCCTTAAAAGAATGAAAGGGAAAAAAAAAAAAAAGGAAAAAGAGCAGATCACCACCAGCAGCCCTTCCCGACTCCTCCGCCAGCAGCCGCTGACCCGGGCTGGCTGTTTCCATGATGACAAATTAGTGGATGCTCTGCCGCAGCTCCAAGTTTTTCCCAGCAGCTGCGGCGGGGTCTGCCCGGGAGTCGGCAGGGAGATGCCATCCCTTGGCTCCCATCTCCCTCCCTGGTTCGGGGAAGCCTCTCTGTCCTCGGGCAGCCTCCACGGGTCCCCACGGTGCTGTGGGCACGGAAGGCATCGCCGTGCGGGGTGGGGAATGGGATGTCTCTCTGGGCTCGGCGTGTTTTGCCAAACCCCGGTGTGACTGCCGGCTCTCACCAAGAGAAGGGCTGCGAGATGAGCCTTGGCTCCTTTCCCTCTCCCTGCTTCCTCCTGCAAACAGCTGAGGAGCCCCGGGGACAGATTGTGCACGGAGGAGCCCGAACTTCCAGCCTGCAGGATGCGGGGCTGCGCGCCGGTGGTTTTCCCTTATCCCCGAGCAGGCAGACAGACTCGGCAGACGCGGGGAAGTCTGGCGTTCCGCTGTGCCGATAGCAATTAAGATGTGCTAATGGGTTCGGGCGAGCACCTAAAAAATGTGGATGTTTCACTTGAGCCTTCTGGAAGCTTTTGCTCATCTGCAAACATTGCTGCCGGTGGGAAGCGAAGGCGTCCCGTGGCACAGACGCCTTCTGTGGTGGCATCTGGAGTGACCTCTTGGTCCTGACAGGGAAAAGATGTGTGCTGATGTCTTCACAAAAAATCCCGTGGGTGAGGGTATGGGTGTTAGCATCTTTGGAATGGGTCTGAATGTCTCTGCTGGCTTTGGGCAGCAGGTTCATTGCAGAGCCCAGACAGTTCGGCTCCTGAAACACACACGTGGGTCTGCCCAAGCCTGAACTGCTGAAATTTGGGGTAAAATGCCAGGTTTGAGGGGGGATATGGGGTAGGCAGTTCGGGCAGGCTGCACCTTCCTGGTACCTCAGCAATGGGGAAAGGAAGAGGGAATGGGAGTTTGGGATAAAAGGAAGCTGCACCCTCCGAAACCTCGAGAGAGAAAACCCCACAGGCTGTGCCCAGGTGGACTCTCTCCCTTTATCTGAATAAAGCTGCAGGACTCCTCTGTCTCCTTTTGGGACCCTGGCTCTTCATAGCAGGGTTTTCTGCACGGTCCCACATGTGGTATGGAAGGTCAGGGAGCCCTCGAGGTGTTTTCTGAATGTCCCCACGGAGGTTTGCCCTCAGCCTGCCTTTGGGAGCTGCAGGATGTTGTTTTACTGATCCCTGTGTGTCTGCTGGGCTTTCTGCTGGGGAGGACACAGGAGAGAGACACGAGTCCAGGACCAAGCAAAGGCTTTGCCTCTGTGCTGCTGCAGGGACTTACTCACACAACAGCCAGGCACTACTTTTAAAGGATTTGGTGGAAAACACAGTTCAGACCTGTTGGCTTCACCGTCTCAGGTTGCTGATGAGGAGAAAGGTGATTAGGCTCTCTCTCGTGGCTCTTAGGCTCGCCCAAGAGGTGGTTGAAGGGGAGGTTTCCTCTGCAGATCCTTGGCACAGCAGCTGGGACATCCTTGGCAGAGTGTTCAGTACCTGGAGCTGGACAGGAGTCCCCATATTTGCAGGGAAAGGCTCTGGTTGGTGCAGGGTCTGCATTTCGTAGGATCATGGAATCATTTGGGTTGGGAGGACCTTAAAGCTCATCTCATCCCACCCCTGCCATGGCAGGGACACCTCCCACTGTCCCAGGCTGCTCCCAGCCCCATCCAGCCTGGCCTTGGGCACTGCCAGGGATCCAGGGGCAGCCACAGCTGCTCTGGGCACCCTGTGCCAGGGCCTGCCCACCCTCCCAGGGAAGGATTTCTCCCCAAATCCCATCTAACTCTGCCCCATGCCAGTGAGAAGCCATTTGCCCAGTCCCTGTCTATTCCTCATCCCCCTTTGGACAGCACATCCCCTGGTCACTGCTCCAAGCACCCCAGAGTTGAGGAATAAATAACATAGAGGGCCCATATGATGCTGCTTGACTTCTCTCTCCACCAGCATCTACCCCTTCAGGAACCAGTACAGACCCATTTGTGGTGAATCAGGCTCCCCCTTTGCTAAAGTGGAAATAAATCCATGCAATAATCAAGTATTTCCAGCAGACTGAGAGTCCCCTGCTCCCCTCCGGGACAGTGGAGGAGATTCCCCTCTCAGTGAGACATGGGGAAATGCATCTCCATGCAAATCTCTCTTCCCTTCCTTGGCAACTTCATCTCTTGATCATTTCTGACAGCCCAAGTTTTGTCAGCCAGGCGCATTTGAGGCAAAAAAAAAGGAAAAAAAAAAAAGGAGAAACACAGCAAGTCACAGCAAGTTGGAGATGTGATTGGGGGAAGGGAGAGGGAATAAGAAGTAGGAGGAAAAGGAAGGTCCCTGGAGACAGCAGTGAATATGTAAACTTTCTCGATTTCCTCTGCCTACTCATACCTCTGTGTGTTAACAACTAGACAGACATCTTGTATATATTTGATAAATAAGCCTCTCCATTTATTCAGAGGAGTGAATTTGTAGCTATTATGATTCAAATGGCATGACAGGTTCTGGATTGTTGTATTTTTTTGCTATTGAGTTTACAAAAAGAAAAAAAAAATCCATGAAAATTGCAAAATTCAAAGCAATTTTCTTTGGCTGTGGATCCTCACAACGCACAGATAGAGAGATACAGTTAAATATATATATACACACAAAAATAATACAAAGGCCAGTCCAAGTGCCTCTTCCCTCGAGACAGGAGGATGAGGGGTGCAATAAATAATTTAGAAATTGCTACCACCACTTGATTCAGAGTGATGGATCTGGCATGTGTTCCAACAAGGCACATGCTGTATTCATTACCCATTGAGCTACATTTTAATTTCTCCCTCATTAACCTTATCTGTGACTGGGGTTGTGCATCAAGTCAAATCCTTCGGATGTCAATCAATTCATTAGATGGTTGTTTAGTTTGTCATATGTGCTGTTATCGCTTATTAGGCTGCCACGCCGATCAATCAATCAAAAGGCAGCGAGAGGCTGGCTGCAAGGGATGCGGGCAGGCAGCATTCCATGGATGGGGCTGCCTGGAGCAGAGCCCACGCCTCCGTCAGGAGCAGGAACGTGGAAGGGAAAGCAAAGTGGAAGGGGAAAAGAAAAAAATAATTCAGAGGCGTTCAGATGGTTGCCATTGAAAAGCACGGCTTTGTTTCAGGTCACTGAAGCAAGTTATAGGCACATAAAAATAATAATAATAAGGTTAGTTGAGTGTTTACTGTTGGGGCTGAAAGCTTGGTACGGAAGATGTCATCTCACCAACTTGCTGGCATGGAAAGTGTCTCCTCCTGACTGATCCTGCCTCTGTTTACACCTGATATTTGCTTCCCATTGAGTTCCTCCAGGGTTTCCAGCTGATGTAGCATCAAAGGGCTGGCTGGATCTGCATTCCCACCTTGGCATGGCTCATCTGAGCATTATTCCCACGCATGGATTAAGCTAGAGGCCTCACCTGCCCTGTTAGGAAAGGGCTGGATCCAGGACAGTCCCAGGAGAGCCACGTACCCTCCTTCAGAGCCAGCCCTACTCCTTCACAGCCACTGGCTTCCCCTGGGGGCACTCTGGGGGGAAGCACAAGAGCACTTGTGTGAAGGCTGGATGTGAGCCAGAGAGTGCCCAGGTGGCCAAGAAGGCCAAAGGCACCCAGACTTACATCAGCAATAGGAAATGTTTCTCCATCCAAAAGGATGCCAAGCACTGGAACAGGCTGGCAGTGGTGGAGTCCCCATTCCCACAGGGATTTAAAAGGCATAGGTGTGGCACTTGGGGATATGATTTAGTGGTGGCCTTGGCAGCACTGGGGGAATGGTTTGGCTTAATGATCTTAGAGGACTTTTCCAGCCTCAATGGTTCTGTGATTCTAAGGCACGGCAGATTTTGATTCATTGCCTTGGCTGCTGGCAAATCCTCACGCAGAAGCTCCTGTGCCAGTCCCCAACCTCTCCACGGAGCACCCAGGAGCGTGTGAGAGCCCAGCAAAGGGCTGCAGGTGCTAGAACAGACTTCTCATTGCTCCTCTTCTCCCCAGAGTGTGGCTGTGAGTGCTGCAGGGCTGAGTTCCTCCACCAAAATAAAAAAGGGCCATCCAGAGAAGTTGTGGCTGCCCCATCCCTGGGAGCATTCAGGAGGGGTGGAGTTCTGAGCAACCTGTTCTAGTGGAAGGGGTGCCTGTACATGGCAGGGGGCTGGAACAAGATGATTTTAGGGTCTCTTTCAACCCAAACCATTCCATGAAATGCTGGTTCAGGTTTGTGTGTACCTGTGAGGCTGCTGCTGGGTGTTTGCTGCCCGCATTGGTGGCACTGGGTGCTGCATGCCTGGGGAATTATCCCTCTGTGCCTTGATGCTTGTGAAGTCCTTGGCACTGAGCCGAGCTCTTCTCACAAGCCCAGTGAATCCTGCCCTGCTCCGGGAGGGAAAACCACTTCTCCTCCCACTTTGTGCCCCTGGTAGCAGGGAATGAGCTCCTTTTCCACCTCTCCCTAATCACGAGGCAGGGACAGAAAGGACTCAGGTAGCACAACTTCATCGCAGATGGAGTGAGACAGANAAAAAAAAATCCATGAAAATTGCAAAATTCAAAGCAATTTTCTTTGGCTGTGGATCCTCACAACGCACAGATAGAGAGATACAGTTAAATATATATATACACACAAAAATAATACAAAGGCCAGTCCAAGTGCCTCTTCCCTCGAGACAGGAGGATGAGGGGTGCAATAAATAATTTAGAAATTGCTACCACCACTTGATTCAGAGTGATGGATCTGGCATGTGTTCCAACAAGGCACATGCTGTATTCATTACCCATTGAGCTACATTTTAATTTCTCCCTCATTAACCTTATCTGTGACTGGGGTTGTGCATCAAGTCAAATCCTTCGGATGTCAATCAATTCATTAGATGGTTGTTTAGTTTGTCATATGTGCTGTTATCGCTTATTAGGCTGCCACGCCGATCAATCAATCAAAAGGCAGCGAGAGGCTGGCTGCAAGGGATGCGGGCAGGCAGCATTCCATGGATGGGGCTGCCTGGAGCAGAGCCCACGCCTCCGTCAGGAGCAGGAACGTGGAAGGGAAAGCAAAGTGGAAGGGGAAAAGAAAAAAATAATTCAGAGGCGTTCAGATGGTTGCCATTGAAAAGCACGGCTTTGTTTCAGGTCACTGAAGCAAGTTATAGGCACATAAAAATAATAATAATAAGGTTAGTTGAGTGTTTACTGTTGGGGCTGAAAGCTTGGTACGGAAGATGTCATCTCACCAACTTGCTGGCATGGAAAGTGTCTCCTCCTGACTGATCCTGCCTCTGTTTACACCTGATATTTGCTTCCCATTGAGTTCCTCCAGGGTTTCCAGCTGATGTAGCATCAAAGGGCTGGCTGGATCTGCATTCCCACCTTGGCATGGCTCATCTGAGCATTATTCCCACGCATGGATTAAGCTAGAGGCCTCACCTGCCCTGTTAGGAAAGGGCTGGATCCAGGACAGTCCCAGGAGAGCCACGTACCCTCCTTCAGAGCCAGCCCTACTCCTTCACAGCCACTGGCTTCCCCTGGGGGCACTCTGGGGGGAAGCACAAGAGCACTTGTGTGAAGGCTGGATGTGAGCCAGAGAGTGCCCAGGTGGCCAAGAAGGCCAAAGGCACCCAGACTTACATCAGCAATAGGAAATGTTTCTCCATCCAAAAGGATGCCAAGCACTGGAACAGGCTGGCAGTGGTGGAGTCCCCATTCCCACAGGGATTTAAAAGGCATAGGTGTGGCACTTGGGGATATGATTTAGTGGTGGCCTTGGCAGCACTGGGGGAATGGTTTGGCTTAATGATCTTAGAGGACTTTTCCAGCCTAAATGGTTGTGTGATTCTAAGGCACGGCAGATTTTGATTCATTGCCTTGGCTGCTGGCAAATCCTCACGCAGAAGCTCCTGTGCCAGTCCCCAACCTCTCCACGGAGCACCCAGGAGCGTGTGAGAGCCCAGCAAAGGGCTGCAGGTGCTAGAACAGACTTCTCATTGCTCCTCTTCTCCCCAGAGTGTGGCTGTGAGTGCTGCAGGGCTGAGTTCCTCCACCAAAATAAAAAAGGGCCATCCAGAGAAGTTGTGGCTGCCCCATCCCTGGGAGCATTCAGGAGGGGTGGAGTTCTGAGCAACCTGTTCTAGTGGAAGGGGTGCCTGTACATGGCAGGGGGCTGGAACAAGATGATTTTAGGGTCTCTTTCAACCCAAACCATTCCATGAAATGCTGGTTCAGGTTTGTGTGTACCTGTGAGGCTGCTGCTGGGTGTTTGCTGCCCGCATTGGTGGCACTGGGTGCTGCATGCCTGGGGAATTATCCCTCTGTGCCTTGATGCTTGTGAAGTCCTTGGCACTGAGCCGAGCTCTTCTCACAAGCCCAGTGAATCCTGCCCTGCTCCGGGAGGGAAAACCACTTCTCCTCCCACTTTGTGCCCCTGGTAGCAGGGAATGAGCTCCTTTTCCACCTCTCCCTAATCACGAGGCAGGGACAGAAAGGACTCAGGTAGCACAACTTCATCGCAGATGGAGTGAGACAGAGCAGCTAGAGGGGAGAGAAAATATCCATCACTTTGCTTATAAAGTGCAGCTGGGTCTGCAGCCATTCAGAGGAAATGGCTGCGGATCCCCCCTGTGCCATCCTTCAAAAATAGAGCCATTCTCCTCCAAGGGCTCTTCCAGGATCCATCTGAAATCCCCCATTGTAGCTCGGCGGCTGTTGGGTTTGGAGCGCAGGAGTTGGTGGCTCTGAAGAGCTCAGCTCCTGCCACAGGTGGCCTTTGGTGACAGTGCCTCTCTATCGGGGTACAGCAGGTAGATGGAGGGGCCTGGGGCCCCTGGATCTAAGGTTTTCTTCTGTTATCAAAGTCCCACACCAGAAAATGAAGGAGTCAGACCTTTTCCTTCAGTTTCTCGTGTTGTTTGTTAAGTTCTTATCTCAAGTTTAAAGCACAGCCTAGCACCTGGCTTGGTGCTGTGAAATCCGTGCTGCAAAAGGTACAAGACCTTGAATGCAGCCTGTTTTAAAGACTTTTTACCCAATAAACAGTTACAGCGTATGATATTTATAATTCTGTACCAATAACATTTATTTCTAATACGTTTCTTCTACCTCAAATCTATTCTACCAATCACTCTGTGCCACCACACAGCAGAAGATGGAGGAGAAGGAGGAAGACAGAGAGACTTGGGACAACACCCGAAATTCTCCATCTTGTCTCCATTCACCTCCATACTACAAAACCCACTACTACAAATTTTCACCCTGTGATTAAAACTAAACTATAATCTATTTCATACTTTTGATATTTGCAATTCATCCAGGGAGTGCTGGAAGCTTCTCCCAGGGGCACAGATCAAAATCTGTGTCCTCTTGGGGTTCCAAAGAGGGTCTCAGACCCCTCCAGGGCAATTTGAGGGGCTTTCCAACTTTCCTGGGCTCCAACAGGTAGATGTCAGGGAGGCCAGGACGATCAGTCCTAGCGAGGCGCTGGTGTTTCAATTAACTGCCAAGACAGCCAACATTTCAGGACCTGTACATCTCTCTCCGCAGCAGCTGGCATGTATTGTATTATAAATAACAATAAGCAGGCCCAGTCAAAGGCTGTAATTGAATCTCTTCATTTTGCTGACTCGGGTGAAAAAGCCCTTTTTGAGTGAATTATGCCGCGGGGGTGGCGATTTGGGCGCCGTGTAAAGGTAACACACACTTGCTGTAATTAAAGCAAACATCCGTCCCCGTCAGCGCCGCTGCCCTCGGGGCGTCCAGGAGCTGCTTTGATGGCCTTGCCGTGGGCAGATCCTGCTGCTGGGCTGGGAAGCATTGCTCAGCTCTCCTAAACTATCCCTTCCCCTGAAGGGTGATCCTGATGACTGAGCTGTTGAAGAGGAAAAGTGAATTCCCTCCTCTCCAAACAGGGGAAGCTGTGAGAAGGGAATAGCTGTTCCTCCATTCTCCTATGGTTTTCATTGTAGAGGTACTGCAGCCTCCCTCCCGTGCTGCCAGCTGTTCCCAGCCTCCAAAATCCTAATTTTTGTGATCCTTCTTGCTGATGATCTTCTGGGAGATACCCATCTTGTACACTACAGCTGTGAGCCCAGCATTAAGGAATTTTTATGGATTTGAGTGAATACTCTCTTTTGTGGCTGAAACTGAGCCGTGCAGGTGATGTTGCCGACAGGAATGAGCTGTTTAGTTGACCTTTCCTTAGAGCAGTAGCCTGGGATGTCTTTTGGCTAACAGAGAGAGCCAAAGGTTGATGCCTTCCAGTTCCCTTCCCTCCCTTGCGCCCGACTGCTCTCGGCACACACCCTTCTCATCCCTTCTCTCCTATCCAATCCAATCCTGATGTCTCCCCAAGGCCAGCACATTTTTCAGCCCAAATTTTGCACTGACAGAATATATTACATCTGCGGCGAGGCGGAATATAAAGTGAGGAGGAGTTACGGGGGGAGCACAGGGAAATGAGGTTTTCTCCACTGCGAGAGCACAGGGTTAAATCAGCAGCTGCAGCCAGAGCTTCTCGGTCCCTCTGTGCTGTTTCAGGTTTTCTTGGAGACTTTTTGTTGAGAACATGCTCCACCTTTTCTCTTTTCCCCTCTAGAATCCACTTTGTATGTCACTTGCTTTTTCTTTTTTTTATTATTATCTTAAACATCCATTATTTAGAAACTGCTGGAGCCTGGAAACCAATTTCCGTGCTTATTTCAAAGAGTTTGCAGCATTTAGGTGGTTATGTACAGGCTATTACATGGACTGACCATGGGAAAACAGCCTGGCAGGGCTGGATGCCCTGCAGGGAGGGGACAGTGGGCAGGCAGGAGGGTGAATATGGGATAACTCCTGCCTGATGGACATTTGTGCCTGGGGATGCCTGGGGGTGAAAATCACGGAGGATGAAAATCGGTATTGCTTTTGGGACAGGGTCCTGTGCTGCAGGAGGGGTGGGAGCCCCCATTCTCCCCCTGAAGAGGGAGGGTTGTGGTGGGCAGTGCTGCCTCTGGGCATCCTCGATCGTGGGGTGCTGAGCTCCTTCCTGGGTGGGGACGTGGCTGTCGCGAGTGTCCTTCGCTGTTCTTGGCTTTGCAAGGCTCAGCATGTAAAGCAGTGGATCCCTGCGGATGCTTTAAGCTACTCAGGGGATTAAGCAGGGCTGTGAGCAATCCCAGGACGGAGGAAATGTGGAGGCAGCTTGCAGCCAACATCCTCCTTTTCTCTTCCAGCCAAGGAAAGGAGTAGAGGGATCTTTTTGTCTTGGTTTTGCCGTTTGTGGGTGGGTGGTTGAGGAAGCCCCCGCTACAGGAAGGCTTCCTCTTCCCAAAAAAACCTTGCTGCTCATATTTAGGGCCAGGGAGGTGGTGGGAGGGAAATCCAGGATTGAGGGATTGAGTTCATCCCTCTTGTAAGCCCGTCAGAGTCAGCGGAGTCGTGGTAGGAGAAGAGCTGGCCGGGTGCATTCCTGGCCTGAGAGCAATCCCTAAATGCCATTGCCTCGGTGTGACCCTCTGCTGAGCTGGCTGGCAGTGATGCCCAGCCCTGTGTGAGTCACCAGGATCCCTCATGGTGCCACTTTGGTGGCGAGGGAGCACCGCAGAAGTCACCATCACGAGGGCATGGACAAAGGGAAGAGCTGTCCCAGCAGGACATGCTCCTTTTTCTCAGTGTTAAGCCCAGAGTCTTTTATCCTGCGATTTCAAAAGAGCTGAAAAAGATCAATCAGTGACATTATCTCTGCTTCTTGCAAACAGAACGAAGGTAGCAGAGCTGAGCTGGGGTCAGACAGGATGGGAGCCCTCCCTGGGTGCTCCCATCCCTCTCAAAACTCCCCAGGGTGCCAACATGAGCAGCTGGGGTCTGCAAGAGATGTTGTCCATGGGACATCTCCCCTCCTGCTGCCCATTAGAAATCCAAGAATAGAATTANGCCTTGTCCCCAGTCCCTCTCCAGCTCTCCTGGAGCTCCTTCAGGCCCTGGAAGGGGCTCTGAGCTCTCCCTGGATCCTTCCCTTCTCCCACCCAGCTCTCCCAGCCTGGTTCCAGAGCAGAGGGGCTCCAGCCCTTGCAGCTTCTCTCTGGCTTCCTCTGGACTCGCTCCAGCAGCTCCAGGTCCTTCTGCTGTTGGGTGCCCCAGAACTGGGGGCAGCTCTGCAGGTTGGGTTCCTCCAGGGGACAGAATCCCCTCCCTCCTTTGGGTGCAAGATGAGTAACTTGGGAAGGCTGCCTTGGGTTGGGTTGGTTTCCCAGGCTGCAGCCCAAACCTGGAGCCTCTGCAAGCATCCGCACAGCAAATCCATCCATGTCGGAGCCTCCTGAGCCACAGCCCTGGTCAGGGCCCTCTCCAAGCTCTCACCACCCTTATCCTCACCCTCACAACAGAAAGTTCAGGCTGGAATCCGTCAGGGGTGGGAGGCAGGCACAGCAGCGCTGTTGGAATTTTCTCCGCGTCGCTGTGAGTTAATTCATTCCAGTAAATCATCCAAAATAATTTGCGGCGAATATCAATTTTCTGTGTGAACTTCTCGCTGGCTGCACAGAAGTGTCTTCTGCCGACACGGCTCCCTTATTCTGCTGATCTGAGACAACAAAGCAGCTGGGGAATAAACAGGAGGCGAGCTGGAGTCCCCAGGGCTGCCGGCACGAGGGAGGTGCCTGGGCTGAAACTCACTGCTAGATAAAACCCAGCGAAGGCAGGCGATGATTAAAGGCTAATTTGCTGTCTGTGTAGTGTTAAGTGCCCCCCTTTCCTAACGAGCAGGAGGCGCTGCCAACCGTTCTGCTCCGCTGCCTCTCTTTTATTTACCTTCGCAATTATTTTAAGGCTTCTCCGAACTTTGATAACGAACTTGTCTGTTCTGTGAGCCCCCTCTGCGCCGGGCCGGTGGCAGAGGGTGTGTTTTTTATGGTAAGAGAGACTTTCACGGGCAGCAAATGTCTTAAAAAAAAAAAAAACCCAAAAAAACCCCAAAAAACAAACCAGAAAAGCCAGGCTGCTCCACCTGTCTGGTGACGGATCTCAGCCGTGAGCGGTGCTGGCTGTCACTCGGGTGACCTTTCTCCCCACCAGCTGGTAGAGCAGAGCTGTCCCAGAGCCAAAGGCGCGGCTGTACGGGAGCCCTGTCACCCCGGCAGGGTGGTGGCAGGGCGAAGAAGACTCAGTATCAACATCTGAACCACCGTCTGCCCTCCAAAAGGAGGAGGGAGAGTTTTGGGTTGGTTTGGCTGTTTCTAAGGATGGTATTTCGTAGTGTTTTAAGGGTGGTGTACAATAGTTTTTGTGTTATTTCAAAGGATTCTGTGACTGATTGATCTCTGCCTGCGCCCTGGCTGTGTTCACACTGGGGTTTGGAAGATCCATTTTGGTGTTCTGGCTTTTGTTCCTGTTGTGATGGGAAAAGTCTTGCAGAGAGCTGGGATGAGAAATACACTTTATCACAGAATCACAGAACGGTTTTGTTAGAAGGGACTTGAGGCTCATCTTGTCCCACCCCCTGCCGTGGGCAGGGACACTTTCCACTAGACCAAGCTGCTCAAAGCCCCATCCAGCCTGGCCATTCTCCCACCTTTTATCACGCAGAGGAGGTGCCGGGTGAGGATGTCTAAGGAGGCCTGTACAGGAGAGAAAGGAGGAGCTGTTTCCCCACTCCCGGAGCCTGGGAGCAGCTTATCTCCATGGTACCTATTGCAAATGTCCTTCTCGGGGGCTCTCTAGCCGGGGTTGTAACCTGGATACAAGAATGTGAGCGCCTTTGGCTCCTCACCTGCAGGAACCAGCAGCACTGCAGCTTCCTCCCTGCAGGAAGAACAATTGCTCCTGGTTGGTGCTGCCCGGGCAGCTCCTGGTTGGTGCTGCTGTGCCTGGTGATGGGCACCTGTCCGAGGCACAGCCCCGGGGAGCTCAGAGTAGATCTGGGGCACCCATTTGTAACCGGTGCCAGCATTGCACACGGGCTCCCGGTGGGGGAAGCGGCCCTGATTAAAAGAACTATTTTTAAAGAGCCTGGATGCAGGGAGGAAGAGGTGATAATTAGCTGGTGGCAGTGGCTGCGCTGCAGGATGGGGCTGGGATGGGTCTCTGTGCTGACAGGGAGATCCACACACCCGGAAAAAAACCACTGGGATCTAGAAAGGACTGACTCCCTTCTCCTCGCCTCTCTCTCCAAGCAGCCCTGATGATCGATGCTATTTTATTATCAGTGTTTTATTTTCATAGTTGTAGGACCTGCTCTTCTCTCCCACGGTGGGAACAACCAGGGCGTCGAGGGCTGGTTGGGAATTGTGTCTGTGCGGTGAAGATCATCAGGAATGATGTGGGTGATGTTTTCCACCAAGAAGAATTTATTTGTTTGTTTGCTTATTTGCTTTTTAGATGGCTGTGAGACAGGATGAATTTTTCATGCAGAAAAAAATTCAAGTGTTTTATTGTTTGAAAAATTGGCTTTAAGTACACGTGTGTATATGTGCAGCTGGGAAAAAAAATGGATCTCTTCAGTCATCTCCTCTTATTTATTTATTTGTGTGATGCATCATGCAGAATTATTTAATTGATGGCAGCACCTGGAGTGTGTTAGGCACTTTCTAAGCTCTCCCAAAGGCTGAGCTTTGAGTTTGTGCTCAGCCTAAGGACAGACAGACACGGTGCTGGAGGTCAGCAGAAGGGGAAGAGCCGCAGACAATTTATGGGCGAGCTAAATCTCTTCACTCTGAGCCGCCCAGAGCCAATACCTGCAGCCTCTTGGGGGCTGGATTAGCTCCTTGTCACCTCCCCAGAGTGGATTCAGTTTATATATATATATATATATATACATGTATATATATGTGTGTGTGTGTCTGTGCGTGTGTGTATTTCTCTTTCATTTGGCTGGGATAAAAATTGCTGAGTCAAAGATTCATTTTCTTCTCGAGCCCCTTGGAAGGCAGATAAAGGGGCTGGCGGTGCTCGGCAGGGCCATAAATAATGCATGGAGCACAGGAGCAGCCAGCCCAGCCCGGTGCTCACACGGAGAAGATTTCTCTGTAACATATTACCCTGTCTCCCAGTGCCGGCGCTTCTTCACTCACCTCAGGCTAACACCTACTGCTCCGAGAAATAAATAAATAAACGAGCCTAATAAAGCCTCTGGTTAGCAGCAGTCCTGCCTCATCCTGGCCCTGCTCCCAGTGCTGGGTTTGATGCTTTTGGAAGTCACTGTGCTCAAGGTGATGTGAGGACAAGGGGGACAGTTATTGTCCTCCTTGCCCGATGATCCTCCTGCCATCCCCCCAGGACTGGAATTCTGCCTTCCCACCTTCCCCCTTCATCTTTGGGATAAGATTCTTGTCCATTTAAATGCAGAATACGTCCCTGTGCTGAGCTGGAATGCCAAATCCAACATGATAAAGAACGTGGAGGAGGTTCAGATGTAGCTGAGGTTGGCTTCATCTCTTCATCCTCCAGACCTGCGATACACAAAATGCCTCTTAAGAATCACTCCTGTTCTATGTCATAGATCAAATGGCTTCCAGCCACTCCCAGATGTCTTCTCCCTTTTCCAGGTCTTGCTGCAGGTAGCCTGAGCCACTCCCTTGCTGGGTGATCACTTGGGAAGGTTTGTTGGTGGGAGGGTGACAGCCCAGCCGAGGCGTGGTTGGTCTTGCCTGCTTCACACAAAGCCCTTGCCTGCTCAGGGTTGGAAGTGGCTCCCGTGGAGCAGCGAGGACTTGTGTGGGCTCACTCCTGAGCTCTCAGCGATGCTCCAGGGAGGAGCGAGTGAGCCCTGGCACAAAGGCAATGAGGGTGTTGCCGAGTCGGTGGAGGCTCAGGGGCCTTTTCATGCAGTCCCACACCGTGGGGGGCTTCAAAGGCCCCTTCCCTTCCCTTCCCTTCCCTTTGAGCTGCTTGTTCAAACGAGCCTCAGCCCTCAAAGAGAAACGCTGAGCGAAACTGTCGCAGTTCATCCAATTCCCATTGAGTCCGGGTGCAATAAATTGGTCCTGGGTGGGCACAGGGGATCCAGGTGAACAAATGGAGCAGGTGGCCCCCCCCATCTCGTGGTGCACAGCCAGGAAATGCTGCTGAGAGAAACCAAAAAGCAACAAATGTCAAACTGATGAGAGAAAAACCTTTCTTCTTCTGCCTTCTCACAGAACACACTCTTACTCCCGAAGTTTCTCAGCCTCCTTTTTCCTTGGTCTTCGGCCTCAAATCCCTCATCAGGAGCTACCTCTGAAACCAAAGAGTAACTGTGGAAGGGTGGGAGGGAAGGACACATTTCCCAGCCGAGCTGGACAACCTTGGAGGGTTGGGAGGAGCTCTGAATCCTCTCGCTCCAGGGTGCTGGGCACCCTCTGGCTGGGGAGGGTCAGGAAGGGAGGTTGGCTTGGGAAGGGTAGCCCAGGAGTGCCATCTTCAGGATTGTCGCTACCTTTTTTCCTGAAGTTCTAACGAGCAGGTTGGGTGCTGCTACTGCAGTTTGAGCTCGCTGAAAATCCTCTGTGGCCAAGTTTTCCGTGTTTCACCCCAGTTCTCCTCCCTGGCTCTTGCTCTGGCCATGAGTGCTCCGGGCAGTGCCTCTTCAGTGACATTTCTTTGGGTATCACCACGTTTTGTTGTTTGATTCCACATTTTCAAGGGTGTTTGGAGGAAATGTGGATGGTTCATTGACTGGTATTTGAAGGAAGCGGCAAATTTAATTAAAAAACATGAGGCAAAATTAGTAGTAAAGGAGACTGATTGCAAGGTTTGATGTAGGGCGGATTTAGGCAGAGGAACACCGGGAAGTGCTGGCTCCCTGCTCCATCCCAGCTCTCTGCCCTTGGGGAAAATAATAACAAGGAGAAGCAGAGGGAGGGAAAAAAAAAAAAAAAAAGCTGGTTTTTATTGTTGTTTGTGATTTTTACATAAATTTTTCAGATTGCACAGCCTGTCTTGTCTTTTTTTTCCCCTGTCTGCTCTGTTTAATGCAAACGGCACCTTCCCGCTGATTGCAATCACACGCTGATTGAGAGCAGCTCCTCTGCCTGGGCTGGGAGGGAAGGAGGGAGCTTTAACCCTTTCTCCCTCTTTGCCATCTCACTCCTTCCTTGCTTTCTCCCCTCGCTCGAGGGCTCCAAACCCACTCCCCAAACCTCCTGCTTATACATGTGCCAGAGGTCCGCAGCGCTAATAGTAAATTTATTTTCATAAGTGAAAGCTTTGAAATAGATACTGACCTGCTGCTGCAGGGCACAGGCCCAGCTCCAGCTAATATGATTAGGAAGGAACTTTTCCTGCAGAGGAATCCTTGCCTATCTGCCTGCTGCAGCCGGGTGCCCTGGGATGTGGGGAGCAGCGGTGACCAGGGGAGGTGGAAGACTTGGCTGGGTGGATCATCGCCTGTTCTGTCCTGGTTCTTGTGTCCTCCTCATTGTCTGTTCTATCCTGGTTCTTGTATGCTCCTCATCACCTGCATCACCTGTTCCATCCCAGTTCCTGTGTGCTCCTCATTGCCTGTTCTATCCCAGTCCTTGTGTCCTCCTCATATCCTGTTCTGTCCCATTTCTTGTGTCCTCCTCATCGCCTGTTCTATCCCAGTTCTTGTATCCTCCTCATTGTCTGTTCTGTCCTGGTTCTTGTGTGCTCCTCATCACTTGTTCTATCCTGGTTCTTGTGTCCTCCTCATCACCTGTTCTATCCCAGTTCTCCTATCCTCCTCATTGTCTGTTCTATCCTGGTTCTTGTATGCTCCTCATCACCTGCATCACCTGTTCCATCCCAGTTCCTGTGTGCTCCTCATTGCCTGTTCTATCCCAGTCCTTGTGTCCTCCTCATTGGTTCCACATCACGCCTGCTTCCCGTGGTGCATTAAACAATGCCTGGCCCCCAGGGCCCCTTTGCTCCTTGCAGGGAGTTTGATGGGAAGCAGCCTGGCAGCTCATGGAATCGTGGAGTGGTTTG